>OX328098.1:55682170-56113990 GCA_946811185.2 Hippopus hippopus | reverse complement strand
CCGTCGCTTGTGTCGGTAAAATATTGACGGAAACAAAAAAGGTTGGCAAATGCAGGTCCGACACAAGGTTAAGTGGGTGAACTGATTTATCAAAACGTTAGACGCCTCTGAATGTATTATATTTAATAAACTCTAAATAAAACCAAACATGTTTTGGCTGACGCCAAATCAGTGGTCACTGTGGAGTGACGTCATATAATGGAAAGGGAGGTAATTACATAACGTTAGCAACGTTATTGACGAGTATTCAGGTGACCTAATTAAACGTCTCAACGAAGACGGTTTAATTTCGGTTTAAAGCAGTTAATGAAATATTTCTCTTTGGCTAATCCGACTGAAATATTTTCGTGATTTACTTTATAAAATGGAAATACTTTGAATTTTAATTCGTCTTTGCTACATAAGTCTAAATGTTGGCTGAGAGGAATTTTTCTAGTTGTTGGGTCTCTTTTTCGTTGGCGTGTTTTGTCTTGCTAAGTTCTTAGTTTGTCATCTGTTCTCTTTGGCTAACCCGACTGAATATTTTCGGGATTTACTTTATAAAATGGAAATATTTTGAATTTTAATTCGTCTTTGCTACATAAGTCTAAATGTTGGCTGAGAGGAATTTTTCTAGTTGTTGGGTCTCTTTTTTGTTGCGCGTGTTTTGTCTTGCTAAGTTCTTATTTTGTCATCTGTTTTGCCAATGTAGTATTCTCCACACCCGTTGAACGTTATAACATAGAACACATTTTTGACATCACAGCTCATGTTTGCATTTACTTGGAAGACTTTTCCATTACAGTTGTACGAAGAACCATTTGGCATGTATAAAAATAGACTGCAATTTTGACGCCCACATTTTGTGACTTTTCTTTGATCTTTACCATTTTCTGTGAATTTTGCACGTATTAAATTGTTCTTAAAGTTCCATTTGAAATTTAGTTCCATTCAAAACGTCTGTCATTTTATCATCAGAATAAAGTATGTGTAAGTTATTTGTGAATATGCCAAACATTTCTGTATTATTTGGGTTGAAGGTTGAGACATAAGGGATAGTGTTTTCTTCTGGGTTAGACTTAACTTGCATTAAGGTATCCCTTGGATACACCCAATTCAATTAACGATATCGGGTATTTTCTATAAATAAGTGTATGTTTAAGTTCTTCTAGTCGTTTGACTCTGATATCTGAATTAGAAACAGTTGTGCATATTTTACGGGCTAAATTATACGGAATACAATTCTTTGTATTTTTAGGATGACAGGGAAAAAAAAAAAAAGTTTAGATACTGTTTAGTGTCTGTTTCTTTTAAGTATATATCTGTTATTATTTTAGTATGATTTTTTTTTTATTATCAGAATTTCAAGGAACGAGAGAGATTTTTAAAAAAGAGGTTTAGATCTTTCTGGATTTTTTTTCCAAAAGACAAAGCAGTCATCAAGAAATCTTTTCCAGTCGTTTTTTCCATCTCGCCAAAGCTGTTTTCAAAATTTCTTCTGCTCGATGATATAATTTTTTCCTCAAGAAACCCTAGGACTAGAGTTGGTGCTAATTTGGTTCCCATTGCTGTGCCTCATTTTTGATTATAGAATTTATCATTAAAGGAAAAATTTTTTATCTCTAAAATAATTTTCAAACTTTCTATCACGAATTCCATTGTGCATCTTCTGTTGATTAACTTAATACTAAACCGGTCATTTTTACGTGACAAATAAATAAAGTATGTTTTAAGTGAAGTTTATTAAGGTATCCAGAGCTAAGTTTCTTCCCTTTTGTGGTTGAAAATTACTTTTATTTCTAACTAAAGAGTTATCTTCTAAAAAGTTTTTGTTGTAAAAAATTCTTCAAGTTTGAGTTTTGTATGGAATTTAGCGATGTCAGAATCTAATTCATGAAAGTTTGACTTAGTTGAAGTTGGGTTGAATTTGAAGCCTTTTGAGAGAAGACTGATTTCATTATCAGCGAGTTATTTATATATATAAAAGAGGAGAAAATGCTGGCTAGTGACATTTTCTCGTTTTCCAAATCGTTTTAAACAGCTCCTTACCTGTGGGTCATAAAACATAATTCGTACTTCGATAACGTGAATTAAAGGTCGATTGCTTATGTTGATATTCTGGCCTTGATTGTTTAGGTGTTTTGATGAATTCCTGAGTTTGAGCTAACTTTTACAGGTAGGCTATTGAAAAAACTGTAGTGTCTCCGATATAGCTGGCAACATGTTTTGTAAATAGCCTCAATAGTACACCAAGTAAATTGCTCAATCTGTGTGTTTGACATAATGGTCTGATCTTCAAATCACTTATATTTCTTATTTCAATATATCCTGAGTCTATTGAGTTGCAAGAGTTCTTGATTTGTTTGTCCTGTGTACTTTTGGTAGGCCAAAAAATTTCTCTGTTTTCTTTCAAATTTTTCCAGATATTTATATTCTCTACCTGTTAAGCAAAGGTGACTTTTTTTTTCAAAAATCTATTGTATGTCATCTTGTCACTTTTTTCTGGATTTGTTGGTAGTGGTTCGTAATAGTTTGGTTTTTCTTATGTCTCTATCACCATATATCGAAAATGAATCACATCGGATCAACAACTTGGTTACGAGGTCATATGTTTGAACAATCTTGTGTACGCTCTAGTGGCTACATTTGCAGTCCTATAGTCATGAAACTTAGTAAGAATGTTTGTCTTGATAATATCTTGTTCGAGTTTCAAAATTGGTTACGTCAGGTCAAAAACCTGGTCACTAGACCAAATCTCTGAATACATTTTGTACGCTTTAAAGGCTACATTTGCAGTCCGGTACTCATGAAACATAGTCAGAATGTTTGTCTTGATAATATCTCAAACGACTTTGAAAATGGGTCATGTCGGGTCAAAAACTGCTTCACTGGGTCAAAACTTTAAAAAAAACCTTGTTTATGCTCTAGAGGCCACATGTTCTGTCAAGTACTTATGAAAGATGCTTCAAATGTTTGTATTAATGGTATTTCATTCGACTTTGAAAATAGGTCATGTCAGGTCAAAAATAGGCCACTGAGTCAAATCCTTGAAGAAACTTGTATACGCTTTAGAGGCTCCATTTTCAGTCCGATTCTAATGGAACTTAGTCAGAATGTCAGGCTTGATGATGTCGCCAAAAATATGAAAAAGGGTCACCAGATCAAACCTTTGAAAAAGATCAAACCTTATTTACTCCCTAGAAGCCACATTTTCCGTCCAATACTTAAGAAACTTTGAAAAGCAGATCAACAGGAACAATCTATGAAAAACTTTGTGCACGCTCTAGAGGCTACATTTTCGATCGTATACTTTTTGAAATTCGGTCAGAATGTTTGTCTTGATAATATCGAAAACAAGTGTGAAAACAGGTCAGGTGGGGTCCAAAATAGGTCACTCGGTCAAATCTTCGAAAAACATTGTGTACGCTCTAGAGGCCGTATTATAAGTCGAACATTTATGAAAGTTGGTCAAATGTTCGTCTTGATGATATCTCGGAAGTGCTTTTTCCTAAGTTGGGAAAAAAAAACTAGGTCACTTTGTCAAATCTAAGAAAAATCTTGTGTACACCCTAGACGCCACAGTTTGAGTCCGATATTGATGAATTCTTGTCAGAATGTTTTTCGCGATGATTTCTCTGGAGGGTTTGAAAATGGATCACTTCAGGTCAAAAACTAGGTCACCAGGCCAAATATTTAACGAAACTTTTATGTACACTCTAGAGGCCACATTTTTGTCCAATACTCATGTAGTCTTAAATGGGTTTGCATATAGGTCACGTTGGGTCAAAAACAAGGTCACCAAGTCAAATCTTAGAAGATGCTTGTGTTCATTCTGGAGGTCACATTTTGGTCCAATACTAATGAAAGTTTGTCAAGAAGGTTGTTCTTATGATTTTTCGTACAATTTTGGAAAAAAAAGTCAGACTGTGTAAAAAAAACTAAGTCGATGGGTTTTAAAAACTGCTCAAAAAACTTCTTATAAACTCCAAAGGCCAAATTTGCAGTCCAATAATTATGGAAGTTAGTCAAAATCTTTGTCTTAATGATATCTCGTATAAGTTTTAAAAAGGGTCAGATTGGGTGCAAAATTAGGTCAACAGAAAAATCTTTGATAAACTTTGAGTAAACTCTAGAGGACACATTTCGAGCCCAATACTTATGAGAGATGGAAAGAATGTCGGACGAGTTTGAAAATGGGCTACATCGCGTCAAAAACTACGTCACCGAGTCAACCTTTTAAAACCTTGTGAACACTATAGTGGCCTTCACTCATGAAAGTTTGTCAGAACGATTGTCTTTATGATATATAGGATGTGCTTGAAAGGTGGTCATGTGGGTCAAAAATAGGTCACTAATCCCAGAAAAAGCTTGTGTGCACTCTAGAAACCACATTTTAGTCCAATACCAATGAAAATGTGTTAAAATGTTTGTCTTGATACCTTGAAAGGAATAGAAATAGGTCATATTGGGGCTGAAAGGCTCAGGTGAGCGAGGTTAGGGCCATAATGTCCTTCATGTTGTGTTTGTTGTGCTAGGTCTTCAGTCGTCGCAGTCACCGTCGTTACCGCTGCTGCTATTTTTGTCTTCATTATCGCGGTTTTTGCTGTTGTCACTATTGCAGCTGCGTTTGTTTTTACAATGGTTATAACAAAATGATAAGAATAAAACTTCGAAAAAGTGAATACTTGATTTCGAAAATCAGTTTTGTTGTTCATACCGCTGTTGTCCTCGTCGTCATTAATTACGCAACAGTTCTTAATTCTAAAACGAAGTAAATAATAAAATGTGTCATGCTCTGTGAAAAAGGGAAGTAATGTACATGTATCTTCAAAATGTATCGAACCATGTTAGTCTACGACGTCTGCGCAGGCTGACTTGGGTCGAAACTTTTGCTATTGCTAAATTACCTGCATATTCAAGGACCAACTCAACTCAACATTTTATTCATATTATAGGCTTCTGGCCCAAAATACATAATATACAAATATAACATGTATAGGCCCCATGACCGTTTACAAACAGCATGTATAGACGTATGTGTTAAAAGGAAAAACAAGGTAACCAGTATTTTCTTCTTTTATCACAAAGTTTCTACCTTTAATAAGACAAGTACCATAACTGAAACAACATAAAACTGTCTATGTGTTTTCAAAATGGACAGAAGTGAAACATCATCATAAGGTATATAAGAAATCAGTAGTATTATTACTCTAGTACAGATTATACATACACAAGGATACATAAATTTGTTTGTGGTGATGGAATCTCATTAAATTGAATGTATCTAAATACTTTCTGAATGGACAACAATAAAACAATGTCATGAAGAGAAAAGCTAACCTCTAATCTGCTAAATAAGCTAATGAAACTTTCTAGCAAACACAAACACACACACACAATTTGAATGTATCTGAATACTTTCTGAATGGACAACAATAAAACAATTCTATGAAGAGAAAAGCTAACCTACGAAGCCCTGTAGGTGTCATGCTCTACACATTTTTTTATTTCGAAATAACGAAATCCTAAATCGTTCAAACGAAATACTATTTCGAGAACACGAAATACTATTTCGAGAACACGAAGTACTAAATCGTTAAAACGAAATGCTATTTCGATAAAGCGAAATACTATTTCGAGAAAACGAAAAACTAAATCGTTAAAACGAAATGCTATTTCGATAAAACGAAATGGGTATGTTCGGAACATTTGGTTGTCATCGTCCGCCATGGCCATGTGAGATGAGTGACTACATAGTCTGTATACGATTACAACCAAGTGTTCCGAACATACCCATTTCGTTTTCTCGAAATAGCATTTCGTTTTATCGAAATAGCATTTCGTTTTAACGATTTAATATTTCGTTTTCTCGAAATAGTATTTCGTTTAAACGATTTAGTATTTCGTTTTCTCGAAATAGTATTTCGTTTGAACGATTTAGGATATCGTTATTTCGAAATAAAAAATGTGTAGAGCATGACACCTACCGGGCGCCGTACTAACGCCTAATCTGCTAAATAAGCTAATGAAACTTTCAGCCAACGCACACACACACACACACACACACACACACACACACACACACACACACACACACACACAATGCGCTTTCATTCAAAGTTATTCACTGGAAAAAAAAAATCTTCCCTTTGAATAGTACAAATCCAAAATCAGACAAGAAGTTCTGTACAGTCTGATCTAGATCTACATTGGCCACAAAGGCGCCATAAGGCATGCTTACCAGCCCAAGGGCTAATCTGTAGTGCTATTACTCGGAATATACTGTCATATGAAATGTAGTAAACATATTTCCCCATCGGAAAGTATAGATCTATGATCAGACCACATGTTCTGTGTAGTGTAGTCTGATCCCGATCTAAACTTTCCGACTAAGCGCGACGAGTCATATCCAAAGCTAATCAGTAGTACCTTTACTGTAATTAAAAAATAATATAGTAAATATGGCTACTTTAATTTCCATCGTTAGAATCATCACTTCCCCTCCTTTATGACAGAAATGATCTCATTAAAACCATACTACCTTATGATTAAACTGCTTGTTAAACAAAATGGAATTTATGGATCCACAATTATGTGATGGTTTGTTTAGTATAATGCATACGCCTTCCCCCCCCTCCCTCCCCCCAGTTTCATAAACCCTCTTTTACCAGAGCGCCGCTCAACTCTTTACCAAACGACAAAATTTCAGACTGGTCCAAACTAAAAGCACTGGCAGACGACAAAATGAACATAACTCAAAAATTGAAATTAGTTTCCAGCAGGGTAGAAACCATTGTGGGAAAAGGAGAAAATGCTGGTTACCAGCATTTTCTCCTTTTCCCACAATGTTTTCAAAAGGCTTCCATCTCAGGGTCGTAAAAACCAGGGATTGTTTGGTAAAGGGTTAAATGAGTAGATGATATTTGAATTAGTCAATAGATGGTCTCGAAAACTGTTATTTTTTTTAACTGGCAATGTCGTCTTTGTCGCTGTCAGCTCTACTACAACAATCTTTGATGTTTTTACACGGTTTTTGAAAAAAGTTCTATATTAATGTGAAGGGAATTAACTTTTCAATCAGTGGTTACTTGATTTGGAAGATCGTCGTAATGATTATTGTTGTAGCTATTAGTGTAAGTCTAGCCTTGGGACTTTTGAATTTTGAATCGTAACAGTTGATGTACAAAAGAGTAAAAGGCGAGTCTGAAACATTAACGATGCAACAGTTCTTACGCTTGAGTTGTTGCTTTTTTTTGTTGTTGTTGTATACATAAATTATCACTGAAATGCTTTGATGGTTTGACAGGAATACGCGTGTTAAAACTGACAAAGTCTGATATACGATTATACAATTTTCACTGCAAATGAAGTTTCCTATAATTCTATTGTATGTATGAAGTTGCGACAAGCACGCGTTGGAAAGTAATATAAATACTTGTGGTTTTTGTTCTGATATCTTTTTTCCTCGATATATGGCGTATGTCAAAGGTCATAAACACAAAAACCAGCAACGATTTCTAGACTTTTTCTATCATAACTATACACAATCAACAAATTAGGGATCCTTCAACAAGACAAGTACCAGTAAGTTTTCATTTAAACACTTGTTTTAAAATAAACCAAATGTTTTCATTTTTTTTTCTATTTTAAGTGCAAATCAAGTGATATTCTAGCTAGACTAATAAAGGGAAACTTTTTCCCACTTTTTTTCGTCCAAAATTAAATTGTATTTGACCCTAACGCTATGACATAGAATGACGTTTGTTACGACGTTTTATGAAAAGCGTTGTCTTAATGAGCTTTTTAAAGCGAAACTAGAATAATATGGAATGCGACGTAAACCTCTATTTAAACATGAACCATTGTACCGTGTAAAATTAAGCACAATTGTCCTAGATATGTACACCTACTTTCAGACATGCTGCTACATCAAAATTGACTTCCATGTTTATCTGTTGACATATATTAGAAAATTCATCTGATGTTTAATAAGCCATTTTAATTTTTCTCTAAAAACAATACGGAAATGAGAGAAATATAACAGGTTAGGTACCTATCAAGGTCTTACAACTTCTCTAAATGTGATATTTTTTTTTCTGTTTGCAAAAACGGCATTGGCACACAGTTTTCCCCCTACACTAGAGGTAACGTTGTTTACTACAGACCATTCACCTGTAACGTCATTGAAAAGTATAGTAAATGTCATAAGAACCCATATACAAATGGTTAGACAATGGTAATATTATCATTCATAGATACCTACAAAAGTAAGGTTTCGGAAATCTGAAGAACGGAGAAAGATCAGGGAACAGGCTGTAAAAAAATCGATCTTTGAAACAGACATCGAGTATCAGTCACTGAGAGTGGAAAAGCTAAATATAGGATATTTGTTTTTTACGGTGAAAGATCGAAATTTATTTCATCGAGTGAACATCATCGGTAATATTTTCACGAGTGGCGTAGCCACGTGTGAAAATATTACCGATGATGTTCACTCGATGAAATAAATTTCGATCCTTCACCGAAAAAAACCCAAATATTCTATTTATTTCATGCTTTTAACCCCCTTTTTTTGGGGGGGGGGGGGGGCTTACATCAAAACCGAGTACAGTTCTTTTCGGTTATTCCTCGTGGCATATCCCCTCCGCATAGCAACGCATTACAATATTACGTCAAGCGCGAGAAATGTAGGGTAAATTACGTCATATTTCCATTTGGTTGAGAAGCACGCGCATTTTACTAGGTAACTAGTGCGCAGGAATAACTGTTTCCGCCCTGAATTAAAGATTTATAAAACAAAATTGGTATTTTCACTGGTCGTAACCATGAAATATCGAAAAGTATTTTTCGATAACCAACCTGAAAGCATGAAATAAAAAGGATATAATTTAAGTGATGCATATAGGATTAATCTCACAGAAATCATCAGGACAGCTGCAGAAGTTTCTTATTTATTGGTGGCACTCTAAAACACACAATAACGAAATCGTCTCATATCGAAGATGGAAGAAAGACCAATGGCTATCAGAATATGGTGAACATTCAAAGGTGACTTTAAAGATAAGACTACCTTTTTCAAGTCCGAAATTAGAGACGAAAATTCCATTCGAGCTGCTGGAACGACCAAACCATCAGAAAAAGAACCAGACCGTTGAAAAAAGCCTGCAACGCAAACAAATACCTCGTGGCTTAAATCCAGTTCTAAAAAATTATATCTTAAGTCGCAAGATACAGCCGCAGCTCAGATATTTCTTTGTTAGAAACAATAACTCTGTAAAATGGCAAAGCTGACATAAACTACAAAATATCTGCTGCTCGAATTCGTGCGACTTCTACCTAAAACTCCATAGATTGAACAAGATTTCATCGATAAGGTACAAGATGTTTGCCTATATGTAAATTAAGCCAGAGATATACAAAGTAGGCTTGTCCTAACATATCCAAACGCAACATTTTCTCATCCTCGCCATTTCGATAGTGTCATAGATTTCCTTTACCTACAGTTAAGAAAATGATAATTAAAAAAAAAAAAAGGTTAGTTCATCTAAAAGTGAATCGTAGAAAAAGTTTAACCACATAACAATTAGTTCACCTAATCGAGTATATCAACCCCTAGAAGTGGGTCGAAATCCATGATATTCAACTGCGCCGAAACTTATTTGCGCATTCGTAAAATAGTTCACCAGAATTGTACCAGGATGAAAAATTTAAGTGAACACAATGAAAAGTAAAATATTCTACTTGGACCTTTTATTTGGGGCAGATTACGTTTGCTGATGTTTTGCTTAAGTTCATTGCTACGAGTGCGGATAAATGTTGGTATCGATTGTGAATAGACTGATGGTATTAATTACACTTACGGGCCTCGCATAAATCCAGATTGATTTAAATCAGGTAGTAGTATTGAAAAAAAAAAAAAAAAAAAAAAATGTGACAGCTACAATAAAAATATAAATAACCAAATCAACCTGGAAACACTAAGCGAACAGAAACTAAAAAAAAAAAAAAAAAAAGAGAAGGACTGAAGAAACTTTTCGAAAGAATGGATGGAAATGGATGGAAGAGAAATGAACAGACATTTTATCTTAAAAAAGCATTATTTGCCACCAATTCAGTATTGTGTAAAAGATTTTTAACATATATTTTACCTTAAACATACATAATCCTTCTCAACATCCTACCTCCGCTAATACATTTTAAACTTCAATCTGGCTGACGGAAGAGATAAATATTATTAATTCTTCGCGAAAGTAATAAAAACTGGTGTCCGCAATCGATACCAAAAACCGCCCGCAATCGTACCTAAAAAATCCGCAAGCGGTATATTGATATCCGCAGATGTAGTTCGCCATTTATTTGACCAAAACTTTTCGACAGGGTGGACAACGTAGATCAAGATCAGACAAACGTTTTGCGCAATCTGATCTTGAATTTCACGGTCCACATGAAAGTAACTTTAAAAGTGAAAAGCATTTTCAGAGTTAAGGCTGTTTACGGATTGTTTTTTCGGATAAAACATACATCATATGGCCACTCGGAGTGATAGCGGGGTCGTAGTTTTTTAATTCCGTCACACTCTGAATATGGCAAAAATCCGTACCCGGACATAATGTCTATGATCACGGTCCCAGTTAAATGGCCTCGGTGTGTATCAAACTCCATCTGTACATAACGCACGTCAGCCGTCTTGAAAAACTCTGTCCCCGAGTTCAAAACATGCTGCTCTAATCCTTCCACGTCAAGTTTCATGTAGATTTCTTGACCCACAACCAAATCTTTTAAATCGTCTAGCCTAACACTATTTACTTCGATGTCACATCCGCTTACGGTTTTATTTCGAGGATCAATGGCGGCTCCCCCGACGTTTCGCTTCTCTTTGCGCAGCACGACTGTTCCATGTTCCTCAGAGATGGCATTCCAAATTATTGTTACATTCTTCCATAGTTTGCCCAGTGTTAACGACTTTGAGACTAAAAACAGGTTTTCAAAATTAGCATCAATACAAATGACTCTCTTGTCATAAAGAGCCGCCGAAAGTGTATATACACCAATGTTACAACCGATATCTAACAGTAACATGTTTGGTTTCGAATCTAAGATGTCCAGCATGGGATGAACGAGCTCTTCTTCCCACATACCTCTTGTGATTAAAGCACGGGAAACGTGGATATCTTCGTCCAGGTCATAGGTGCAAATCAAGGTTCCTCGTCCAAATTTCAGGAGCACACAGTCTTTGGAATCGAACAGAATTTCTTTCGGAAGATTAATAGTTCGAACACATTTTCCTTTATTTCTTAACTCTTGTGATGGATTCAGGCTTTCTAAGCAGGGGAAATTTCTAAAATCGTTTAATGGGGCTGAGAGTTTGTACAATAATTCACACGAACACTTATTAATGAATCTAATATTAGCGTTCTTCGCTATTTCCTCTTCAGATTTCACTTTCATTCTACAAATTACGTTGATAGTATACAAAAGAAAGCACAACACTCCAATTGATATTAAAACTTCTTGCAGTCTGACTCTTATTTGACATAGCCTCATTTTCTCGGTTTTCTAAACAGAAATTAGATAATGCTAACACAGAAAGATTTTTTTTCTTTTCACACGAGCATCGATCACATTTGTTCCTGCATATTTATCCGACAGAAAAGAAGAAAAACTCGTGAAAAGTTACCTTTTCCTCTTCCCGCGACCACGCGTAATATCTGTTCACAAATTATTTATGCCTCCAAAAAGTCAGATTTTTCCTTCGCCGAACTAGCAAGTTTAACAGATAAATGACTGTAATTTCCAATTGGATAATACACAGATGTATCGGAATATACGGTTGATTGCTATCCTTTTTGATTATACGCCACCTAAGTAACATTTTACATTGTACCAGCAAGTACTTTTCTTCCTAGCTTCGGTTACAGTCAAACTGTTCCCCATTGTAAAAATATGTAAAACAGGTACAAAATGTTGTGACAACGGTTTTTCATTGCTAACATAAATTAACCAATCAGATTGTCTTTAGTTCATCACGTCTGTTCGTTGTAGAGTTGTTGCACTTATTGATGCAGATAACCTCGTACCATGCGTATAAACCGGGCACCAGTTCAAGTCCACAGCTGAAATAACCCGTTTCACCTTCCGTGATCTGAGCGGGAAAAAAAGGAAGATTATATAGTTATAATGATATAAATGAAAAAAGTATATGCGACTGTGTCTGGTTGCGGATTAATTGAAGCTTTCAGTCAGGGAACAGAAAAGAACATTTCTATATTACTCTAAAAAGGTACGTGTATTGCAACAATAGGATTTGAAACTATACCCTAATATTTTGAACAAAAACAAATAACTTTCAGTAAACGATAGGAGAGTAAAGATTGGAGAAAAATAGAGGACAGGAAACACAAGTGAAAAGGGTATACATTACAATATTGCATAATGAGCGTTACATTAGTGGTCTGGTAAAATTATCGTACGGAGACGTGGTCTCTAAAGGCTGACTAGCTCATAGGACTAGAGGATGTCAATAGCATATATGTTACATTGCATACCTTTTCTTTCATTAACGTCTATAGTTTCGTGTCTACCTGATTCTATTTTTAGTTAATGCGAGGAAAGTCTAAATTCACTTAATACTGTTTTGTAATTGTTTATTTTTACTTGTTTCCAGGTATTTTTCTTGTTCAAAGAAATTTTTAAGTGAACAGTAAGATGCTAATCTACTTGAATTGTCTATATTTGCATGGTGCATTTGTTTATAAACATCTATTATTCTAGTTTTATTACTGCTGAAGTTAATTTCCATATCAGTTTGATAACACATAAATCATTCAAACCTTTATCATAGAGACTTGATTTAATTTGATGTGCTTAATTACTTCCATTATATATTATTCAACTCTGCATCGTATTTTAATGCGTTGTATATAGATTTAATGAAAGAGTCGTTGTCACTGTTGATTATTTTTATCCAAACTTTGAACATTCTAATTTTACGATGTATATGCATAGGATATCGAGCTGTCGTCACCGTTAATCCATCTAAATATCTACACTTTTTTACGCCAAGCATTTTCTGAGGGAAATGACAAAGAGTTTTTTCCCGGGATTTAATTTCGTGTTACCCAAATGATTCAGCGCCATAATTTAATACATAAATGTTTCGTAATACCAGGCTATTAAACAAACTACATCGTTGTCGTATATTTAAGCTTAACTGATTACAAACGACAAATATATTGTGTCTGAATGAAGCGTGTTGCACGAGCTTTTCATGTGATATAAGCAGACTATAATCTTGAAATAGATAAATTCCAAAACATTCAAATGTGTTTACTACTTCTTAAACGCTTTCATTGAGAACAAAATTGTAATCTTGTTGTTGTCCTTTTCTTAAAATTATTACTTTACGTTTTGTTCGTATGAATTTTCAACTAGCCACAGTTTTGTAAATCATTCAAGAGTGGTTGTAAGACAGACATTATATGTGCAATAGAACCGCATTGTCTACATTTAAAGCAATATGAAAACTTTCACCGTTTAACATAAACCATCTATGTTATCATTAAAGTTACAAACTATGTCATTTATATAGTATACGAATAGAACATGTCCTTGTTTTGCCCGAATGTCAGAATAGACGAATGATGACATATCCGCATTAAATCGCACTGCTGTCTTTACAGTGCAATACATGTTTTTTGATAGTCAGTACAAACTGGACCTAAATTTTCGATATGTTGATATATAAAGAATCGGATTAATTTGTCGAAACATTTCTCAAAATCAACAAAATTACAACACATTTTTTTACGGCTATGTAAATACTTTAAAATAGTTGAGTGAAGGAAGAAAATGCATTGAACCCGGTATGTCTGGCTCTGTATAAAAAAGCCGACAGGTTGACTACCAGGCATGCAGTAACGACGACTTTGCATTGTCCTTTTATTCAATTACACGTGTTTATTTCCGTTGTTTGTTTTATCGTCCATTAATTTTCGGGTCCCTATAAAGTAAGAAACGGTACCGAAACGAAACGAAGCGGAACGAAAGGCAACGAAACGAGACGAAATAGAACAAGAGGGCCATGATGGCCCTGTATCGCTCCACTGGCTAATAAGTAAAAACCCTACATGCCAAACATTACAATACTTGGCCAATTGGTTTTGAACATGAGACTCCTGAGCCCTAGTTCTTATGGTAACAGGAAGATTTCTAAACTTTTCACCATAGAAGCCCATGTAAAACTTCTGATCCCTGGGTTGGGATCGAATTCGACCCTAGGGCTATAATTTTGGCACTCTTGATAGAGGCCCACTAGATAAAGCTACATGCAAAATTTAGTAGCCCTAGGCTTTATGCCTAAGTACAGGGAGATTTCCAAAGTTTTCTCTATATAACCCCATGTAAAACTTGTGACCCCCGGAGTAGGGCCAATTTTGACCCCAGGGCTATAATTTGGGCACTCTTGGTAGAGGCTCACTAGATAAAGCCACATGCAAAATTTCGTAGCCCTAGGCCTTATGGCTAGGTACAGGAAGATTTCTAAAGTTTTCTCTATATATGCCCATGTAAAACTTGTGATCCGCCTGGGCAGGGTCAAATTTGACCCCAGGGCTATAATTTGAAGAAACTTGATAGAGGTATACTAGATAAAGCTACATGCCAAATTTGGTAGCCCTAGGCCTTATGATTCAAGGCAAGAAGATTTTCAAAGATTTCAAATATTTTTAAGTTTTGTTTCCATGGCAACCAGATTTTTGAAGGAATCAAATTCTGTTGAGAAATTCTGAAGAGGACCATAGCAGGATCATTTCTGTGAAGTTTCATTAAAATTGGATGGGTAGATTCAGAGGAGAAGATGTTTAAAATAAAAGTTAACGCACGCACGCACGGACGGACGGACGCACGGATGCATGACGGACACTGGGCTATGACATCGGCCAGTGGAGCCAACAAAACGAAAACGAAATTAAGGCTTTCCTCCCCTAAAGCTTCTGGTCAACGTGGACTTTTTTTCTTTTTTGTTGTTAGATTATTGAGAATTTATAGTGATTCAATAATTCTAAACACTTTTAACCGCCCAGAATTTCTTTAAATGTCTATCTAAAAAGTTTCTGTTCATACCTCTATTACTTTTCTGTAAAGGGAGGTAACAATAATCTCCCTTTGAATTGAGGATATAGTGATTTTAGAATTGAAAATGATAATTCTATGAAGGCAAAACCTCCAAAAGTGGCTCGATTAAGGTGCTACAATAGTGATGATTTTTAATGATATCATATTTTCCAGAGTAAAATTACAGTGGAAATAGGTGCTTCGCTTCAGGGTAGGAATACTTTAAACGGAATACAACGAAACAAAACGAGACGGAATCTAGCAGAGTGATTTTTTTAAACTTATCTTTTTGTCTGAATTTATCGTTTTACCCCACGTTTTATGTACAGGGCACAATCAGTTGCTGAATTTTTGCGTTTATCTCATACATCATTTGGGGGCTTGAAAATCTGGTCAGAGTCAAGATTAACTAGTTAAATTGATAATCTTCTACTAGAACCTGTAGCTTTAGAAGTTGCACAAAAATTTAACATATTTGCAGCACAGTTTCATTTCTCTCTCACCGCTATCACGGATGGCTAGCAATGGAAAGCAGCCAATGGCTTGGGAGGAATATTATGCGAAGTACTGGTTAAAGGAACTCAAGGAAAATATAGATAGGTGCATTGCAGCGATACAACGGAAATAAGGTTGAAAAGGGAGTTAAAAACTATACAATCAATCAATGCAATCAAGCACCGGAATATTTCAAATGAAACCCGCATTCGATACCCTTGAGTATGCCCTTCAAGATGCTTACAGCTGAACCTTGCGAGTATGCTTTTCTCCCAGATTTTTATTTCTAAATTTGAACCATGTCCTGTGAAAAGGAGGCTTAATGAATCTGTAAAAACTATTTAGCCCCAAAACCTAAATATGGATGAGAAATTATCATAAATCATGGAAGAAAGCATTGCACAGATGTATTGACATGATGAGGCTTCACTGTACCAGTTGCAAAAGTCCTCACAATGCTCTCATCTTCATGGAATACACACCAGCACAATATACATAGCTCAAATCGTTCAGTGATGACCACACCTAATTTCGCAATTACATGTATACCTCACGGAGAGTATGCCTTGTTTTCACTAGATAAAGCGCGCTTTTTAAGGACATGTATTTCATTGGTATTTTATTAACGTTGGTGTAGCAGTATTTTCTGCGAAGCTGGATGAGAAATTATCATAAATCATGAAAGAAAGCATTTTATTGCATAGATGTATTGACATCGTGAGGCTTCACTGTACTAGTTGCAAAAGTCCTCACAACGCTCTCATCTTTATGGAATCTTTGTGCTTGGTATACACACCAGCACAACGTACATACATGTACATGTAGCTCAAACAGCTATTTTATTAACGTTGGTGTATCAGTATTTTCGGCGAAGCTGAATGCTTTGTCTTTTGACCAACTTCTTGGGACTATTAAGAATGAATAGATGGTAATTTGCAACTGGTAAAATACTACTTTTCAACAAAATGAAAAGCAGTGAGAAAAAAGAGGCAATTGCTTGTGAGGTTACTATTCATTATTTTATTTCATGTTAAGCCACTAAAGAGTTTCAGTATTCATATTCAAGTATCTCTTACGCCATCTATCTTTATTGAAGATATTTCTTGTTGAGAAAAATCCAGTCTAGAAGAAATCATCCTTAATTTCAAAGATAAGCCAATATATTATCACCAATAAATGTGTAGTATGCTTAATATAAATGACACAGAAAATTTGCCCAGGATCTGACTGTAAGTTAGCATTAGTTTATTTTATAGTCGTCCTTTGGGGCTACTATTAACGAAATGAATTAGTTCCTTTTAGTAACAATATCTTTCCGTAATTTTAAGAAACCTCTATTTTAAAAGAAATTCAACTATAAGAGAACAGACCGGCAGGTTGCTTCCCCCGTAAAAATGCACAAAACTTAAGATGTACCCAGAAACCTTACAATAAATTGGTACATATGCCGGGGAATAATCTTGTCTGAGAGAAATGACCTTCTAATCGCTCTTAATCGCAAGTAGAAAAATTAATTTCAAAACTAGGTTTAACGTTTCCAGTCGCTCTTTCTTTTTATTTACTTTTTATCTGACTTTAGAATTTATTTTTCTGCCAGCGACTAACACTTGGACTGACCGCACAATAACAGATTGATATCCACACAATATTTTCCATATTTTCAAAGGTATGGTTTGAATTTAAATGCATGTAAACATTTGTATTGTTTACTTTTGGTCGTTATTGGGCCTTAAACGTGACATGAATAATTTAGCAGAGAAATTCCAAGTATCCAGCGTTTACTTATCGAGCATCCAAGCTGCTCTGCCGTGGACTCGAGTACATTCTCGATTTTATCAACATTAGAAATGACACCCCTGGACCCTTTTAGATATAAGATCTGGGAAAAATATCTTCAACGCTGATTTGATAAGCATATTTTGCATTTCGGTTGTATCGGTCCCCAAGATTTTTGATGTATATCTGTTTCACACGAAAAGAAAAAGACGTTGAATGTAATTAGCCATGGTCAGTGACACAAGGTCTTCGAGGCCTCTATTTGGGGAGAGAAATCAAAGTGATTTAAAGACAGACATTGCATGAAGAATGATGATATCTGAATAAATGTACAAAATATAAATAAGGGCATTTTAGACTATATACTTGAACCTCTGAAATCTGACAAAAAAGATTTTCCCAAACTAATAATTCAAGTCGCATTTAAAAATACAAGTAGTAAATAATAATACGACCACTGTCCGGCGAAAAGGCAATCTAATAAAATGGATTATTCATACCCATCTGATTAGAATCCAAACTGGTTTCATTACGGGGAGTAGGTATTATCAAAAGTGGAGCCTCGGTAGGGGGTCGCTGGTTCGATGCCCTGCTCTGCCAATTTCTTTTCGAGGATTAATGACAGTCATTGCAACAGGATTCATTCCTCTTTCACCGCAAGTCGTTGCTTTAGCGAGCAAAGCAGCCATTGGCTTGGAAAGAATATTATATTCAATACTTGCATAAAAAATTCCATGAAAGCATGGATAGGTGCACTGGCCGCCGCGATATAACTGAAATAATGTTGAAAACGGTGTTTAACACCATACAATCAATCAATCATTATCAGGAGACAAAATGCACTCGACTCTGATGTATTTGGACATGATATTTGTGAAAACAACTGGAAAAATATCAACCAGGCTGATTTATTTTCATAACAAAATGAACAAGAATGGTTCGTTCAAAAGTACAATAACATAAAAGGTATTCATTATAATTATCAAGATTCACAATAGTAGCACGATCATCGTGTGCACAGCCGCCATCAAATTTTAATATTTATTTTGTTACACTTACTGTGGTCAAAAGTAAGGTAGTTTAAAAAAAAAAACACGATTTTTCTTCTGCTTGATTTTGTACCATTCCGTTTCGTTTTGTTTTCCTTTTGTTCTACTTCGTTTCGTTTCGTTGCATTTCGTTGCGTTCCGTTTCGTTGTCTTACGTTTCGTTACGTTCCGTTTCGTTTCGGTTCCGTTTTTTACTGAATAGGGACCCTTAATTTTCAACATTTTAGTTACTTCTGGTCAAGATACTTCAACAGACGGTTAAGCAACCCCAAGCCGGGGAGATGGAATAGGAAAAATCCTTGTTGCAGTCCTGTAGAGTGGTACAACCCCACCACACTGGACCTTCCTGTTTGCCGTGAGCTGCGACCCGTGTCGCCTGATGACGGGAGTCTGGTGTTTGAGTGGACTCAGGGCATATATTTTCCCTAGAATTGTTTTGATGATCTAAGCTTGGTACAGTCTTCTGGGGGAATGCATTTGTACAGTCTAGCCCTTTCACTTTGTGTGTATCATTGATGAAGCCGGGCATTGTCTGAGTTTCTTTTCCCCAGACATGTTCCCCTGTTGAGCTCCGCGGTGGGCGGGAAGCATCGGTGACGAATAGCAAAACAACAGCATGGCGTCCGAAAAGAAAACCAAGCGTGCCCTATCTTCTGGTTCTGAATCTAAATGTCAAACATCTCACTCTTCTTCGACATATTTTCACCGTCACCATGCATACCCTGATCTCTTCTTGAATAAAACACGCATTGATGTTGTCCAGGAATTTAAATTTCTTGGGGTCACTTATGACTCGAAGGTTACATTTATTTCACACATCAATGCACCATGTCGTCGCCGATTCTAAACGGGGGGCAGATAGAAAAGTTCTTCTTCGCCTTTATCGTTCTCTTATCCGCTCCAAATTAAACTATGGATCAATTGTCTATGGATCAACTCGCATGTCTTACCTTAAAGTTCTCGATTCTATGTATAATGAAGGCTTCCGTCTTACCCTTAGAGCATTTAGAACTTCTCCGGTTAATAGCTTATATGTCCAAGCTAATTAACCATCTCTTTATGACAGAAGGCAAAAGTTGGCCCTTCAGTGCCTTTTAAAACTTAAATCTGACCGTTTTAATCCTACTCATAAGGTTGTTTTCAACCCACAAAATAAACGTCTTTTTGAGAGGAAACCTTATGCAATACCGCCATTTGGTATTCGCTTGGAACCTCACATAAGTATTCTTAATCTGATAATAAATCAGAAAACGGACCAAAGTATGATTACAGACCCATACAAGGAGATCAAGGAACAGTTCTTCGCTTTCAAGCCAATTTACACGGATGAGTCTAAAGATGGTGATTCAGTTGCAGCTGCAGCTGTATATGGAATTGAAATTAATAAATGTCGCCTTCCCGATAAATTCTGTCTTTTCAGTAGAAGTGAAAGCAATTGTCGTACGTGAATGGTACCCCGCTTACAGGTCCGTTCACCGAGAATAGTTGCCCGCTGCAGAATTGGACACACGCGTTTAACACATTCTTGGCTGTTAACACTTGATGAGGCACCAAAATGAATTCCCTGCCATGCGCCTTTTTTTCTGTTGAACACATTTTTTACTGTGTAGATCTTCACCCAATTCGTTCCAAACACTAGTGTTGACAGTATGAGAGCTCTCTTTGATACTGTCAGCACTGAGTAAATTATTGACTTCCTCATGGAGATTGGAGTCTATACAAAAGTGTGATATTGTTTAAAACTCTTCTTCCTATTCAGACTATCCTATTCTTATCTTATGCATCTGTTTATTTTATTTCTTTTACAGGATCGTTTCATAACACATCGTTCATTTTATACTCATTACTCATATTCTTATGTTCTATTATATCATTTCTTCTATTTAATATTTTACCGTGCATGATGGATGACCTTTGATGTGCATTAATACTAATTCTACCAAAGGTCACTAGTTTTGTTGCTAGTATTTGGGAATACAAGATTTGTTTGTTTTAAAATTTCATCTAGATACTACTATTATTCAGACATGCAAATGGAACAATTAAAAAAAAAAAAAAAAAAATCCAGCAAAACTCTCGCCAGTGACGGATCAAGGCATACCAGAAAGGTTGTCGGTCCGGTCAGGGACATTACTTAACTCCAGGAGATTGGACTTAAGACAAAACTAAATTATTTATACATTTTGTTCCTGTTCCTGTTAAATTCGGCAATATGAATTGTAGATTCTGCAGGTTTATCTATAGCCAGCCAACATATTGTCAACAACACCACTTTCACTTAACTATCACATTGATTTTTACACTCCTAATATTAATCACACTCTTCCGCTTATACTCTGTTCGAATTGATATTTCAAGGTAAATGCTTATAAAACTTTTTTCGTTTTCAGCTCAGCTGAGCATGAAATTTCAAAGTTGAATAATAATTTAATAAGCCTTATGGAATAACTTCTGAGCTTTAGAACTTTTCGTTGGTTCTGCCTATACAATCAAAGTCTTCATGTCAGATTTTCACATCGTCTTTAAGCACAAATGAAACCTTTAGTTTGAGCACAAACTCAGTTGAGCACGGAGTCAAGTTTTATAAGCACGGGTCCTGGATCACTCACGAAATATGTTGCATATCACAATAAAAGAAAGTTGTTGATTACAAAACGCTGTAGGAAGAAAGTCGAATTTGGTAGATTGATATTTCACTTTACTTTCTACAGCTTGTTACCTTTGACGGTAGTGATTCTTTTATTGCCATTACAAGCAGGCGATGTTCGCCCGAACCCTGGTCCGCGATCTAACGCGTCTTCTTGTACCATGTCTACTACATATGATAATTACGTTTCCTTTACCTCCGCAATTGCCTTTCAACTGTCCCTTATGAAGTACAACGTACATCTATAATAAGCTTGAATCGCTGATTGCAGAGTTCTCCTTTTTGTGATAGTGTGTTATTCTCTGAGACTTGGTTGCCTTATGAATATTCATCAAACAAGTTGAATGGATGATCTTTCATTACAATTCCATGGCGTCCAGTTATATGTTACAATTTGTTTCGATTTACCTGTCCATTACTTGCTCAAATTTGCAGGAGAAACAAAAGTGGCGGCTTTAAAGTTTTGCTCAGTGTCATTTTAAATAATTCAGTTTATCTTATACATGGACAACTGTATAACAGTAGTACATGGTGAAAATGGTGGAAATAAACACAAAATCAAAGTGACCTTATGCTGAGCGCCGGGTGGCAGTTACCGGCGTTTTTTAATTCTTTGTAACTTTTTACTTGATCATTGTATTGTATGAAAATTTACACCATGTATCAATGATGCATCCTTTAATATCGTAAGTTTGGTATTAGACTTTTAAGATTAGTTGAGTTATCGGAAAAATCTACACACTTTTTGGACAGTCCCTAGTATGATATGACCAGAAGTATAAACGAACCCAAAGAAAATTCTTTCTGCTATTGACATGCTTTTCGTTACCAATGAAGACTCAATCTCAACCGGCGTTGGGGAACCCTATCTCCGTGTTACTTTGCGTTATCACTGCCCTGTCCTTATACCCACAGTGTAGGACCAGAAGTATGCATTGTATGTGACTTTGGCTTCTGTAAAGTGACGGTCTGTCACTTGGATGTTAAAGTTGTGCTCACACGGTAAGTTTGAAAGTTATTATGAAATACCAAGTTTCTTGTTTGTTATGAATAAACCATATCAGGAATGATAGGGTTAGGATTTGTGACTCTTTACTTGATAGAAACAGTAAAAACGATTTCTACAATTTGATTCCTCGCATTGAAATCTTTCATTTTTTTATATTTATATAGATAAAAGTATGCTTAATCCAAGTATGAGAAAATAGGGCGGGGGAGGGGGGATCATCGTTTCGGAGTAAAACCACACTGACTGTAGTAGGTGTCTAGTCATTTTTTACCTATTTCTGACATTATCTAATTCTTTTTTTTTTTTTAAGAGTAAAATGAAATAACAATGAAAAAACTTTGTCTGTTTTTAATACATGTGTATATCCATAGCAGTACACTTACACTTAAAAATATTTTATACATTTTGAAATACATAATACATAAAATGTTTTAATTTTTTATACTTCAAACTGAAAAAAAAAAAGACCATTTTATATGTAAATGATATTACCGAGTAGTTCCTTAGCGTTGTGCCACATGAGGCTATTTGCAGATGACACGTCTCTTGCTTGTACAACCTCCAACACAATTGACCTTCAGATATTCTAAATCATGATCTTGATATTATTACAAAGTGGTCGAAACAGTGGCTTTTTACCTTTAATGCGGCTAAGACTGAAGTCCTTTATTTTGGAAATCAGCAAGCTCCCCTTTTGACTTTTAACGGCACGCCTTTGGATGTTGCTGACACTTATAAACACTTAGGACTGACTTTCAGCGACGATTGCAAATGGCATAAACACGTAGATCTTATTTTATCAGCATCAAAGCTCTTAGGAATTATGCGAAAGCTAATATTTACTGTTAGACGTAAGACACTTAATCAAATATACCTTTCTTTCCTTAGACCAATTCTTGAATATGCTTCTGTTGTTTTGGGACAACTGTACTCTCTATGAAAAGAACAAATTAGAAAAAAATCAAATCGAAGCAGGAAGAATTGTAACTGGGCTGACGCGATCAACCAGCTTGTATAGTCTATTTCAAGAACTAGGCTGGCTAAGTTTATCAGAAAGACGCAAATATCAAAAGTTTGTTCTCGCTTACAAAATCACTCATAATATGGTTCCGGAATATTTAAGTTCACTTTTTCCACAAAACGTTGGTAATTTTGTCAATTATAGTTTGCGAAACGATGATGATTTCATGTTACTTCCATGTCGTACTACTTTGTTCGAAAACCTGTGTGTTCCTTCTTTAATCTCCCTCTGGAATCATCTTCCTCTGCATTTGAGACACATACCTACAATTTCATCCTTTAAACGAGAAATCTCAAACTACATGTTTCAAACTAATATTGTTCCGTCATACTGTTCCTTTGGAACACAATATCTTTCAGTTATTCATGCAAGAATACGAAATAATTATAGTTACTTGAAAAACGATCGTTTTCTTAATTATATTCTTTATGAAAATAGTTGTTCCTTATGTGATGAATGTGAAGATGCTGAACATTATTTCTTCAAATGTTCCAGATATCAACTGGAACAGCATCATTTATACAATACTTTAAGACATCTTCATCCCTTGAGCTGCTTTCTTTCATTACGTGGAAATACTGAATTACCTGCTAGAAGCAAATATTCTAATTTTTGACTCTGTACATTAGTACATAGCTGCAAAAGGGCGCTTCAGTAGTTAACTGGCTATATACTGTCTGTTAGGTATCCATTCTCTCTCTCTGTGTCTTTCTCTGTTTCTCTCATATACCTTCATACTCAATATCTTACGCTTTATGTCTGACTTTTTCCCCCATCAACCTGTTTTCTTTGAGACTGAACAAATATTTGTTCTTTTTTGTGTATTATATATAGATCTATCGACAATAGTATTTTTTCTGCCATGTAGTAGGGCATGTTTATTTTAATGACCAATGGGGAGAGCCGTAACTAAGTTATTGAACTTGTGGCTCAACCTATTTCTTGATTGTTGTCTTTGAGCCTGTATATGAGCTGTACGTATGGTAATAAAATATGTTTAACTAACTGATGTACTATTCCTAAGGATGCTCCCACATGACTAAGAGAGCTGCAAGTCAGGATCAAACGAAGCTTTAAATCCTGAATCTAATACCTCAGCCATTTATTCACAGAAGACCCCACATTACCGTTTGTTTTAGTGCAGTAGATAAACTAGCAATTAATCATGCCTTTCAATAGTAAAGTATGCAGATATATGGATATATTCTGCAGGTTGTTGGCGTTATCAATAGACGGTGTAATAAAATTAGCTTTCCAAAAACCCTGGAAACAACAGCAGAAACAAATAGAGACATCTATAACATAGAGTTCTAAAGTGCATAGGGGCCATTGACTGTACGCCCATGCCCTAGCACTACATGAAAATGAAGCCAGCCAAATGTGCAGAAAAGGATACCACAGCATTAATAAACAGGCGACAGTAAATGCACACATGAGATATTTTCAGTCCTTGGTCTGGAAAAATGTGCCGAGCCCCCGTAGTCCAATCAGCAGCGTATAGGACTTGAGAACAGGAGGTCGCTGGTTCGATCTCCGGCTCAGCCAATTTCTTTCCGAGGATTGATGATAGTCATTGCGACAGGATTCATTACTCTCTCACCGCTTACAATAATCTCGAAGATAGTATGTGGGAAAGCAGCCAGTGGCTTGGGAAGAATGTTTTGCCAAATACTGGTAAAAAAAAAAAAAACCCTCTATGAAAGCATGGATTCAACTGAAATAATATTGAAAAAGGCATTAAACATCATGCAATCAATCAACTTGAAAATTCTGTGCTGTATAATTGTAATGCAGAAATAAGTTGGTTTACCATAGACAGATAACATAAATTTATTATTTGCTCAGATCCTTCAAGCTACGAGCTAAGTATGTTTTTATTACTAGTAGTTGTTTTGCTCCTCGTCTGCATGTGCAAAGCAGAAGAAGTATATAATAAAATGCAGTGCATAAAGCGATCCAATTTGCATTTGGTATTGCCTACTTCATTTAACCTGATCCTGACCTTTATGCTGAATATATAAGTAGTTATATAAATAGAACTCCGACTATTATTCGGAAAGTTACATATATACCTGTAGGTACTTTTAAACGCAGGTAATCAATTTAACCCTTAGCCTAAAAAGCGCGATTCAAGACGCTTTTGCGGGCAGTGTAGATCAAGATCAGACTGCACAGCACGTGCAGTCTGATCTTGGATCTACACTGTCCCCTGAGGAGATATTTCCCCCTAAAAAAACTGTGAAATTGCAATATTTGCTTTTTCTACTATTGACCGGAAAGTTTGAATTAACTTATCCAGTAGGTTAAGTGGTTGATAAGCGTATACCGAGCGAAATATATCTGTGACCATTTGGGACATATGCCGAGCGATGCCGAGGGTAGAAATAGAATTTTAATTTATGTAAATTATTTTGACCTGGGCCAGATAAAATGAAGTAGATAATAACAGTGTTTATTCTAGTTTGATTAAAAAAAAAAGTATAAGTAAGAACCTTATGCCCTTGTTCATTCAATAACCGACATTTGCATTGAATTTATAATGGATGCTACTATAACCTTTAAGAATAGTTCTACTTTCAAATGAGTACGTTTTTCGGAATCTGTTCGAATTTAAAGAGCGAGCTTAACTTTTTTCTAGACAACATAACTACAGCCTACCGGTAGTCCAAATTGAAAGAATTTACAGACTACAAACTCAGGCCAAAGCGGGGTAAGTCAGTGGTTAGCGTATCTGACACACGACCTGTTGGTTGCGGGTTCGATACCCGTTTGAGGAAAGCCTTCTATCTGGAGGTGTTGTTTTTTTGTGTCTCACCCCCGATGCATGTGAGAAAAGAAGTCAGTGGCTTGGAAAGAAAGTTGTGTCAGTACTGGTGTTAGAAAGCCAGGAAACACATGCGTAGGTACACTGACCGCCATGATATGACCTATGTTGTTAAAACGGCATTAAAGTCCTATTTGAAATTAAAAAAAAAAAAAAAAAAAAAAAAAAAAAAAGACAAACTCAGTGTTCCTCAACTAAAATAATGAGATTTCTCTTCAAAGGGTAGAATATATTGTTCGAAAAGGAGAAATTCTGTTAACGAGCAATTTCTCCTTTTCTCACAGTGTTTTCAATAGCGGTTTTTTCTCACGGTGATAGAACTCGGGGTTGTGTAGTAAAGGGTTAAAAAGTGGTCTAGGATGCCGATAAATTTTCTTACGTGTGTAAGAAGCGCGGAGAATTACGTTACCTACGCTCGTTGATTCCTGGTGTAATACTTTTACACTTGAACCCGAGTTTTAAAAACCATAGAGGAGAAGGTTTTTGAAAACAATTCAAAAAGAGGAGAAAAGGGTGATAACCAACAAAAATGTTCTTGTGGTATGCTTTCGAATGATTAGAAACATAAGATTTGTCCTTTAGCATACAATCCTGAAATTTAACCTTTATGCTGCTAAGTAACTAAAATGAATTTTTCAATTCGATAGTAACACCCCAAATATTTTTATTTCAAAGCTATGTTTTGGGGAATAATATCTTCTTATCGGACAGTGTAGATTTAAGATCGGACTGCACGTTCTGTGTAGTCTGATCTTGATCTACACTGTCCACAAAAGGTCAGTGAGTCGCGCATAGCAGCCTAAGGGTTAATGACACTAAGGAAGGTGGCTTTTAAAAACACTGTGGGAAAAGGAAAACATGCTGGTAAGCGACATTTTCTAAATTTCCAAAATTGTTTTTCATCCTGTCAAAGACAAATTCCGTTATTTGAGCCACCCTGATTTTATGGCCTGCATATTGTTATGTATAGTGACCTGTTTTCAGAATATTCTAGAAACATGAAGAACATTTATTGGTTTTTCCATTGCGGTTATTTTTAGAAACAGGTTGTTAGTAAACAAGCTGTTTACTAATCGATGATGTCATCTTTCTAGAAAAGACTAATCTAGAATTTTCCAAGCTGATATAAATAGGAGTGACTTACTTGGTGATTTTGGATTTTGAAGTTAGACTTGTGGCTTTGTGTATACAGAATTAGTGAAAAGTCTTGGATTTAACTTGGGATATACATCTGTAAGTTGGAATTATCTTTTATTTAAACAGGTTGCTCATATCTACTTGCAAGTTAAACTATTGTTAATTTAGGTTTTAGGAACCAGAAATTTCATTCTTTTTGTAATCTAAACTTAATTCTTAATTTTGAGGGACTTATTTTATTTCTTGTTCTAAGATTAAAATTGACAAAATTTCATTCAAACTTAACTCATATTGTACTCATTTGTCTTTGTTCATTAATAAATATTGTTAATTGTTAAAGGCTTGTTGCTGGTTTTCTTTCTCGTTACGCTTGGCTCGTAACAGAAATTGGGGGCTCGTCCGGGATTGATCATCTAGTCATTTTGGATATACTTTGAAATTATTTTGAACTTGTTACAGTATTAAATTTTATTAGATAATAAATAATAATAAAAAATAGAATTTGAATTTCATTCTTCTGAACCAGCAAAAAGCAATCGTGTCTTTTGATCTTGAAAAATTTATTGCTGAGCTGTCACAGGAGTTGTTAAATTTGGCAAAAAAGTCTGATTTGTTAGATCTTGCTTCTCATTATAAACTGACTGCCATTAAAGGTACTATGTTAAAGCATGAAATTAAGAAATCTATTCTTCAGTTTTTAGTTGATGTAGAAATACTTGACTTGTCTGCTCTGTCTCTTATTCTTGTGTCTCAGACATAAAAAAGAAGAGAGATTGAAAAAAATAGAGCAAGAAGAAAGGATGAAAGAAAAAGAATTAGAGTTGGAAAAAGAAAAAAATTATTCTGAAAAAGAAAAAAAAATGTATGCTGAATTAGAAGAAAGAGAAAAGGATAGGCAATTTCAGATGAGAATGAAAGAATTAGAAATAGAAAACAAAGAAAAACCATCTTTGCATGTGATTAATGACTTTGACATAACAAAACACCTCAGACTTGTTCCGCCATTTCAAGAACGTGAAGTTGATAAATACTTTTCTCATTTTGAAAGATTTGCTGAAAATTTGAAATGGCCAAAAGAACACTGGACCTTACTCTTGCAAAGCGCTGTAACTGGAAAGGCTCGCGATATTTTTTCTCAACTAAGTAATGAACAGCTTTCTAATTATGATAATGTTAAGGAATTGATTTTAAAGGCTTATGAATTGGTACCTGAAGCATATAGACAAAAATTTAGGAATTGCAGAAAAGAAAATGGTCAAACCTATGTTGAATTTGCTAGAACTAAAGAACAATTATTTGATAGGTGGTGCCATTCAAAGAAAATAGATTCAGATCATGGAAAACTTAGACAATTATTGTTAGTTGAAGAATTTAAAAGATGCATTAATTCAGATATAAAATCTTTCTTAGACGAGAAAGAAGTTGAATCTTTAGACGAAGCTGCTTGCTTAGCAGACAACTTTGCCATGACGCATAAGGTCTCTTTCATGAATAAATTAAACCCCCGAAAACCTTTTTATTCATCTACTAGTCCTAAACCAAATTTTAATCAATTTAATGACAATTCCAATCAGCATAGTCCCAAACCCAAGTCTCCTTATGAAGCCAAAGGTCAAAATCCTTTATCTGGACCCACTTTTAATTATTGCAAAGAATCGGGTCATATTATTTCTGAATGTCCTGTTTTAAAAAGAAAACGGGACAAACAAGAAAGTTTTAAGCCTACAGGCTTTACTTCATTGAAGTCAACACCTCAGTCATGTTTTAAAGACCAAACCTTTGTCCAGGCCAAAGTACCTGAGACTGATACTGTTATGGAGATTTATGAACCATTCTTATCAGATGGTTTTGTGTCACTAAAAGGTGATTTTGCCCAGTCTACCCCTATTAAAATTTTACGTGATACTGGAGCTTCTCAATCTCTTATTTTAGCAGATGTCCTGCCTTTTTCTGAGAAGACTTCTTCTGGGACAAGTGTCCTTATTCAGGGTGTAGAATGTGGATTTGTTAATGTTCCGCTTTGTCTTCAGACTTAATTAATTGTCTAGTGACTGTTGGTATTAGAAAAAAAATTACCTTTTAAAGGTGTTCATTTGTTATTAGCCGGAGATAAGGTAATTGTTAATCCACTTGTAACTGGCACACCTTGCATGGATCAATCACCGGATCCGATTGAGGAAGAAATTCCTGACCTTTACCCGTCATGTGCAGTTACTAGAGCTATGGCAAAGAAAGCCATTTTGACTGAAAATTAGTCTGATATTGACTAATCTGATTCTTTGTTGGGTCATTTATTTAAAAATGAAATTAACAAATCTTTTTCACAAAACCTGTCTAAAAGTCAGACAAATTCCAAACATAATTCATCAGAATTGGATTACACATCTTCACTCTTAGTTAATGAAGGCCATGATACAAGTTCAAGGTCAAAACTAAGCGAAGACCAACACAATGATTAAGAACTTGCACCTTTATTTCAAAGAGCTGTCAGTGAAACTGATCTTTCACAGGAACCTGTCTGTTTTTATCTAAAAAATGGAATATTAATGAGAAAGTGGCGCCCTCCTGAAGTCTCTGTTGATGATGAGTGGGCTGTCAATCATCAAGTTGTCGTTCCTAAATCTTATAGATCAGAAATATTAAGCTTAGCTCATGAAACGCCTATGTCAGGTCATTTAGGTATCAATAAAACCTATCAGAAAATTCTTAATCATTTTTATTGGCCTGGTCTAAAAGCTGATGTATCAGATTATTGTAGGTCTTGCCATACTTGTCAAATGGTAGGCAAACCCAATCAGGTCATACCTAAGGCTAACCTACAGTCGATCCCTGCATTTAATGAACCTTTTAGCAGGATTATAATTGATTGTGTAGGTCCATTGCCAAATACTAAGGCTTGTAATGAGTACCTTTTGACTATTATGTGTGCTTCCACCCGTTTTCCTGAAGCAATACCTTTAAGAAATATAAAATCTAAAACAATTGTCAAAGCTTTAGTGAAATTTTTCACTTTTGTAGGACTTCCTAAATCTATTCAATCTGATCAAGGGTCAAATTTTATGTCTGGCATTTTCCAACAAGTGATGCACGAGTTGGGAATTAAACAATATAGGTAATCAGTATATCATCCTGAAAGCCAAGGTACCCTTGAACGGTTACATCAGACTTTAAAAAGTATGATAAGGTCATATTGCTTTGGCACACAAAAAGATTGGGATGAAGGTATACATCTATTACTCTTTGCAGTAAGGGAGTCTGTACAAGAATCTCTTGGTTTTAGTCCTTTTGAGCTTGTTTTTGGCCACACAGTTCGTGGACCTTTAAAACTTTTAAAAGAAACATTTCTTTCACAAGAAGACTCTCCTTTAAATTTACTTCAGTATGTATCTGACTTTAGAAACAGATTATTTCAAGCTTGTGAGGTTGCAAAATAAAATTTAAAGAAAATTCAATGTAAAATGAAAGAAAGATATGACAAGAATACTAAAGAAAGAAATTTTAAACCTGGAGATAAAGTTTTAGCTCTTCTATCAATTCCTGGTAGGCCTCTACAAGCAAGATATTTTGGTCCTTATTCTGTAGATAAAAAGGTCAGTGACTTAAATTACGTGATAACAACTCCTGACAGGCGAAAGCAAAAGCAATTATGTCATATTAATATGTTAAAGGAATATGTTGATAGGGATAATTCAAATATTTCACCAATAAATGTAGTTTCCTCAGTCCCTCAAAATCAAAATCACATTAACCATGAAGATATAAATTGTGAAGAAATGAACTTTGATAAGTCTAACCCTATTTGTTCAAAACTTTAGAATTCTGATATTTTAAAGAATTTAGGCCAAAAACTTTCACATTTAGATAATAATCAAAAGAATGAATTAAAAAATTTAATTTCTGAATATGAGCACTTGTTCCCTGATATTCCAACACGGACGGATACAATATACCATGATGTGGACATTGAAAATTCAAAACCAGTGAAACAACATCTATATCGAATGAATCCCAAGAAACTGGAGCATCTTAGAGAGGAAATCAAGTATCTATTGGACAATAACTTTATTGAACCTAGTCAAAGTGAATGGAGTTCTCCCTGTATTCGTGTACCAAAGCCAGATGGAACTTTTCGTATGTGCACTGACTATAGAAAAGTTAATACTGTGACCAAGACTGATTCGTTTCCAGTGCCAAGAGTAGATGACTGCATTGACAATATTGGTTATGCAAAATATGTAACCAAATTTGATCTTCTAAAAGGATTTTGGCAAATTCCTCTCACTGAAAGAGCTAAAGAGATCTCTGCATTTGTTACTCCAGATGGACTTTATCAGTACAAAGTTGTGCCTTTTGGGATGAAAAACTCGCCAGCAACATTTCAACGTCTTATCAACATGATAATATCTGGATTTGACGGCTGTAGGGCGTACATCGATGACGCCATCATTCACAGCGATGATTGGGATGAACATCTAAAGACTATCAGAGAATTTTTTGACAGACTGGGTAAAGCCAAATTAACAGTTAATCTTGTTAAGAGTGAATTTTGTCATGCTAGTTGAACATTTTTGGGTCATGTTGTTGGACAAGGACAGGTAAAACCAGTTTTCCTCTACCTACATGCAAAAGACAACTTATGAGATTTCTTGGTATGGCTGGTTACTACAGGAAATTCTGTGGTAATTTTTCTGTCATTGCTGAGCCACTGACAAGTCTTCTCAGCAAACGCAAAAAATTTATATGGCATGATGATTGTCAAACAGCTTTCGATAAAGTAAAAACCATACTAAAATGTGAACCAGTTCTTTTAGCTCCTAATTTTGAAAATGAATTTAAGCTTGCAGTAGATGCTAGTGATACTGGTGCAGGTGGTGTTTTACTTCAAGAAGATTGCAATGGAGTAGATCATCCAGTTAGTTATTTTTCTAAACAGTTTAACAAACATTAGAAAAACTACTCAACAATAGAAAAAGAGTGTTTATCTCTCATTCTTGCGATTCAGCATTTCGAAATATATTTGTCGTCTTCTCCTGCACCCATCATTGTATATAGTGATCATAATCCTCTGATATTATCCATAAAATGAAAAACAAGAATCAGTGTTTATTCAGATGGAGTCTGTTTTTACAAGACTATAACATGGATATCAGACACATAAAAGGTAGGGATAATATTATCACTGATGCTTTGTCTAGAGTTTGACTTGTAAATAGTTAACATTTGTCTTTATGTATAATGTATTTTTATGTATATTTATGTGCAATGATATTTTTTATCTTCAAACAAAAGGAAGTTTTACTTCTTAAAATTTTCTTTTCCTTTAGGAGGGCAAGTGTTATGTATTAGGATATACAGTGACCTGTTTTCAGAATATTCTAGAAACATGAAGAACATTTATTGGTTTTTCCATTGCGGTTATTTTTAGAAACAGGTTGTTAGTAAACAAGCTATTTACTAATCGATGATGTCATCTTTCTAGAAAAGACTAATCTAGAATTTTCCAAGCTGATATAAATAGGAGTGACTTACTTGGTGATTTTGGATTTTGAAGTTAGACTTGTGGCTTTGTGAATACAGAATTAGTGAAAAGTGTTGGATTTAACTTGGGATATACACCTGTAAGTTGGAATTATCTTTTATTTAAACAGGTTGCTCATATCTACTTGCAAGTTAAACTATTGTTAATTTAGGTTTTAGGAACCAGAAATTTCATTCTTTTTGTAATCTAGACCTAATTCTTAATTTTGAGGGACTTATTTTATTTCTTGTTCTAAGATTAAAATTGACAAAATTTCATTCAAACTTAACTCATATTGTACTATTTTTTCTTTGTTCATTAATAAATATTGTTAATTGTTAAAGGCTTGTTGCTGGTTTTCTTTCTCGTTACGCTTGGCTCGTAACAATATGCATTTAATATAGATAAGTCTACAATTTTGTCTTTTAGTAAAGAGATAAATAAGAAAAAAAAAAAAAAAAAACCTGAAACTCTCTGCTATTATATTTGAAACACAGTTGTTTTGAGAACACAAAGAGTTCTCGATAGCAATATGCTTGTCAAGATATAGAAACCTAAATTTAGATTTAACATACAATCATGAAGTTTAATGACTCCGAGGAAAAAGGCCTTAGAAAACTGATGTCTAACATCTACTCCTTTTTCGACAATATTTACTATCAATCAGAGACAAAGTCCATTACTTGAGCGAGATTCATTTGTCGCCTGCGAATGCACTCCATTTTGATACGGCTTAAATTTTGTCCTTTGGTTAAGGGTTATAAGTTTTTTTTTTTTAAAACTCTTTGCCATTTTATGCGAAGGACAATAGTTGAAACTCTCTGTCTTTTTTTTTTGGAAAGAGAAAAGCGTTTTTCACTATATATAAACTTGTATTTAATCCTTCCAACTAAAGAGCATTTTCTCCTTTTCTCACAATGTCTTCTACTCTTTTAAGATGTTGACAAGATTTCTACAATAAACTGTTACAAAGTTCAAAGTGTGCAAATGTGCACGGTGAATTGATACTGAGACTTAGAGGACCGTTGATGCAGCACTGATCCCAGTGACATAGGTTTTTTTGCGTTGAAGGTCGATGTGACCATGACCGATTGGCCTCAAAATTAATTAAAGAGGCCCTTATACTCATTTTCAGCCAGTTTTAACTCATTTTGTCTTTATTTTATTAAACTATAGTCATTCTTATACCTTCATGCCAAATATTGCGCCTGACGGTTGCAAGGTTGCTTAGATTACGGTCGATAGAAAATGCATTTCGCTGAGTTGCGGCCTTCCATGTAAACAGACTCTTCGTTTCCGGTTTTTGAATCGAAGATTTCGATATATCCGTTATGCACTCGGGTAGATTCGTATGAAGATCATGCATTCTGTCACGTGACTATATTTGACCTTCGACCTGCATCTAATGAGGTAAACAAAGGAAAATGGAGGCTTCTCTGTTGCAGCCTCGATTTTCAGACGGAGGTCGCGACCTATATGCAAATTACACCGTGTCCGACTCTAGGCGGAAGCCAACGATAAATTTCCGTGACGCACCGCCATTGTTTACAGCTTTGATCGTCAGCCAGTTTTCTTCTGACCAATGTTCGGTTTCTGATACAAATCTCCGTGTTTCTTTTTTTTTTCAGTTACACCATATATGTCAGTAATTTATCCATGTTTACACAAAGGACTGATTCCTGTACCATTCTATATTGTTTGAAATTTAACAGCGTTTTTGCTTACCGGCTGTATACGGGCATCTTTAAGATTATTTACAGTGCATGGTGAATATCAGTACTATGCATAGTTAGATTTGAAAGAACCTAGGCCAAACCTGTGTCTTATTATCCGGACAAGATTTGGTCAATTGACGGACCAAAAAACCATGTGCATAACAGTACGTACCCTCTACTCGTACGGTGGAAATCATATATCAGAAATTTGCAGACTGCAGTACCCTGTCTGCTCTACATAAAATTTATCACCACTCCATGTATTGTAAAGTCATTAGCTATACTGCATGGTTGATTTCATCACTATTTTTCAATTATTTGTGTTACATTCGTTTTACTTGCTTTATGCTCTGAATTTTTACCTTGATGTTCAGCAGTATATATAGATCTAGTTCTTCTGTACTTTTTACCAGTGATTCTTGTCCTACAAGTTGCTGAATTCCTCCATCAAGGAATTTATGGTAGTTGTACATGCTCCACTTTTGGGCATGTATCACGGAGTACTATTTTTCATGATTTAGTGACTTCATCATAATACTAGCGTGCCCTGTATGACTCATTCAGTCACGCCGTTCAAACTAAATTTATCACCGTCAAAATTTAATGTTAGTTTGATCCCAGCTGACAGTGCTGATCGTGTAGAAATGGCTAAGGTATATCATAAGTTCTCAAAAAAAGAAGTCAAAATAAGACTGCACACAACGTGCAATCTGATCTTAGATCTACACTGTCCGCTTTGCTAAGACATTCTGGACAAGGTTACCTTTGAAAGTGCACTTATATGGGTGCATTTTCAAGACTGAAATTGTCTAATCAGCGCCGTAAAGGTTAAACATACACGTATGTAAAACTCTGTGATTGACAGTTGGTATCAGGCGAAAAATGGGCAATATTGCCTATCATCCTACAATGTTACCAAAATAACCGGGATTTTCAGCTCAGTCGGCAACTTTCTGGGCTTAAAACATGAGGGTCGCAGGTTTGAATCAAAAGAGGATTTGATGATTGTCACTGCAACAGGTATAATTTCTATCACTGCTTAACTTTGTGGAAGAAGGCTTTTCAAAACTTGTGGGGAAAAGGAGAAAATGCCGACGACCAATGTTTTCTCCTTTACTCGCTTTTTTTTTTTCTTTACCCTATCAGAGAACTAAAAGAGTTACTTCAAATGTGGAAGAGTCAACAATTTGTTGTTTCGGAAAGGGTTAATCTTTATTGAGAAAGGCAGTCAGTTCTTTTAAAAGAACATTAAGCACATAACTGGCAGATGGAATTGCAAGGACGCATGGATAGGTGCACTTCCTACCACGATATGGTTTGAATAATGTTGAAAATGGCGCTAAATAACAAAGATGGTTTATTGTAAATAATGGGAGGTAATAGTTATGATAAAGATAAAACTACAGTATTGATTTTCTCCCTTTAGTTCTCCCTTTAGGAGGTATACCATGCGTACGTTTAATTACGGTATGCTCCGGTATAAACCAATATGTGGAACAAGCCGGAACTACTTTTAAATTAAACTAACACTCATTCTTTTTAATTGCTTTACTATTTTAGTTCAAGTTTAAGCAGGTCGCAGAACGAAACGACACTAACATTTGGTTTCTTGGTATTTTGTGTTTATATATTTGTATTTCGTGATGTTTTTCAAGTCGCTGATATCTGAAATTATTTTGAACATGTATACACGGTTTTGCAAACATAGATTAGATATACGGGCATTTTAGCGAATCGAATGCATTCGTACTTAAATTCTATCGTAACCTAATTTTCTATTCTACATGACAGATGGAATACCACGATTTCGGTAAGTAATGAATCATCAGATCTTACAAACCGATGGATTTTATAATACTGAAATAAGTATTTGTCCTTTTTTGCGTTCTATGAATCATATGATTACATTCTTCTCCGTAAATCCAACAGCTCAAATAAATCTTTCATTATTTCTATTTTCAGGTATGCAACAACTATGGCCTGTTCTTTCAACATTGGTCCAAGGTATGCTGTTAGGCAAGTCAGCCTATCCGAAAAAAAGCATCATAATTAGAACTAATCGCTAAATAAATGATTTTGTAATTTTCGTTTCATGTGATACATCAATAATTAAAAAAAAAAAAAAAAAAAAAAGTGCAGCCTGAACTACGTGTGGAAATTGTCAAAAATGCTCTCGAAAAGATCCACCATAATTATTCCGCCATGATCTTTTTTTTTTTTTTTTTCAACAAAAATGCCGTTTTATGCTAGGTATTCAATGGAAAATGATATTATTTCGCCTCATTTGTAAATCTGTTGTTGCAGGACCGATTATGCACTCAATAGTTTTTTTGTTTCATGATAACAGCAAGAAAATAAATAGTTGATTGTTGCAGTACCGAACTAGTTTATCAAAACCTCTAAGTGTAGCAATGCTTCATTTTTTTATGAAGCGCAATGCATTAATTACGTTTGATACATGAATCTGAAATGAAATATATATATATGTGGCAAAACATAATCATGATGTACACATCCAATGCATGTATGCCGTTCAAGACTGAGGAGAAGTGGGGCCTAGAGATTTAAATAGCATGCCTGAGTCATTGTCATAACCCAAAATATAAATTATTTGCGATTCAATATACATGTAAATGATAACAAGAAAAAAGTAAATTTTTAGAGTACTCAAGTTGTTTATTCTCGCAACAGTTTCCATTGTAATTTCACTCTTTAACCTTTTATGAAGGAGACCGTGTTTTTACGTCTCTGACCGATAAATGCTCTTTGAATTTTTGGGGAAGAAGGAGATATTGCTGAAAAAGATCTCTTTCTTCCATTGTATGTTCTTCTATAAGCTTAAAAACCATTTGTACAACGTTTATTCTGTCACCTGCAAATGCTTTGAATTCAGAAAAAAACATATATAATTATATATTTTGATAGATAAAAGTTCTGACATCTTGGTCTGGAACTAAAACTATGTAACAAAACTTTGTAGCAAATCCTTGCCAGGTACAGTGCTATCGATAATCGAAATCAAGCTTTAGAAACACTTGGGATGTTAAATTCCTGTCGGAGCAATTTCCTCTTCTCCAACAAGATTTTTAAAGCCTTAATATCTCAACATTTCTGAGCTCCGTGTGATAACGAAATTTTTGCGAGAGACGCACATCCTGCTTGTCCTTTTATTTCGGTTCAAAGGTTGTATCCATGGGCAGTATCATTACTGGAAGATAACTGCATATTTAACTATCAGCACTGCCTTATAAAATGGATATACACGACTGAAACAATTCTCTATAACAGAAATTCTTGCTCGAAATAAAAAACCGTGACACTTAAAGTACTCCTAGTAATAGACTTTAACTCTTTCTCCCCTGCACAGGACTTTACCGATCTGCGGTAGACAACAGTAGAAACCATTGTGGACAAGAGTGAAATTGCAAGCAATGGGCAACTCCACTTATCCCCACATTCTTCACAGATTTTATCCCTAAAGTCTGATTTTTGATCTGGAGATTCTTTCAAGTTTGGTAGAGTCTCAGATGTTTTCATAGGGAATGGTTTCACAAATATAAATAATAGATATGTTGTAATGACTTAATTTGTACAAATGTAGAACTTCTTATAACATGTGCATGCTGCAATAGAATTTTATGCCCTTCGTGTGTTCTACCAGTTCAACACATAAATTTTGTCTTTTGAAACTTAGACAGCATTGTAGGAAAAGGAGGAAATGTTGGTTTCTGTTTATTCTCTTTTCCCCTTAGTGTTGTCAGTGTTCTACATATTTGTGTAAACAAAGGATTTTTTTGGGAAAGGTGAAAGGGCTTGATTCTTAAACAGGAAAGCGTTATATCCATGGTCATCTGGGAAGGTCTATGGCTAGGTAATTCAGTTTGTTTGTTTATTTAATTTCGTTTTCAACTCAGTTTCAGTCATAAAATGAGCGTATTCATCAATGCTCCCTGGAATTTCTACTTATAGGACTTAGTCCAACATTTTTTCGAAGCCATTTGCTGCCTTCCAACAATATCATTGTCGAAAAAATGGCTGAGATGAGTGAATACCCAGTGACTATCGTCAATCCTCAGAAAGAATTTTTCGAAATCGGATATCAAACTAGGGACTACTGGTTTTAAAGCCCTGCACAGTACCGACGTAAAGCTCCTGGGTTGGCCACGCAAGGCATATTTGAGCCGCAGTCTAGTACGGGTAAATGAATGAAAAAAATTTAATCTACAGCTCTGTGAAAGGAATTACCAGATAAATGGGTGCCATGATGTCCATGTTTCTGTGGGTCTTTCCATTGGCTTCTGAAGTTCCATTGGTCTTTCACGGAAAACCGAAATGTACATTGGTCAATTATCAAACATCGTTACGTAAAATATCACATTGGTTCATCACCTCTATATGGTATGTTAATAGTGTTCGGTGATAGACTTATGAAAATTGGGTGCTCCATGGTAGACCAATGGAGCTTCGAGGCCTCTAGTCTGTCTATGGTTCTGTTTGTGCCGCTGTCTGGGCGACAATGATTTCTTCCCTGCTCCCAAATCTTATACAAGGGAGCATTGAAAGCTTAATTGTTTAACAGACATTCTTGTTCAGTGTATATAACTAGTAGGACTTTTTTTACAGATGGCGTTTTGTTACCTTGTTGTTGCTGATTCCTCTTGTTCTAACCTACATTGTCTTCTACAAAAGGATAACCAGGGATCCAAACAGAGCTGTTTCTGTTAGTAAGTTGGGCCTTTTCTTAGTTTATTTTAATGCATGGCTTGTGCATTTCTTTTGAGACCAGTATTTTGACCATTAGTAGGGCTAGATGGCATAATTTTTTTTTAATGAAAATTCATTCGCCACTTTTGTTAAGCTGTAAGTAGTAATGAGACTGTGCTTCCCAGTGGATTCAGATTAGTTTGCCTTGTGGAGTCTGTTCTGGTTCAACACTGTATATGTACATTTGCCGCCTATATTCTTCAATGGTAAGAGAAGCAATTAATTTGCATTTGTAATTAAAGAACATGTGCATTAAAATGGTATCATTTTTGTCTATTATTACTATTTTTTTTACCGGAAATGCTCATTCAATCAAGTTTTCTTAGAGTAAAAACTTATTGTCAACCCATAGGGTGCTTATCTTTTACTTGCTATTGTGGACAGATTAGATCAAGGTAAACAAGCACAGAACGTGAAGCCTAACATCTAAGTCTGACACTGCCCGGTAATTTGGCAAGCATTCTTGCCAACAGCCTTTCTCTCAGACCAAAACTGTAGGGGCCTTAACTGTTTACCATACTATCCATAATTTTAATGACCCTGAGAAACAAAATGTTTGAAAACATTATAGGATTAGGAACATTTTCGCCTTCCACAATTTGTACTAACTTTTCAAGGTCAAACTCAATCATTTGAGCCACATCCTATTTGTTGTCCGTAAGTGCTTTCAATTTGGAACTCTCAAATTTTGCCGTCTCGTAAAGAATTAAGGAGTCATATTCGCATTGTAAAGGGTTGCTTTTCATTAGCACAACAAAATATCAGACATAGTAGAATACGATCTACGTGAATTCTTTTACTTCTTAATGAGTAATGACAATCAAAATTTCTTTATTTAAGCGGTTAAGGCATTTGAATTGTAGTCTCAAGTTTCCCTACTGAAGTATTCATTTGAAAGATAAAGGCATGTTTCTTACACTGTTTCAAAATTACATATTTAATGGATTTCCTTCACCAAATGTTTATCCTTTGTGTAGTACTTAGCATTTTTTTTTAGCTCACCTGAGCACAACGTGCTCAAGGGGAGCTTTTAGGATCACCCGGTGTCCGTCGTCCGTCGTCCGTCGTCAACAATTGTTTAAACATCAACTCCTCCTAAACCGCTGGGCCAATTTAAAGCAAACTTGGCTGGAATGTTCCTTTGGAGGTCCTCTTTAGAAGGTATTCACAGAATTTGATTCCATTAAAAACTCTGGTTGCCATGGCAACCAAATGGAATTTTCTAAGAAATTCTTTAAAAATCTTCTCCTCTGAAACCGCTGGTCAGATTTTAAAATAATTTCACAGAGATGTTCCTAGGGTGACTCTTTTCAAAAACTGTTCGCGAAATTTTGATCCGTCGAGAAACATGGCTCTGGTGACTGGGGGCTACTTGCACTATACAGAAATGAAGAAATTCTTAAAAATTCTTCCTATCTGAAACCACTGGTCAGATTTTAAAATAATTTCACAGAGATGTTCCTTGGGTGACCCTTTTCAAAAATTGTTCGCGAAATTTTGATCCGTCAAGAAACATGGCTCTGGTGAATGGGGGCTACTTGAACTATACAGAAATGAAGAAATTCTTAAAAATTCTTCTTCTCTGAAACCGCTGGTCAGATTTTGAAATAATTTCACAGAGATGTTCCTTTGGTGACCCTTTTCATAAATTGTTCGCAAAATGCTGATTCGTCAAGAAACATGGCTCTGATGGGGGGGAGGGGGCACTTGCACTATATGGACATGAAGAAATTCTTAAAAATTCTTCTCTGAAACGGCTGGTCAGATTTTGAAATAATTTCACAGAAATGTTTCTTGGGTGACCCTTTTTGCAAACTGTTCGAGAAATTTTGATCCATCAAGAAACATGGCTCTGATGGCTGTGGGCTATTTACACCATACGGACATGAAGAAATTCTTAAAAATTCTTCTCTGAAACTGCTGGTCAGATTTTGAAATAATTTCACAGTAATGTTCTTTGGGTGACTCTTTTCAAAAATTGTTCACAAAATTGTGATCTGTCAAGAAACATGGCTCTGATGGTGGGGACTATTTGCACTACAGGGACATGAAGAGGAATTTCTTACTTCTTCTTCTCTGGAACAGCTGGTCAGATTTTGAAATAATTTCACAGAAATGTTCCTAGGGTTACCCTTTTCAAAAATTGTTAGGGAAATTTTTATCCGTCGAAAAACAACAGCCAATTGTTGGCACCTGCATGTGGTGCTCTTGTTCGACTTATGCTTTTAGTCACTATCGAGCATGTGCTCTTCTTCAAGAAATTGTCCTTGGGTGATCTATCCAAAAATTTATTTGCAGAATTCTGATTCATCAAAATCATTGCTGTAGTGATGATTGTAGGGGTGGTGACAGACTTTGAAATGACTTTTACAGGTGACCTTTTCAAAATTGCTTGGCAAAATAATGATTTTGTTTCCAAAGTTTCAATACCTAAAATAAAAATTGGCTATGGTCCTCTCAAAAATTCAGGTGAGCGATCCAGGGCCATCTTGGCCCTCTTGTTTTTTATAGATTTTTTTAAAGTAGCCAGCACAGTAATCGTTAAAACAGCATCAAATGATGATAAAATAAGTTTCTGACATTGAAGCCCTTTTTCAGGCTTAGGTAATGTTGACAAAGTAGAGAAGTTAATAATAACATGTTGATATTCGGTTAAAAGACTTATTATAAATTCACATGAGTCTCCCGGGGTAAGAATTTGCTGTAGCAAAAATTCCACATGACTGTTGCATAAAGATTAAAAATGAAGTTTCCGGTTTATCCCATAATGTAAAGTTACAAAATCTGCATAGAGTCAATATGTAGATTATTCTTAGATAGAGTTTACTCAGTTTTATAGTACATATTAAATGAATATTTAATTGTGATTTTTTTAGGAGGTAATGAAAGCGTTAGAGATTGGTCTTGTGCATATTCATAATTTGAATGGATTATGTGTATACTTCTCAAAATACCAGTAGATATTGGTTTGATGCAGTTGTAATTATCTAATAACTGCAAAATGTGGTTTGCCATTAATGGTACTGACTGCAGAGTTGCCTATGTTTTTTTCCAATAATTTTGTGTGAATAAAGAAAGGAATTCGGCTCTTTCTAATCTAATTTTGAGAGGTTATTGTCTGTTTACTTTTACGCTGTTTGAAACCATTCTGAACAATGTTTTAGTTATATTGCGTGCCCAGAGCACCGATCCATGCTTTTTCTTGAATTTCTTTAACAAGTACTTTGCACAATATTCTTCCCAAGCCACTTGCTGCTCTCCCACGTAATATGCATGAAAAACATCGAGGGGTGAGAAATGAATGCATTTTCTGTCGCAATGGTTATCATCATTTGGCATAAAGAAACTGGTCGAGCTGGAGAAATGAACCAATGACCCTCAGGATTCAAGTCCTGTATGTTACCAACTGAGCGATTGGACTTAGCTTGACCTTTTGAGCAACGGTTTCAACATATTGTTGATTGTACCGTAAGCTAACAACATATATTTACTAGGTTAAAATTTTCATTTTTGATTAATTAGGTAAAAAGCGCGGAAAAACTGTTTCAGAACGTGAACGAACTGTATTCTATAAGTAGTCCTGTCACAATGACTATCATTAATCCACGGAAAGGCACTGACCTAGCTGGGGATACCAACCAGTAACGCCACCGTTTCCAGTCCTGTACGCTACCAACTGAGCTACTGGGCCCAGCACAGTATTAGTTGTTCGGTCAGGTGGCAGGGCACTTGGAAACTTCTTCATGGCTGTGGCGAATAATGTCGCCCGAGGCGAGGGTGGCTTCCGGCAGGGTAACTGCTTTTCCCTGAAGCTTGGCAGTGTACAGCAATATATGTTCGGAGCATATTATCAAATAAGATGGCAAGAAATTTCTCTTTGGAGCCATACTTTGCGCTTGTTTATTCAAGCCCATTAGATAAAAATCGATTGAAATGAACCATGCTCTGTGAAAAGGGGGCTGAATGCATTTGCGAAAAGTATCGACCTATGTCGGCCTGCGCATTCCGCGCAGGCTGACATGGGCAGAAAACTTTTCGCTATCTTTAATTTTTCTGCATGTCAAATTACCATCCTACATCATGATACAGTCGGATGTTTGACAAAATGAATTTTATGGAATTATAATTAGGTTATGTCTTGTTTTGTCTGATGAATAACGGAGATGCATTAAGCCCCCTTTTGCCAGAGCATGGCTCAATTGTATTTTCAGCCGTGAAGAGGTCGAGTCTATATCTTTGATGCTTAAAGAGTTTAACCTCAGTTGTGGTCGGGGATGTTGAAGAGCTAATTCAAGAAATTTCATTCATTGCTTTATTAAGTTTTTTTTTTACCAGGTCAGTCCAGCATATATCAATATTATCTTAAGGGTATTGTTGAACTATTATAGAGCAACCGGTTTGAATCTCCCTTAGAACATGCTACCATAGATGAAAAACTATATATGTGCAGTAAAGATTTCATGGATAATTTTGTACATTTACTTTAGAGGGGTGGGTGGGTGTTTTGGGAGAGCAGAGGTACATGTATCAACAATTAACGAAAATACGAAAATTGATTACAAGATTTGGTTTCTTTTCAAAGCTGCTGTAAGAACAACCGTCTCCTCACACTTCTCTCACTTTACCAAGTAATTCGGCCATTTGTTTCTTCCCTTTTCTTTCCCCGTCGCTTTAATCATACTGGCGAATCTGTCGTAGATGGACACATGGCTAGGACACACATGTACGCGCACTGAGCTGGTCCCCGTGGTTAATGTAATTTTACCTATACATTTCGCTGTATCAGGGGAGGTTACCAATCTATACGCACATGTGTTACACAATCCTACCGTCTTTTAAAAAGTATCCAAGTGTATGCATATGCGTATCTTTGCGTTTGGTATTAGAGAAAGGGTCGTACGCAAAAACTTGCCCCACGCGTAAGTCGCTTCCGTACGCAAATAATTTGTATAAATCTACGCACTTTATTCAAAGGCAGCCCAGGGCTACAAGACTGACTTTTAGGGCAGGTTTCCTGTAGCCACTTTTACGGACAATTTTAAGCTACAGAATCTCAGGTGTCCCTTTCTTGCATTTTGCCCCTCCTCCCGCGGAGGGCAGGACACAGTAACAGCATCATCCCATAAATAGAGGATCTTACATGAGTGTTTTATGTATTATCATTTTTATCAAACGAGTTGACTAAAATTATATGACGCGAGCCATGGCGAGCGTCATATACATTTTAGTCAACGAATTCGATAAATATGATAATACTTTAACACGAATGTGAGATTCTATTTATCACATAAAACGAACGAAAGACAAATATGTGCCCTGCATCCTCACCTTCAACCACTATACCGTTCACGTATATACATATGTAGTTCGGTTTGAAGTGTATACATACACAAGAAAATAGCTGTGATATGTGCATCGAAAGTAGAATGAAACAGTATAAAATAGGGGTATATTTCCACATTTTCTCGACTTTAAATCACTTTCGCAGCATTTCTTGTTTCATTGAACCACAGGCCTTTGAAGCTCTATTGGTCTATCACGGAACACTAAAATTTTCATTAACACCGTTTCTATAAATAGCACATTGGCGACTCCCTCCATTATCTCCCGCTAGATGGCATTCTACAAATACACATCTATCTAATTTGGGCATTCTGGGTACAGAACCGGACTACTTTTCAAAACGACAACCATTACTTTGAATTTCAAAATAAAATAAACGTTTACTCAATAAAACGCTGGTGCGATTCATTCAGTTATGATCAGCTTGCATGTAACCTATGCACCGGCCGTTTATTAAAACAGCCCCTACAGGCTTGGGTAATAGCTTTGGTATAAGCCCTACTTTTCCCTAGTATATGGGATCGGTGATGCGTCATAGCAGACAGGTCGAATCTTCGAAGAATATGACATGCGCAGACAACGCGACTCCTCTATATCGTATATAGTAAGACAAGGTGTGCAACGAAATCGAAAAAAAAAAAAAAATGACCTCTGTCCCCTTTCAGAGATAATATTTAACAGAAAATGGAAAATAAATCTAATTACCGATGCAGATGGGTTCACAAATGATTTTTTTCTTCAGTACTCTGACCCTCTGACGTCACACAATTCATTATGACGCAGAGAATTATAACTCTCGTGAATTTGCTATCAAAAGACGCGCCAAAGTTTTTGACCAATGAACGGTAAAAACGCATTTGAAAATATGCGGAATGGGAGATGAAAATTGTGACATTGGATTAGATGATAAGATAAATTATATCAGACAAAATAGTAATTTAAAAATTTCATAAATACAACAACAAAAAAAAAAAAAAAAAAAAAAAAATTTCGATCTATATTTGAAAAAAAGTTTAATTATTATTCGCTGCAGGATTATAAATCGTGTGACGTCAGTGCATGGCGATCCGGAGAATGTGGAAGCTTTTGAAATCATTTTAGATGAGAGCTATTTCTTGATGGCAAGAGCCGTTTGGAACTTATGAAGGTCAGGGTAAAGAAGAAAAATCATTTATGAACCCATCTTCACCGGTAACTAGTTTCATTTATCCGTTTTCCGTTTTCTTTTCAGTATTATCTCTGAAAGGGGACGGGAGTCAAATTTTCTTCGATTTCGTTGCACACCTTGTCTTACTATATACGGGAATCGCCAATGTGCTGTTTATAGTAACAGTGTCCGATAATGAACATTTCGTTATCCCTTGATAGACGGATGGGGTTTCAGAGGCCTATGATTGAACATGAAAATCATAGTATTTTTCCGAACGTATACGTCTTAGCAACAATGACGTCATTTTTCCGCGAAATGGCGGAGTAGTACAAATTCCTGCACGTGCTGCAGTCGGTTTCGCCGGCATAATGCGCTCATAACTACAAAAATAAGCAGAACCGGGACCTCAAAAAACGATAATACACAAGTGGGTTTAATACACTGCTGGAGGCGGTTTTATGTGATAAACAAAAGTATGAAATACAGATAGTAAGCGTAACTTGTAGTTAACTTTTTACCCGATTGCAAAATTTTAGACTCCTTTAAGTTGAAAATATTTCCAGAAAAAAGATCTAACTCGGCTTAAATGATGGGATTTATCTTTGAGAGTGTTCAAATGCTGTTGTAAAAGGAAAATGCTGGTTTCCAGCATTTTTCCCTTAAATAATAATGTTTTCAAGTATATTTCTAGTGAAGGTTCTTACAGCTCCTTACCATACAAGAAGTGATGATTTCTGTAGTTGAAATTATAGGAAATATTATGGAAAAAGAAGTTAATGCTGGTTACCAGCGTTTTCTCCTATTCCAGCAATGTTTTCAAAAGCTTTCTTCCTTAGGGTTATTATTATTATTTTTTTGTAAAGGGATAATACATGAAATGAGCCATACTTCGGCAAAAGGGGGTTTAATGCATCTCGGTGATGCATGATACCACGCAAGACATCACATACTCATGGATCCATAATAGCCACTTAATTTAACAATTGACTCGAACATGAGGTAGACTGGTCCCTGGACATACCGAAAATTGACCAAATAGCGAAAAGTTTCGGCCCAGGTCAGCTTGCGCGGACTGCGCAGGCTGACCTGGGTCGATACTTTCCGCAGATGCATTAAGACCCCTTTTCACTGAGCATAACTCAAATGTGTTTTACCATTTATTTAACAAGCCTTTGAAAGATAGAATTTGAAGACAGAATGGAAAAAAAAAAAAGTAGAAAAAATTGTTTCCACGCAGTTTTCCTTTGAACACAATTTTTTTGGTTCTTTTTGAAGACGAGTTCCAACATTTTAACTGCATTTTTTTCTTTTTTTTTTGTCTGCAAATGCATTTAATTTGCAAAAGTCTATAGTTAAGTCGTCTGTACAGGGTTAGACATTGAGGCGAAAGGAGATACTTTTAATCACAAGCAATTTCTGGTTTTGTTCAATGATTTCAAAGGTGGTCTGGCACAGAATGAAAAAAAAAAAAACAGAAATCGTTTTCTGGAGAAGGAAATGGAGTAACTCTTCATCAGACAACAACATTTTAGACTCGTCCAAATTGAAAATATTTGCCAATTACAAAGGAGATGCAGCTCATATGATGGAGTTTGTCATTAAAAGGGTAGAAAACATTGTAGGAAAATGAGAAAATGATTGTTTCCAGCACTTTCTGCCTTTCTAACAATGCTTCCTAAACCCTATTTATACAGGGTTGTTATAAATTTGAGATTGTTTGGTAAAGGTTTGCTGAGGATTGCTTTGCTATTTCAGATTTCAAACAATATCTGCGAAAGAGCGAGTATTCAAGGGGCCATACTATCCCCAAAATAATACATCAGATCTGGAATGATGACATCCTACCAGACCAGTTTGTCCAGCATGTGAAGAGCTTGATCAAATACAATCCATACCCAGAGTGGGAGTACTATTTTTGGACGTTGGACATAGGGTGGGAATTTATCCAATTGAACTATCCAAAATTACTGAAAATTTATGAGGAATCTGGTAGGTGCCACATCTTACATTTGGAAGGTTTCAACAAAGTTTTCCTTTTTTCGAGAATTTGTCTCTATGTGGGAAAACAGCCAGTAGCCTTTACAGAATGTTATGGGTGGATTCTGGTAAAAACACAAAAGGATCACATTTGCTACAATGATGTAATGCAAGACTATTTTTTTTTTACCCCGTACTAAACAATCCGATGCTCTAAAAGACAGTTGTAAAACATGTTGTAGGAAAAAGAAAACATGCAGGTAGTCAGAGTGTTTGTCTTGATACTACTCAGACAGCTTTGAAATTGGGTCACATCAGGGCAAAAGGTAGGCTCGTGAGAAAAATCCTAGAAATACCTTGTTTGCACTCAAGATGCCACAACTTCAGTCCAATACTCATGAAACTTTTGTCAAAATATTTGTCTTGATTGTATTTCGGAAAAGTTTGAAATTGGGTTTAAGGTAAATCATTTTTTTTTTTAAGTTTTAAGGTCTGCGGTAAATCTTAGAAAATTCTTATGTGCAGTCTTGTGGCCACATTTTCAGTCCAATACTCATGGAAATTGGTCAGAATGTTTGTCTTGATAATGTCATAGACAAGTTTGAAACTGTATCGCTTAGGGTCAAAAGTAGGTCATTGGAACAAACCTTAGAAAAACCTTAGAAATATTGGGTCACGTCAAATTGAAAAACAAGTAACAGAGGTAAATCTTAGTAACATTAAATGCACTCTATCGGCCACAGTTTCAATCTGATACTCGTAAAAAAGGGGGAAAAATGAACTGATAAGATTGTTTGATTTCATTATGTCCTCTGCAAGTTCGAAATTGGGGCATGCTGGGCCAAAATGTGGGTCACAAGTACAATATTAGAAAAACGTCCTTTGCACTCGAGATAGAGGCCTCGGTTTTAGTCCATTTCGCATGAAAATTGTCAGAAAGTTCGGCTCAATCTCCGACAAGTCTGAATTAAGTCATGTAGGGTTAGAAGTAGGTCACCAGGACAAATTGTAGAAGAGCCTCGTTTTCTCGCTAGACGCCAGAGTTATCGTTACTCATGAAAAAATAGTCAGAATTTTTGTCTTGAGGATTTCTAGGAAAATAGTGAAATTGGGTCATACCGGGTCAAAAAATTGGTCACTGGGACAAATCTTAGCAAAACCTTGTGTGCACTCTAGAGAGTTATAGATGTTGTTAAGTTTTAATTTTCAAATTACAGACAAAATCACCAAGGCGAACATATTAAGGACGGTTGTGATATACCATTATGGAGGTGCCTACTTTGACCTTGACATTGTGGGTGTTCGACCATTAGATAGATTCGTTGAAAACCATGAATGCTCTTTGGTTGGGCCGATTCCAGAGTACTTTATTGCATATGACGAAAAAGTTGATTATCGTGCGGTGAACAATGCAATATTTCTCTGCCGGGCTCGTCATCCATTCTTTAAGATGTTGGTGCAGCACACAGAGCAGAGGTCAGAATCATGTTATTCCAATCACACTTGTCCAGCACCGGAATATCCACATCCATTACTAATTGAATTGACAGACCAGGGCATTACATCTTCCTTACCAGAAATAGTAGATCATTGTTTATTCGACTGTAAGTATGATCAAAGCGTAACGCATCTTCTGGAATCGAAATGTTCTGGGGGTGGGTACAAAAAACTTGAACAAGCAAAACAAGACATATGTGACAACTGGAGGAAGATGGGAAAAGATGACAGAAAAGTGAATGAAAATGCCTTTACATTCCACACTTGGTATCATTCTAATGCTAGAAAAGTGACTGTAAATCGTGAAAATAAGATCTCCAAAATTGTTCCACATGTTAAAATATATAACAGCCTGCTTAAAAATCATTTTGGTAATATACCACGAAAGAATGGTAGAATCTAATCCTTGGTCAAAATTATCCGATGTTTTTATAGGAAAAGGGTCTATTAAAAACATCGTGGGAAAGGAAAGAAAAAGAACGCTGGTTATCAGTATTTATTCCTTTTCCTGCTTAGGTTTCTCTCTGTTAACAGAAAAATGTCATAAAAATTATGTACAACGTTTAAAATGTTGTCAGGAATTACTTTCCAAAATCTTTGAGTCGAAATAATATAGTCCCAAAGTTTTTTACGAAGATAACCTTTTACCAAAATATCCAATAGTTTTAGTTTTAATGAATCTGAAGGGGGGGGGGAACAGGCTGTTAAAAATACTATAGGTAAAGGAGAAAATGTTGGCAACTAGCATATTCTCCTTTTAGCACAATGTTTTCTCCGCTTTTCGAAGACAAGTACCTTCATTTGAGTCGAAAGTAATTTTTGTTGCCTGGAAATACGCTTTCAGTATGGACTAGTATATAACTCTGTTGTGTTGCAAGTAGTGAACAATGACAAACTTTGTAACTCGTTGCCAAACAGATGTGCCTTTTAATGTCGCTTGCCAGGAAGCTTTTTGTAACTGAGCACTTCCTTGTAACAAGATGTTGTTGTACCAAGGTGTTGCTACTCATTCTACACGTATCACAATGATTTCCAGTTAATTTAAAAAGGCCTTTTTCTCCACCATATGATATTTTTACATTGACTTTTACTATTTATTTGTATGTCGTAACCCTATACCAAAAATATTCGTATTCTATAACCCTGAGGAAAAAATGCTTTTTAAAAACACTTTATGTTTCGACAATGTTTTCTACTCTTTAAATGAAGAATTCCGTCATTTCAGCAATGTTTAATTTGTTATCTGCAAATGCTTCAGTAATGACAAGCCTGTAAAGGTGTTTTGTGTGGTAAAGAGTTGTACGAGGTTGTGTACGAAAAGCCTGTACCCTTCAGATGCTTGTGGCAATTCTGTTTTTAACATACGCCAAACTGACACTGCAATCAATAAAAAAAAATATATATATATATTTTTTACATTTCGCACAAAATGCTATTTGTTTTCTTGCTTTGTAGAAAACAGATTTTTAATTTTGTTAATTTAATCAATTACCACACAATCCGGCAAGTTTTGACGACTTTCAGAAATGAATCTTTTGGAAGCATTCTGGGAAAGGGAGAAAATGCTGGTAACCCGCATTAACCCTTTTTTCCATAATGTTTTCAAACCTTTCCAAAGGCGAATCCAGTCTTTGAGCAACATTGATTTTGTCATATGCAACTACTTTTAAGTTGGATCAGTGTAAAATTTTGTTATGTGGTAAAAAGGTAATATTTCCTCTAGAAGAGCTTCAAAGAAGTAAGTCAAATGTAAATTGCAATATTTTAGAATGAACGTATTTCTGTTCCCATTGTACAAGTCAGAAATCCTTTTTATCTGATAAAGAATAAAGTCAAGACCTAACAAGTCACCTACCACTAACCTACCTGAACAGACAAGTCCTTTGGAGCGTATAAGGTCCCTCCGAGGGATGTCATGCCTTTGAATATTATCAAGTATACATGAGTACATTATTGCTTAGGTCATCGAAACACATAGGTCTATCACAAAACACTGAAATTTTCACTGGTTGATATAAATTAGTACCCTTTCTATAACACATGACCATCAGATCCAAAGATCAGTAACAGGCTACCGATTTGTTTCGGTCATCGTACATCGTTACTAAAATATTGCATTGACTCATTCCCTCAATAGCGTGCATGCTTATGTATATAGATGAAATCGAGGCGTTGTTCCAATGTGCTTATAGCACTGCTGGTCAGCGGAGCTTATGTCATGGCTTGGTGACCATCGTCCGGCTGTCTCTCTTTCTGTCCGCTTTTGCTTGTTTATTTGATAAAGACTGTATTTTAGGTCGGACTTTCGTGGAATTTGCAGAGTTTGTTTATATCATCAATAGTCTGAACCTGGTTGATTTAGAAAAAAAAAGTAAGGGAAAAGTTGCCATTTAAAGTTGAAAAATTACCTTCTTGTTAACGCGGTTTTTCGTGAAATTTGCAGTTTTTGATATTATCAATAGCTTAAAACCTATTGATTTTGATAACATTCGGACGACTCGTAAGGGAAAAGTAGCCATTTAAAATTGAAAATTTACGTTTTTTGTTTGGGTATTTCTGCTTCGATTATCGTGAAACTTGCACAGATTCTATATATCATCGATATTTTAAACTCTATTGAAAGTGATATCTGAAAACCTGTCAAGGAAAAGCAGCCTTTGATGACTTAATATTGTTTACTCAATAAAGTACACACTGTTGATCCATTTTCTTTGAAACTTGCAGATAATAGTAATACAACGAGTAATAAAACTCTATCAATTTTGTCTTGATTTCATAGGTTTGGTTTTGAGATATTTTACTTTGATTATTTCACTATTTCTTCAATTCACCGTACCTACTTATCATGCTGTCGTAGTGGATTTAAGCCCAGTTGCAACAACTCCACCATTTTTCATGTGTGATGTATGCCAGCAAAATACTGCCATTGGAGCGATTCAGGCCGCCGCTGTCCTCTAGTTTTAGTAACGGTGTTCGATGATCGACAAATGAAAAGTTCGATGTTCCATGAAAGATGAATGGAGCTTCAAAGGCCTGTGATCGTTGTTACAGTGTCTTAGAACATAGTGCTGTTTTAACCCATGAAGAGGTAAAAAACTGAAGTACACGTGCTCCGTCGAAAAGAAAGACCAACATTTTTTTTTTTGTATTACCACTATTGTAGACAGCATACTCTTTGCAGTCAGATCTTGATCCATTCTGTACACAAAAGACAGTCTGATCTTGATCTTCAGTGTACATTGCCTACAAAAAAAATGTTGTGCTTTGCGTAGTAAGGGGTTCGGTATATATGAAGTTTTGTTAGGGTACTGGTAAATTCCTCCATATTGAAAAAAAGAGCTTAACAGTACAATCATTTATTTCATTTACTTATTCATGTATAGTTGTGCTTTGCGTTTTATTATAGCTTTGTGAGAAACTGACTTGGTATCATTTTTTTTTTTCTAATAGAGCGCTGAATTTATGATATTATAAAATGGACTATTACAGGCCCAGGAAACTCTCATATAATGCAATTTCATGGTTATGTTGAAGAAAAAAAAAACCACAAAGTAAACGTCAGTAAAATTCTAAGATCAGACTGCAAGGTCTTTGCAGTCTGATCATGATCTACAGTTTTTGCTAAAGCAGAACGTAAAGTTTGGCTTTACGTTTCAATGATTTACATTTTTTGAGGTTTGATATTTTGTACATGTATATTTGCATTCATGTACGAGTTTTACAGAACATCTGTTTGTATTTTTATACTATTTCTTATAATTACTATAAAGGTAATTTTTATATGGTAAAAAGGTTGTGTAACAGTTTGTACTTCGCTACTAATTAACTACTTTTTAAAACAAGCATTCTTTTTCCTGCATCATTTTTTGTAGTTGGTCAAGATATGTTCCAAAGATCTCAAAGACGTCTATGAAGCATATATGGTCCAGAATGAGCGTTTAAACCTTTACCAGGCAATCCCATGTTTTAAAACGCCCCTGAGGTTAAAGGCTTTCGAAACATTAATTAGAAAAGAAGAAAATGCAGTCGACCATCTTTATTCAATGGCCTCTTTTTCCACACCTTTTTTTTAATTTGTTGAAAAGTAGAATTGGGTTATTTGTAACGCATAGGAAAATATTAAATTACAAAACAGAACAAGAAAAGGACCAATCCCTGTCACATTAATTGCTATAGTACAAATCAAGGCCCCGACGTATCGATTAGCGGTGTAGATAGTCGTTTCATAAATGTGTGAGCAAATATGGCAGCAGGGCCTACCTCACATTTTCACTAATTGCAAATTACCATCTATTCATTCTTTATCAGTACCAAGAAGTAGGTCAAAAGCCAGCACAATTAGCTACGCCGAAAATTATTCGCAGCAGAGCGTTGGTACTTTGTGATAGAGAGTAATGTGTTAAAGTTAAGATCTTTTTAGATAAATCCTTTCAACGGGTAAATATATGAGCCATGCTCTGTGAAATGGGGACTTAATGCATCTGCGAAAAGTATCGACCCAGGTCAGCCTGCGCAGTCCGCGCAGGCTGACCTGGGCCGAAACTTTTCGCTGTAAGTCATTTTTCTGTATGTCAAAGGACCACTCTTCCCTTAGATTCGGTCATTCATTAGACTAAATAGGTTTATGGATCCCTTTTTTATGTGATGACTTACTTGGTACATGTATAATGGATCACGGAGATGCATTAAGCCCCCTTTTGCTAGAGCATGGCTCAAGTTTATAGATTAAGTGAACATTTGCAAATATTGCTATTACAGCATTTTTCACTGGAACTACATAATCTTATGGGACATTATGATCTTGATCTGCACTGCACTGAGTTGCGCCAAGAGCGTATTGGTTGATCGTGATCCACATTACTTGTATTACATTAATTATCATCTATGTATCGTAGAGATTTGACAAAATCTTCTAACGAATAATTCATAGAGCATTTATTGGTTAATGACATTATGTGGAACGAACTTTTGATTGAGTGATTGATTGAATAGTGTTTTACGGCGCTTTCGACATTATTCCCGTTATATCACGGCGACAGCTCACATATTCATGTATTTCCTGGGTGTCACCAGTACTAAGCTAGGGGCTCTGAGGTGTCTTGCCCAAGATCAATCCCACGAAAAACCCAGTGTATGCAGTGAGGCTCGAATCCAGGGCCTCCAGGTCACCAGCTCTACACTTTATCCATTCAGCCACGCGGGACCCCACGAACTTTTGACAGATAAATTACAGTCTTAACCACTTGGGCTAAATTGTTTTCCTAGCTAAAATGTAATCAAAATCCCTGATTTATCAATAATAACCCCATTTTTTTTTAAACAAAATCCCTAAATTGTAGTAAAATCTTTCCTACTTAAACTAACAAGTGACAATATCCTAATTTTAGTGAAAAAATCCCACAAATTTAAGTGACAATATCCACATTTTAGTGATAGATTTCCAACTTTTGTAGCAAATCCTTAGTTTTAGTAACAAAGTTCCTAATTTTAGTAAAAAAATTCCCCGATATTAGAAACAAAATTCAAAATTTTGGTAACGTCCTAATGTTAGTTACAGTATCCCTAGTTTAAGGAACAGTCCCTACTTTAATAACGATATCTTAAACTTTAGCATCTAAATCTCCAATACGAGTAACAATATCTCTAAGTTAAGTATCAAAATCCCAAATTTCAGTTACAGAGTCCCTAATTATCATCATTGTAGAGTCAACAAAAACAAGAGTTTCATTATTATTATTGTTTTTGTTTAAACAAGCTATTTTTAAAGTCAGCAACGTTTCCAAAGAAATGTCCCGGTTTCCTTTCAGATAAACTATTTCAGAAATACGATGTAACTAAAATTGAACTGCCTAATTATCTCAGGTACGCAAGAAATCATTTTGATATGTTCTTCAATTGTTTAAATTTCTTTACACATGTACATATTTTAACACATCTTGAAATAATATTCTCGGGATCACTGATGAAGCGTTAGCCCAAACGTGTTTGCTTTTTAGAGAGTCTTTTAAAACCCTAATACATTCAAAGGCGTTTAATGTTTTACAAAATCACTTCACCTTCTAAAATTTGTGTTGGTCTGCCATTTGCAAACTTTTTCGTTTCCGCCAACACTACCCCCCCCCCCACACACACACACATACATCCCACACACACTTGCGCGCGCATGTTTGTGTGTATAGTCTCACATTGATTAAAACTATACGGTTAATAATGACACAGTTTAATGTTTCAAGCTTTCACTGCAATTTATTCCGTAAGTATTCTATAAAAATGAAACGTGTCTCTGTACCAGCTAGAAAGTGTTAATCTTGTTTCATTCTGTACGATGATGAGCTTTTAAATAATATTTTATTTCTCTAACTGTGTACAAAGAAATATCTTATTGCTACAAATAACACAGTGCTCATTTCATTTACAAGTAAATTTAATTTCATTTGCTCGAAATAAATACACATGCTTATTAAGTTATATATTGAATTTCTTCGGTATTGAGCCGGACGGTTAGAGAGACCACAAATTTCGAAAACCCGTCTGCTGAGGGTAAACTGATCTAACTGCAACTCGTGACAGCTTCTACTTACAGTCTTATAACACTAATACTAGCTGTTGTGACCTTATTACATTGAACTTTTAACCCTGATAACAACTGATGAATGAAACAAGAGAGAATAGATGGATTTCAGTTAGGTAAGAAATAGTAACACGCTTCTCATTTAAATACACGTGGTCAGTGGTGAAGGCAAATCATTGGGATGATAAGCACAGATTCCCATATGTCTTGTCGTGAAATAGTATAGTATGAAAGGTTGTGATGGCAGAATTAAAAGAGTTATAGATGTTCGAACAAGTTGATTTATCTTATTACGCCAGAAAACTTTCATCATATGATTTAGCTGTGTACATGGAAAAATAAACACTTGACACTGGAGACATTTTACTTGTTCTATACAATACTGAAGAAATATTGTGGTTGAATGATGTAAAGCTTTAGCCAGGCATTGTCTGTCCAGATATTTATCATTACTTTCTTGATAACCCAAATTACTACACAAATGATGAAAATATTAACCCTTTACCAAACAATCCCGGGTTTTCTCAATTGTGGGTAAGAAGGCTTTTAGAAAAACATTGTGGGAAAAGGGAGAAAAAGCTTGTTACCGGCATTTTCTCCTTTTCCTAAAAAGTTTTCTACCCTATCAGAGAGCTTAAGCTCATTTGTACCAATTTTGAATTTGTCGTCTGCAGATACATGTATGTTGAATTTGTCGATTGGGAAAGAGTTAAATGTTACAAGGCTACTTTCTAAAGTACATGTACGTAATATCTGCGGAAAACCCAAAAATATTTCATCTGGAAGCGGCAGACCCTTAAGCTTGCTTAAATCTATACAACACGATGAAATTTAAGCGATGTCCGAAAATTTGGAAGCACTTGCAGACAGTAAATGAAAAGATGCACAGGTAATGAGGTAATTGTTTTATATCAGAGAAAACACTGTGGAAAAAAAGAGAGAAAATGCTGGTTATTATTTTCTCCTTTTCCTGAAATGTTTTCAAAAGAAATTTTGCACAGGGATATTAAAACACAGGATCCTTTGAAAAAGGGTTATTTCTTTACTAACTGACAAAATTTTTAGACCGGTCCAAATTGAAAGCATTTGCAGAGCACAATGATTGAATGTGGCACAGATGATGGGGCTTTTATCAGAAAGGGAAGAAAACATTGTGGGAAAAGGAGAAAATTATGGTCACCATTTTCTCCTTTTCCTAAAAGGTTGTCAAAAAAACTTTTCCTGAAGGATGTGAAATCACAGGATCTTTTTGTAAAGTAACAGGAGGTCACTGCTTCGATCCCAGGATCCGCCTATTTCTTTCCAAGGATTGATTCTACTCATTGCGACAGATTTCATTCCTCTCTCACCAAAGATCATTGTTTTGACAATGAATATGTGGGAAAGCAGCCGGTTGTTCACAAAGAATATTGAGCAAAGAACTGGTAACAGAAACTCCAGGAAAATATGGATATGTGCACTGGCCGCAGAGCTAGTAAAAACACTCCATGAAAACATGGATAAGCGCATTGGCCACTAAGACATAACTGAAATGATGTTGAAAGCGGTGTTAAACACCATTCAATCTACAATCTACCTTTTGTAAAGTGTAAATGGAGTTGTAAAGAGGAATGTCTCCGGTGTTTACTCTTTACCAAACAACAAAGAGTTTAACACATCCAAATTGTAAGTATTTGCAGCGAATGTGGCTCTAATGATAATTATACAATGCGTACGATGAACAATTAGGTTTCTCTGATAATAAATCTGGGCCAATCGAGTTCCTAGATTAGTGGAAAGTTTGGGTCATGGTAATCTGTTACTTAATTTCAATATAGAAATCAATTATAGACCTTTGTTATTACAAAGAATTCGAGACCAATATATTCAGACATGGTTCGCAAAAATACAAGACTCTAGCAAATTATATTATTATCGGCTTTTTAAAACGAACTTTGAAATGGAACCCTATCTTACTGTCACAAAAAATAACAATTTACAAATGCAGTTTGCTAGATTTCGACTATCGGCATGTCTGAATCAACTGACCAGGTAAAAAGGCTTTTTCGGAGAGCCCAGATTCAGACCAGACAGCGTACAACATGCAATCAGATCTTGGGTTTGTTAGGCCAGTTTTCTGAGATATTCTAATCAAAACAGCAGTGGTCCTGTACTAGTTAGGCTGCTTTTCCACGTTTCACATATCTATTTTATTAGTTCAGTGCTTTAAGTGTAAAACTCAGTTAGATGTTTGTCTGATTAGCTACTCCATATTAGTTGATTCTCATCCTCCATATTTCAGATTAAGAGCCCAAGGTTCACTGTAGTGATGCTCTTGCTCATTGGAATGACTCAAATACAATGACCTTTGTTGTCTAAGGACTAGTAAAGTCGCTTTTGAAGACAATGAAAGATCAAGATCAGACTGTCCTTTGAATGCAGTGCAGATCAATAAACGTACTTATAATTATATCTAAGATCTTAATTGTCTGTCTATGTAGGAGAGAGAGAGAGAGAGAGAGAGAGAGAGATATACACACACACACACACACACACACACACACACGACCATGAAATTGCAATGTTTGGAAATTGTTTTTTTCCGACTGAAAAAGGCCATAACTGGGTGCTTTAACTCTTCGCAAAACTATCTCGTTTTTGATGACCAAGAGGAAGACGTCTGTTAAAAACATTGTAGAAAAAAAAAAAGATGCTGATAACCATCGTTTTCTCCTTTTTCCACGAGTTTTTTTTTTTTTTCGACGATTCAGATCATCAATTGTTCTACATTTGGTCTACATTTGATTCATATGTGCAAATGCTTTCGATTTGGACAAGTCTAAAATTACATCATTTGGAAAAGGGGTGAGGGTTGGGAAGATATTACATTCTTTGAACCAAATGTGGAAGAAATTGGCCAGCCAATGTTTTGGACAGAACGATCTTGCCCAGATCAATTTAGCCAGTCAAAAAAAATAGGTAGGACAGTTTGTCCAGATAAACACGATTGCTTCTTAAAAATAGAAAAAGTTAAAGGCCTGCTTGCAACAAAAAGTACACAATTTGTGTTATGGTACAGGCATATTTTATACGACTTATTCATACCATTTTAAAGTATGGATGTTACTGATAATATCTGACAATGTATTACCGTACAGTTGTCAAAGTTGCAAAAGTTACAGAAAAGAATATTTGTGTATTGTTAAACTTATTTTAAAGGTTGATAGGTACTGTTATTTAGGATGATTGATATCTAAAGCTTGATGATGGGTACTACTGATCAGAATTGTCACATATATTTAACGTTATATTGCTGTTAACCGGCAAACATATATCTGTAGCATTCCATTAAAGAACTAATTTGTAAAGGACAGTTAAAAAAGGGGTTTCCTACGTGGCTCTGTTACAAGGTATAGGATTTCTATCTCATACATAGTTCAGACAACTGCCATTTGATTTGTGATTGCAAACCATTGCAGTTATTCAGTGTCGACTGATTACTGACAGCACTTTGATTTTTTTGTGAAATCAGATTTGTTGCGCCTTGATGAAACGTGTGCAGTTAAAGCTAGATCACATTAACTCTTTACCAGACTCTTTACCAGACTATAAACTTTAGACTTCCTCCTAATGTCGGTTAATAAAACATAAGACATTTTTGAATTGTCTGACATTGCTTTCCATTTGGTCAAGTCTAGAACTTCTTTGTCTGGTAATGAGTTAGATATACTAAATTATCGAGAAATAGCGGTGAAAATATTTTTCGATATTCCACGGGTACGACCAGTGAAAATAGGTAAAATGCGCGTGACTCACAACCAGATGGAAATATGACGTCATTTACCTTACATTTCTCGCGCTTGACGTAATATTGTAATACGTTGCTATGCGGAGGAGGTACGCCACGGGGAATAACTGAAAAGACTGTACTGGATTTTGATAAAGTTCCTCCCAGAAAGGGTTAAAACATGAAATAAATAGAATATTTGTTTTTTTCGGTGAAAGATCGAAATTTATTTCATCTCGTGACCACCATCGTTTGCAAACGTAACGGAACGTTCGCCTTGACTGAACGCACTACAGAACTCTAATAGTTTAATAAACCTTCGATGTCAATTACACGTATTGCACATTTATTTGGTTGTGGAGCGATACAGTGCTACCATTGCACTCTTGTTGAAACATAATCATAATCATAACATAAGGTTTATTTGGCATTAAACTGTGACAATTTATAGCAATACATAAACAAATATCGATGTGGAGTGAAAACACTGGCAATATAAGAATAATATATAAACAAAGGAAGTATACAGAGAATCCGAAGGAGGGGGGAAAAGTAGTACTCATGGAATTCTTTCTTTGAAAGCAAGAAGATATATTTTAAACAGTACCATGTACCCGTTTCCATTTATCCTAATTAAACACATGAATACATGATCATTATCAAAACCACTTAATCAGTTTTCAACTCTTTACTACCCAATCGCCCGACCGGGTAGCTCAGTGGTTAGCGTATCTTTCTGGTGACCTGGTGGTTTCGAGTTTGATACCTGGTTGAGGCAAACTTTCTTTCTGGCGATTTTTCGCCTCTCACCTCTGATGCATGTGAGAAAAGTAGTCAGTGACTTGGAAAGAAAGTTGTGTCAGTACTCGTGTGAGAAAGCCAGGAAAAGCATTTGTAGGTGCACTGACTGCCGTTATATGACCTAAGCTGTTAAAATGGCATTAAACTCCTACACAATCAACTACTACACAATTCCGAGTTTTAACGACCCTGAAAGAAGAAACTTTTGAAAAGATGGCGGGGAAGGGAGAAAATGCTGATAATTAGGATTTTTTCTCTTTTCCGCAATGTTTTCCATCCATCAAAGACTGAAATCATCATTTTAGCTATATCTAAATTGTCGTCTGCAAATGATTTCAACTTTGTTGAGTCTAAAGTTTTTCCCACTTGTTAAAGGGTTAAATAATTCCATAGAATCACAAAAGGTAAATAACTAGATTTTTACTGAAGTACTTTTAGTGTACAAGAATACGCCTGGGTATTAGGTACTACTGCAGAAACCTCCAAACCTTTTACTTTATAGTTCCTTTTTACAAAACTTATTAAAGGTCTACAAAATCAAGTGTAAATCCAACTCACACACTTGTTACTTTGTGCATCATTAAACGCGTTTTAGATAAAATATAATGATATACATTTTGCAACAGTTTCAACGCATGAGATCTTTCTTTGTTTGCTATATTTTCTTAATTGTTATTTATTTTAATTGTTTTGTAAATAAGCAACAACTTACCTGATATATTTTGGTTACAAATATTTTACTATGATTAGCTCTTTACCAAACGACAAAGTTTTAGACTGGTCCAAATTGAAAGCACTTGCACACGACAAAGTAAACGTAACTCAAAAATTGAAATTTGTTTCCAGCAGGGTAGAAAACATTGTTGGAAAAGGAGAAAATGCTGGTAACCTCCTTATAGGAGAAAGTAGAAAACAAAATTAAACGGTGCTTGCAGGGAATAGCATATCATTTTATGTAGTACAAACTTGTCTGCTTGTGTACTTCTTCCAATTATTTTGAAATCATGTTTGCAAATATACAAAAACCGGAATCTGATAAATTAATGACAATAGTTCATCAAATTCTGTCATTTTTTACAGTTTCATAATGACATGTGGGGATGACCAATGTCTAGTTAGGAATATGATAAGATATTAAAAAGCTGCTGAAGACCATTCATTCATCTTCAACTTGTGTTTCCAAAGAATGCAATTATCAATGCATACTGTAGTTCAAGGATGATTAATATAAAGATTATCCAGTAATTGTAATGAAATGTACAAAATGCTTGAAAAAAATATTGTGTACCGTTTCAGATGCTACACCGTAGATGTTATTGGGGATATGGCCATGGGGGAATCGATGGCACCGACACTTATCAATTTAATCCTTTACCAAACAATCCCTGGTTTTTACGACCCAGAGATAGAAGCTTTTGAAAACAAGCTGAGTTTTTTAAACGATAAAAAATGGATACAATAAATCTACCCTAACGCTTCACTATCTCACCCTACGCTTTTTATCTCTTGAGTGCAAGTAGTTGGTTAGGCGGCCCTCCAGGAACGAATGCCGCTAAAAAAAATATTACGCAGCCCGAATCTCTGTCATTTAACTTTTAGACAAATGCTCATTCCTCCGCCTTTGAATGCAGCAGACGATAGATATGATGACATAAAGCACGAAGTAGCGCGTTAATTTTGCCATTTCTTTTCGTTTGAAGAGCGCAAAGTGCTTGCGATCTTTACATACCTCCGATTGAAGAGATACGAAATAACTTACGTGCGCTTTTTCTCAAGCTTATTCAAGTTTAGAAAACGGATTTAAAAATTTCGCAAATCTGAACGAAAGCATAAACCCACGAAAATTCATGGGCGAAAACTTACGAATCGTTAATAAAACGGTATGAACGGTATCCTGAGCACGAAGTGCACAAAGGGAACTTTTGCAAGAGAGGTGTGTGCGATTTTCGTCGTAAAGGCGTCATCAATTACCATCTGTGAACTCCAGAAGCCAGGTTATCAGAGTGATACTCATGAAAATTGGTAAGAATGTTTGTCTTGATAATATCTCGAATCGTTTCGAAATGTCACTCGGATTAAAAAGGTATGTAACTAAGATAAATCTTAAGAAAATAATTTGTGTGCACTGTAGAGGCCACATTTTCACTCCTAAACTCATCAATATTTGTCAAAATCTTTGCCTTGATTATAGATCGGATGAGACTGAAATTGGGTTATTTAGGGGCAAATAACTAGTACGTCACTGGATTAAATCTTGGAAAAAACCCCGTGTGCACTCAAGAGGCTACAATTTCAGTCGGATAGTAATGAAAATTGGTCAGTATGTTTGTCTTGATGGTATGTCGGACAAGGTCGAAATTCGGTCACAGCAGATAAAAAAGTAGGTCATTGGGACGAAATTTCGAAAAACCTTGCTTATACTCAAGAGGCCACATTTTCAGTCGGATACTTGTGAAATTGGTCAGAATGTTAGTCGTGATAATATCTCCGAGAAGTTTGAAATTGTATAATATCGGTTTATAAAGTAGGTCATTGTGTAAAATCTTAGAGAAAGCTTTTTTGCACTCAAGTGGGTACATTTTCCGTCCAATAACCATAAAAGTTAGTCAGAATGTTTGTCCTGATGATATCCCGGGCAAGTTCGAAACTGGGTGACGTCAAGTCAAAAAGGAGACAATCTGGACAAAACCTAGAAAAACCTTGTGTGCATTCTAGAGGCAACATTTTTCAGACAGATGCTCATGAATGTTGGATAATGTATCGGACAAGCTTAAAATAAGGTCTTATTCGCTTAAAAAGTAGTTCACCGAGTCAAATCTTGGAGAAAGCTTTTATGCACCCCTGAGGCCAAGTTTTCCATCCAATACTAGTGAAACAACCGTGTGTTCTGATGATATCTCGAACAGGTTCGAAATCAGGTCCCGTTGCGTCAAAAAGTAGGTCACTGGGATAAATCTCTGATAAACTTTGTATTCCCCCTAGATACCATATTTTCTGTGTGATTCTGAGGAGCAATGGTCAGAAGGATTGTCTTGATGATATCTCAGACGAATGTGAAAATGGATCATGTCGGGTCAAAAAGTAGATCACTGGAAAAGTTTCTCAGAAAAAAAAAAAAACCTTATTTGCACTTTGCAGACTTATTTTCGGCCAAGTTATTTTGGAAGTTAATGATAATGTTCGTCTTCATAATGTCTTAGACGAATCTGAGTCATGTCAGATCAAAAGGTAGGTCCTGGAGTTTCTTTTCCCAGTTTTTGCGCAGTAATTTTCCTAAGCCACTGCTTGCTTTCCGACATAATCATTATTGAAACAATGATCAGAGAGGAATGAATATTGTAGAAATTACTGTCATAAACCCTCAGAAAAAAATTGGCCGAAGTGAGTATTCAAACCAGCAACCCCCTTTTCTCAGGTCCTGTGCGCTACTGATTGCGCCATCGGGGCTCGAATCTCAGGAAAATGGTTAGAAATGTTGTCTTGACGATACTGAAAGTGAGTTTGAAACCGGGTCAAATTTGTTTATTATTAAGGTTAATGAGACAAATCTTTAAAATCTTACACACTCTCTAGATGTCACATTTTCTCTCCAAATCTCAATTTCTGTAATCAAATATTTTTTTTTTTTCTATTTTATCTCTGACGAGTATGGAAATGGGTCACTTAGGTTCACATGGTAGATAACTGGAACAAATCTTAGAGGCACCGTAGAGGGCGTATTTTCAGTCAAAATCTCATAAAAGTTAGGGCTTCACTTATGTCATTTAAGGTTTCCCATACAATTTCTATATTTTATATAAAGGCACTGAGTACAATTTTTATGCGACTTAAAAAAAAAAAAAAATCATCACTAGAATCTCTTCGACTATATGAATCCTAGAATCAGTATTCTCAGGTGGGCGCTTTAGGGCCAATGACTCTCTTTTCTCTTTTTTCCACAATGTTTTCAAAAAAGGTATTCCTCTTGGTTTTAAAAACACGGAATTGTTTGGTAAAGGGATCAAATAATCCAACAAAAAAGGGCCTCTGAATACATGCCATGAAATTAAAGTGGGAGACCTGATAACAGTGTTTGCTTCGATATCCCTTTACTAGGTAATAACATTTTTGACTTGTGCAAATTGAAAAAGCAATTTTAGACGACAGATAAAATGTGACTTTTCATCCAGGAGTCGCTAACATTTTAAAAAAAGAAAATGCTGATTACTGGCATTTTCTCCTGTTTTTCATGATGTTTTAACAACATTTTCTCTCATGGCCATTTAAATAGATTTGTGCAGTAAAGGGTAAAGTATTACTTTTTTATTACCTGGATCTTGGTTACTAAAAAATTTAATGTTTTTATGTGCCTGTTTGTTTTTCGAAAAATAAATTACCAGAGCCTATCATATTAGATTACTTTATCATCTGACTGTACCGATTTCCTCTTTACCAGACGAAAAACTTTTGGATGAGTCCATATTCAAAGCAGTTGCAGACAACAAATGTGTATAAAATAATGGGTTTTATCTTTGAAATAGAAGCAAACATTTTGGGGAAAGCAGAAAAGCTGGTTAATTTTGCCTATGCAAATGGTTTTAAAATTTAACAGAAGGATTTTGTCGTCTGGTAAAGATTTATCTCGGTACCAGATGTCAATCTTTTAGACTTGTCCAAATCAAAAGTATTCGCAGACGACAAATTTGATTTAGTCCAAATGATGGGATTCGTCTTTGAAAGCATAGAAAATTTTGTGTGGGTAAAGACTTAAATCTGTTCCTGCAATGGGTGACATGGAGATCATGTTGAACAGAGTGTGCAGTCTGATGTTCGTTCCACTCTGTCCGTAATTTCATTACTTTTTTACCAAACAATCCAGAGTTTTGACAACCACAAAACAGGTGGCTTTTGAAAACATTGTGACAAAATCAGACACTCGCCACAGACCTCTTATAATGATTACATTTTCATTCTTTTCTCATGTATTCATTTTATTATTGTTGTATAATGCTCGCCATTTTGGCGCCATTTTGGTGGAAAACAATAATAATAATGATAATAATAATATTAATAATGTCTGGCTGTAATGCTAGTCCGAGTTATAAACTGGTCAAAAAAATATAGATTTTCCATTACCTGTCCTTTGCATGGAAAAAAAAAAACGATCCTGTCTTATACTCTGATAGCAAAGATTTTGATGAAATCTTGGATAACGACGAAAGTACTGGTAACTAGTATTTTCAGCTCAGCTAGGCTCGAACTACTCATGAAAATTAGTCGGAATGTTTGTCTTGATAGTAGGCTATCTCAGACAAGTTCAGTCCAAAAGTAGGTCACTAGGACAAATCTCGAAAAAAAATCTTTGTGTGCACTCTAGAGGCTACATTTTCAACCCGATGCTCATGAAAACTTATCACAATGGTTGTCTTGATGATATCTTTAGCAAGTTTGAGATTAGGTACGTAGGGTCAAAAAGTAGGTCAGGGGTAGAAATCTTAGAAAAAACCTGTTGTGCACTTCAGAGGGCACATTTTTAGTCTAGTACTCAAGGAAGTTCTTCTAAATCTTCGTCTTGATAGAATCTTGGGCCAGTTTGAAATTTGGTCACACAAGCTCAAAATTAAAAACGTCTAAGGGAAAATATAAGAAAAACCTAAAAAAAACCTTGTGTGCACTCAAGAGGCTACATTTTCCGTCCGATACTTATAAAATTTTATCAGAATGTTTGTCTTGATGATATCTGGGATAAGTTTGGAATCGGGTCACCTATGTTAAAAAAAAAAAAAGTTACTGGGACAAATCTTTAAAACCGTTTTTATGCACTATAAGTGGAGGCTACATTTTCAGTGGAGTATTTAAGAAATTTGGTCAGAATGTTTATCTGGATCTTATTTTGGAGAAGACTGAAAATAAGTCACATCGGGTCAAAAAGTTTGTCACCAGGACAAATCTTAGAAAAACCTTTCATTTAAGCGGCCCCATTTTCAGTCAGGTACTCCAGAAAATTGGTCAAAATGTTTGTTTTTATGATGTCTCGGACAAGTTTCAAATCGGATCATGTCGGGTAAAAAAGTAGATCACCGGAAAAAAAAAATCTTGGAAAAACCTTGTGTGCCCTCTGGAGGCCATATTTTAAGTCATATACTCAAGAAAATTCGTCAGAATGTTTGTCTTTAAGATATGTCGGACAAATATGAAATCGGGTCACGTTTGATAAGAAGTAAGTCAGTCGGATTTGTCTCTGAAAGTCCTTGTATGAATTGTTTAGGTCACATTTACAGTCCTATACTCAAGAAAATGGTCAGAATTATTGTCTTTATGATATCTGGGACAAGTTTGACAATGGCTCACATCGAGTCAAAAAGTTGGTCCCTACAAAAAAAAAAAAAGATCGTCGAAAAACATTGTGTGCAATAAAGAGGCCATATTCTCAGTCATATACATGTACTAATGAAAAAGTATCAGAATATTAGTTTGAATGATATCTCGGATAAGTTTGAAATTTGGTCACGTCTGGTCATAAAGTAGGTCACTGGAACAAATCTTAGATAAATTTGTGTGCACTCAAGATGCTACATCTTCAGTTTGAGACACTTGAAAATTGGTCAGAATGTTTGTCTTGATAATATCTCGGACAAGTTTGAGATTCGCTCCTCATAGGCTCAAACGGTAGGTCACTTGGACAAATCTGCGAAAAACCTTGCGTGCAGTCTAGAGGCTGTCAGAATATTTGTCTTGATATCAAGAATAAGTTTGAAAATGGGTCAAATTGACTCAAAAGGTAGGTCACTAATACTAATCTTTGAATAAGCTTGTTTGCACTCTAGGGGCTCCATTTTCAGTCGAATTGTCCTGGAAGTTGGAGAGTTGGGGGCTACACTCATGCCAACTAATTCTACAAAGACAAGAGTTAAATTGAGAGGGAAAAAAAAACTTATTTCAAACATGCACACTTAGTAAATTTTTCATCTGTTTTACATCATCACAACCAGGACATCTGCAACATAATTAATCCTAGATGACTTCACTTAGGTGAGTGTTTTAGGGCCACTGGCCCTCCTGTTAGCTCGTTTAAGCTCTAACTGCTTAAGGTGAGCTTTTGTGATTGTGCTATGTCCGTCGTGCGTCGTACGGGCGTCAACAATTACGTTTTGTGCACTCTAGACGCAACATTCTCAGTCTTATAGTAATGAAAGTTTTCCAGAATGTTTGTCTTGATAAAATCTAAAAATATTTTATAGAAACCTTGTGTGCACTATAGAGGCCACATTTTCAGTCCAAGTCTCATGAATGGTAATCGGAATGTGTGTAAAGATATTTCGGACAAGCTCGGAAATGGGTTACGTCTAGTCAGAAAGTAGGTCACAGGGACAAATCCTGAAAAACTTCGTGTGCATTCTAGAGGCCACATTTTCATGCCGAAACTATGAAAATGTCATAATGTTCGTCTTGGTAATATCTCTGACAAGTTCGAAACAGGGTCACGTCAGGTCAAATATAACGTCACTGGGACAAGTCATAGAAGAACTATATGTGCACTTTAGAGGTCGTGTTTTCTGACCTATACTAATTTAGGTAAGTAATTTTTTTTGTCTCTATAATATCGGGGACTAGGCGGGTCAAAAGGTAGGTCGTTGAGACAAAACCAAGAAAAACCTTGTGTGTACTCTAGAGACCCATTTTTTAGTCAGAGACTTATGATAAGTGGTCAGATCATTTGTCTTGATAATTTCTCGAACGAGTTGGGAATTTGGTCAAGTCAAGTCAAAAAAGTAGGTCGCTATGACAAATCTTAGAAAAGCCTTGTATGCTCTCCATAGGCTACATTTTCAGTCAAAGTATCATAGCAGTTTGACAGTATTCCTGTGATAATATCTCGGACGAGTTTGAAATCGGGTCTGTAACGTTAAAAAGTAGATCACTGGAACAAATTTTAGATTAAACTTTTATGCACAGTATGGACCACATTTCAGGTCAATACTTATGAAAGCCGGTCATAATATTTGTCATTATAATACGGGTTTAAAAATGGGTCACGTCAAGTAAAACAGTAGGGCACCATAACAAATCTTAGAAAAACGTTGTGCGCACTCTAGAGGCCACATTTTTAGTCCAATACTCATAAAAGTTCGTCAGAATGTTTGTTTTGATATTATCTCGGGCGAGTACAAAATAGGGTCATGTTTACTCACAAAGAAAGTCACAGAGACAAATCTTAAAAAAAAAAAAACATTCTGTGAACTATAGAAGCCATATTTTCAAGTCGATGCTTATGAAAGTTAGTTAAAACGTTTTTTCATTATAAAATTGATCTCGGACGAGACTGGGTCAAAAAGTAGGTTATTTGGACAAAAGTCAGAAAAAAAACTGTGTGTGCATTCTTGAGGTCACCTTTTCAGGCCGAAACAATTGAAAGTAGGTCAGAAATTTTTGCTTTGATCATGCTTTGGATGAATTCAAAATTGGGTAACGTCAGATAAAAATGTAAAGGTCACATCTGGTCAAAGAGTAGGTCAATAGGGAAAAATCTCAGAAAAACTACGTGTATGTTTGCAGTCTTGAGGCCATAATTACTGTCAATATTACATGGAAATTTATTAGAATGTTTGCCTTGGTGATATTTCGGACGAGTTTCAAATTGGGTCTAGTTTGGTAAAAAAGTATGTCACTAAAACAAGCCCAAGAAAGATATAACGCTCACAATCTTGGCAACGTTTCTGTCCAATTATCATGGTTGTTGGTCATAATGGTAGCCTTGATATAATCTCGGACGAGATTGAAAATGGTTCAAATAAGGTAAAAAAGTAGTTCATCGGGACAATTCTTATGACTCAAAACAAGCTGTTTTCTATAGGTATACAGCAAGTAGTGTTTGCCTGTGCAGTAGAAGGCATGCACAATTTGATTGCATACATGTATTTATCTACTCTATCGAATTCCCAAATCATAACGATATAGTTTATCCCATTATTTTCAGGAATTAAAAGAATCTGATTGATTCTCTACCAGAGAACCAAGGTCAAAGACCTGTCAAAATTGATGGCATTTGCAGATGACGAATGTAAGTCAAATAATGTGATTTGTCTTTCAAGGGATAAGGTTCTTAAAGACGCTCATATGGTGATGTCTTTTATTTTACACTGTACAAATCTGGAAAGTTTAATAATCAAGAAATAATCTTCTTGCCATCTTGGTTTATCGGTTCAATAAACCATGGTTGTGAGTTGTGAGGCACAATAAATGATCCACGAGGGCGATTGACTTCTTCCAAAATTAAGAATCGACATGTTTTATTTAATTTGTAACTGCCTGTTGCATCATCGTAATACCATTTCAAAAAAAATGTCAACATTTATGAGAAATTGAGCTTCTAAATAGGATTGTAATCATTTTACCCTTTTATCGCCGCAAGCAGAAGATAGGCGGCGCCTTACCTTCGGCATAAATCAAGATCACACTGAACAGAACGTGAAATGTCATCTTGCAGATATATACTATCTGCGTGTTTAGTCAAGCGTATATGATAAAGTCCTTTCTGAATTTCATTGTTCTACGTATTCAGCCATCGAAAGAGATCGGACTTGTAAATTAAGCTTGTTTAAAGAGGTTGGGTGGTAATTCTGAAGGGTTTGCAAGGGAACTGTAGATAATTTTATTGTAACTCAGAACTGAAAGCCTACAGTTTCATACTTTCTTAAACAATACCAGATGTAATAGCTTATTGTGAAACTCTTGTACAATTTCCAATGTGCAACTTTTTTTTTTACTCAATTGCATGACACACTTTAATTTTCCTAACTTTGAAAAACCCACATCGGTTTGTAAACATACACAGCGATTTCAATGATATGGAGCACTTGTGAAGTGTATTAAATGGGTATTGTAAATTATGCCGATAAATTCCTGTAAAGAACAGTTTGTAAATCGTCGACCCTATATTTTATTATCTTCATTTTACATTAATATATCAGTTTATTTCTTATTTCCAAAAATTTAGTTTCCATTTACGAGGGTCATCCAATAATTAGCGAGACTGTAGTTATTGAAGAAATACCTGAAGTAATACTAATCCAATGTTCCTACATTCCTTCAATATAGGCTCCTCCCTTTTCAATGACAGAATTCCATCGGTGAGGAAGTCTTCTTATTCCCGTTGCTAGGCAACCAGAGTTAATGCGTCAGATTTGACTGGCACCTCTACTTCCAGGGCGTCTAAATCCTCAAAACGCACACCTCGCAATGGTTCTTTTAACTTAGGAAAAAGATCAAAGTCTGGAGGACTCATGTCTGGAGAATATGGAGGGTGCGGTAAAATGTCCCAGTTACAGAGCGTCAAAAGTGACGTCACTCTACCTGCCTTTGACAGGCGGCGTTGTCATGCAGAATTAATGGTGTAAGTTCAAGCAGCTCCGGTCGCTTCTTGCGAATGGCAGGTCTCAAGACAGACATCAGAAATGTACGATAATACTCTTGATTGACTGTTTTCCCGATCGGGACCCGATTTGCAGCTAATATGCCGTGATTATCATAGGCAAAAATCATCATCATCTTCAAATTTCCTTGTTTTCGCCTGAATTTAATGGGTCGTGAGGACCCCGGCGCGTGCCATTCTGAAGATTGTCTTTTTATTTCTGGTTCATAACTTCGTATCCATGTCTCATCTATTGCCACTATCCTTTTAAGAAACATATCACCCTCGTTTTTGTATCTTTCCAGTAATTGACTGGCAACATCCACTCTTGCCTGTTTCTGCTCCGAGCATATTTACTTTTGTCGATTTCCAGAAAGCGTTCGATAACGTTCACCATTTAAATCTATTTGAATCCCTTCAACGTAAAGGTCTATACCGAAAAATACAGGGTGTTTCATATTATCTGTCCTTATTCTAAGAGTCAATATTTTCTACTGATTTCAATTTTTTACAGACATAATAAATTCCATTTCATATGTAGTACATAGATATTACTCTAATAATAGTTAAAACACTACATTTTTTCTGACAAGTTCATTTTACAACAATGACGCCTCCTCTGAGCAGTTCTGATGTCGAGCTTATTGTGAGAGTTTCTCATTACATGTCTTCGACCGCCCCCATCGCTGTTATCATACATTTGTTTCTTGATTGTAGCTTTAAAGTCTTAAGTGCCTCCTGACATTAGGCTATACACCTTTTAAAATGCACCTTACAAGTAAAAGTCTGGAGGGTTAGAATGTGTAACCATTCTTGAAATGAAATGAACTTTTGCCTGGATGCTTTTGAAAGTCATTCAGTTATGCTTCTGGTCATGTGTTGTGTGGTTCCTTCTTGCTAAAATCAAAAACATGTACTAGTACCGGTGTCTTTAATATTAATACTTTTTTCCTTTGGCATCGGAATAAAATTGTTCCTCAGAATGTTCGGATAACCCTCCTTATTTACTGCGTCGGCAATGTCCTCGCCATCTGCGAAAAACATGGGAACCACAATACTGTCTACGCTTAAACAGCATATGAGGTAATTGTCTCACTGTGTAGCAGTTTTTAAATACGAAAGCCCGATTTCTCTGTAGCTCTAAACCTATTTTGCTGCTTGTAAACCTGTACACTTGTAGGGTAATCTTTAAACATTTAAAGTACCAGAATTGACGTTATGCAAGACACTTGTTGTGAAACAGACTTGTCAGAAAAAGTGTCGTGTATCAAAGAATGTTTAGATAATGCCTGTGTATGATATATCAAATGAAACTTTATTGTGTCTACAAAAAGCTAGTAGCTTTCCATTTATGTTAAACTTACATGTGTAGACAATATTCATGTTTAGAAAAAAGACATATATTATGAAACACCCTGCACTAACTTAACTTAAATCTATATACTCTTATATGAATGCACAAGTCAAAATCGATGCATGTCACTTGACAGAATCATTTAAGTGTAATATTTGAACTATTCAAGGAGGGTTACTACATGTATTACCTTTGAAGTTTAGCCTTTACATAAATAACGAACACGTATGCACTATACTAGCTAAATGTAAAACGGGATCTTTATTACAAACAATTTACCCAAAATCTACTGCATTCTTTTTGCAGAACAGGTTTTCAACTGAGCAGATACATTTAACAATCCACAAACCCAACGTATTATTATCTTTAATTACTGCGTAGAAACTGGTATGAGAGTCAATATGGCCCATTACGAAATTCTGTACGTTGGACATTCAATAATACTCAGTGTAACGTCGGCCTACAAACGCATGGGTCTACTTTTTACTCCCAAACTTTCCCGGTATACATCTATGTAAAAAAAGAATGTGCTGAAGCAAGGCGAGCAAATTTTGCGATTAAACGCTTCAATTTCCGATTCGGATACTTTCAATATGGTGAAATGTTTAAATTGTTTTACAGTATGGTATCCCCCCTATCCTTACATATGGTTCCAAAATACAGGTGTTCTCTTACTCAGAACAAATAGACTGTATTCAAAAAGACTTTTGCAGATACTTTCTCAGGGTTTACAACTCTACAAATATATCCCTGATACTGGGAGAATGTCGAAGATATCCTCTGTGTATTATATACTATACAGAATGGTGTAAACTTATTCGTATGCCCCAATACCGTTACCTGCGTAACTGTTATGTCATGTTGAAACAGCTTGACGAAAGTGGTACGAGGACTTGGGCAATCAATGTATTTAACGTTTACTTTACCGCTGTTTTTGGCAAGGTTTGGTAAAAACAAGGCCTTATTTCTAGCTATATTTAAACAAAGAATGAAAGATTGCATGTTTCAAGACCGGCATGATTATATAGTAAATTCAGCGCGTTGCGACACATATAACCATTTCAAATCTCTACTAAATTCTGAAAAATACTTTACGTTGAGCTTTCTCTTTTAGACGATCATCGGCTATATTTTGATACTCTAGCATTAAACTCGGCGGGCATTTCAATATTGATAGAGAAGAGAGAATATGTTTGCAAGCACTGTTTCTTGTCAGATGAATTTTCTTCTTTTACATGATAAATATCATGTGTGTTTCATATGCCCTAGATTCAGAAACGAAAGACTGTCCTCTCTTTATAACTGGTATTCAGGAAAAAGAGAGATAATAGGATTTTATAACCTCTTACATCGTCCAATGAAACTGTCATCAGAAAAACTGCAATCTATGTTTCCAAAATTATTGAAATACTTGATTTAACAAAAAACCAAATAATCGTCGCGTAACCAATTCAGTATTATAAATTATGTAAATATGGGTTATCATAGTTTACACAAACACTCAGCTTTACAGGTACCTGCATGTACAGTTTAATATTTGTTGATAGTGGAGATAAGCGTCAACCCTTAGAGATATGCATGTTGGTCTTGATCTACACGCTGAAATGTACAAATTTGCATTAACTTACGTTTACCTTAAAAAAAAAAAAAGATAATTATATATACGAAAACCAAAAATTCGGCAAATGCCGGTCCGACACAAGGTTAAGTGGGTGAACGGATTTATTAAAACGTCACACGCCTTTGAATGTATTAAATTTAATAAAGTATATAAAAAACCAAACATGTTATATATATATAAACTTTGTGAAAGTATGATATCTCGCACAGGAGTATAATGTCATGAACGTAGGAGTCGTTTTATGGATCGTAAAAAGTTATATTCACAGATTCTTAAGATTATGAATTTTCTTTGAGACATGGAACGCTTGCACTAAGTAAAAGTCTCGTTGAAAAAGGGAAAATTTCTAGTTGCAAGCAAATTCTCTTTGTTCTGCAATTTTTCCAAGACTTAAACTGCAAACATCTTCTTTAAACACGGATTTTTTGTTGGAAAGATACTTTCAAGGAAAGTCATATATCCATTTAATATCTAACAATAAGCTGAAACTTGCAGTTATGTACTTTTTGTTATTGTGGTTCCTGGAGGATATTGTTAATAAAGTTACATTTTTTTCATTATATAAACAAACACACCCTACATATATGTACCAACAACATTTGAGGCAGATGTTTTGAAAATTAACTGTACAAGCACAATCATTCTGTTTCATTGCTCTATATCAGTATCAAGATTATCGCCAAAACTTCAAATAAAGTCAAAGAATGGCCTAGTCGATTATCTGAAAGATGCGAAAAAAGATGCGTACATAGTGATGTCAATCACCAGACATGGCATAATATGATACACTCAGAAAAGGGATTTTTCAAGTATCGCAAAAACATTTTCAGCAAAACACACACCCTACTTTTAAACAGTATGCCGACTTTACAGTTCTCCAATAATTAATACGATAATCCAGCTAGCCTGCTTTTAATTAATCGAACAGTCATTTCATATTATACAGAGATATGCGATTTTCCAGGTATCACATCTTGGTTTTCGGCTAAATAATCTCCCTCCTTCAACACTGTATGCCGACTTTACAGCTTTTGAACGTTATTGACTCGATTATCCAATCAGCATGACGTCACAGACTTTTACTTACATAATAATATTATCCAAAGATAAGAGATTTATTTTGAAATAATCAGATTTCGGTTTCTAGTTAAACAACAATCACTCCTTTTAAATAGCAGGCCAACTGTACAGGTTTCAAACAGTACATGTATTAAGATAAGAGATTTTCAAAGCATCACTAGTTTTGTTTTCAGTTAAACACACTTCCTACTTTTGAACAGTATGCCAGTTTTACAGATATCAAACATATTGTTCCAATTTAAACCTTAGAATGCTTGTAAGATGGACATTTTGTTTTCGTTGAAAGTTGTCTAAAAAACCAAAATATGACTGACGCCACGACCGAAACAAAGTGTATTATTCCGACGCAAGTGGTAACATTACATACAAGTGCTACCGTAATCATCTGAATTGCATGGGCTAAAGTTATCAAGGATTTTGTAGCAGTTACTGTCGTTCAATCCTCCAAATCATCTAACGATAGAGAAATCAAATGTTTTTTTATAACTCATCAAAGACTCGGATCAGACTAGGTATATGCCGCCCAGTCTAATAAAAAACTTCTCTGTGCACTTATGTTGAGGTTTAAATTCCTAGCTTTCTTCAACTTTAAAATCAAGTCTTATCATGCTGGGCGGAAAGTCTAGCTGATATTAATCTTTGATCTGAACATATATCACTTTGTTGATTTTGTCACGACACAATTGAAAAAACGTTGTGGTCGTCGTCATCAAAGATATAAAACTCGCAATCCAATTATTTAGCAGTAGTGGTATTTTTTATCGTGTGCCAGATATCTTCTACGGACAATGGAAGAAAACAAAAGATCGTGGTAAAAGTAAGAAATCTATTTATTCTACAGCCAAACCGACATTTTAAATCTAACACCACTCCTATGAAAAAGCAGTTTCACACATAACATGAAAGAGAGAAAGAAAGCATAAAAGCTATAGAAAACTCGATTAAAGCAAATGTTTGAGAATATTTTGAATAGTTTAACTTTTTTTCTTTACCCAGTAATGTAACTACAAGTTTCAGAAAAGCACTCCATACGTGTATCATACATACATTAACTTTTCGATTATTAAGTCTAGATAATGTAGCTCTAATGTATCCGACCTTTAACTCACAACCAATTTTTACTCAATTAACTCTGTATCTTAATATAAAATTTTGTTGTATCAGACTACATAATTTTTGACCCCCTTCCTATTGAAAATATTTAGAGGAGAAAACTTAAATGTGGATCAAATGCTGAAATTTGTTCTTTTAATCCTTTACCACACAATCCAGACTTTTAACGATCATTTGGAAGAAGGCTTTGAAAACATTGTGGGCAAAGGAGAAAATGCTGGTGACCAGCATTTTCTCCTTTGCCCACAATGTTTTCAACCCTATAAAGGATGAATTTTGTCATTTAGGCCACCTTTAGTTGGACGTCTGTAAATGCTGTCAATTTTTTACCAGTCTTAAATTTGTCGTTAGGCAAAGAGTTAAGGTTATAAGCACTGTTGGAAAGGAAGAAAATGCTACTACCATTCTCTCCTTTTCCTGTTTTTGCTGTAAATTTTTGAAAAGCTTTCCTGTTTTGAAACAGTGTCATTAAAACATGGGATCTTTTCTTTCCAATTCTATACTGAGTCCGAAATGCTACCTAATTTTACTTTTTCTGGATATAAAAAATTATTATTATAATTAATAAATAAAGTTTAAACGAAAAGTTAAGTATCATCGTCAGTTGAATGGTACGAATTAGCTAAATTAACTTCCATTTTACTTTATTGAACTACCAATTATGCAATTTTCAGATCTTTCAGATTAACAGGCCATCTGTCTACTTCCTTTTTAGAATCAATAAATTTTGACGTATATATTTTGAATTTCCGCTTAGGAAAATAATTATATAAAGCATTGAAACTTTTTTGAAACTCAACTGCATTTTGTGCGGAAATTACAAGTTCATCGAGTTACAAAATTAGAAAAATCTTGAAACTAATATGAATACCGAAAAAAAAAAAAAAAAAATGTTTAACGAAAATGTCCTCAATTCCAAACTCGAATGGGGATAGACACTTTCTCTGTTTAGCTTCAAGGAAGCAATCAAAGCTTTGATATTTATTGATTCTGGTTTTTGACTTTGGATTTAACTAATCAGTATATAGATCGAATATCATTTAGTACTTCCGCGTCATCCCAATTCTAAAGGTTTATTTAAAAGTATTTTTCACCAGAAATATACTATAACACCCACACCGATACCCACACACCCATTGAAAATCAATCAGTCAATCAATCAATCGATCAATTAATCAATCGACAAAGATAATTCTGAAGAAAGGGTATAAAGTACATTGTATAAGTTTGTATTAAAGGTTTTCTAAATTTATATCATCAGAAGTCTTAGTAAAATCAATTAAGGAGCAAAATAAGGGTTTACCGCTACTAATGCTGTGATTGATCAAACTACTCGTATGTAAGACGAGAAAAAAAAAAGGAAGAGTCATGCTCTTTGGAAAAAAAAAAGGAGTTTAAAACCTATGCAAAAAGTATCGCCCAAGGTCAGCTAGCACAGTCCGCAGTCAGCATAGGCCAATTCTCAAACTCGTCTGCGATATTATCAAGACAAACATTATGATTAAGTTTTATTAGTATTGGACTGAATATGTGGCCTCTAGAGTGTTCAAAAAGTTTTTTTTTTCTTTTTTCTTTTAAGACGTGATCTAGTGACCTAGTTTTTGACCCAACGTGACCCGTTTTCAAATTATCAATTATTTTCAATTATCAAGACAAACATTCTGACTAGGTTTTATTAGTATTGGACTGAATATGTGACCTCTAGAGTGTACAGAAAGTTTTTTTTTTTTTTTTTCTTTTTTTTTTTTAATTTTGATCTAGTGACCTAGTTTTTGACCCAACGTGACCCGTTTTCAAATTTTCAAGACAAACATTCTAACAAATTTTACCAGTATAGGACTGAAATGTGGCTTCTAGAGCGTACACAAAGTTTTTCATAAAATTTGGCCCAGTGACCAAGTTTTTGACCAGACGTGACCTATTTTCAAACTCGTCTGCGATATTATCAAGACAAATTTTCTGACCAACTTTTAGAAGTATTAGATTGAAAATGTGGCATCTAGAGCGTACACAAGGTTTTTTCAAAGATTTGACCCAGTGACCTAGTTTTTGACCCAACGTTACTCATTTTTAAACTTGACCGAGATAATATTAAGACAAACATACTATGTTCCATGAGTTTCGACTGAAAATGTGGCCTTGGAGTGTATAAAAGGTTTTTTAAGGATTTGATCTAGTGACCTAGTTTTTGACCAAACGTGACCCGTTTTCAAATTTTCAAGACAAACATTCTGACCAAATTTTACGATTATAGGACTGAAAATGGGGCTTCTAGAGCGTACATAAACTTTTTCAAATATTTGACCCAGTGACCTATTTTTTGATCCGACGTGACCCATTTTCAAACTCGTCTGCGATATTATCAAGACAAATATTCTCACCAACTTTTAAGAGTATTGGACTGAAAATGTGGCATCTAGAGCGTACACAAGGTTTTTTTTCAAAGATTTGACCCAGTGAACTATTTTTCGACCCAAAGTGACTCATTCTCAAACTTGTACGAGATATTAAGACAAACATTCTGACCACGTTTCATGAGTATTGGACTGAAAATGTAGGCCTTTAGAGCCTACATCCATGTACATGTAGGTTGTTCAAAGCCTTTGATTTAATGACCTAGTTTTTCACCTGACGTGACCCATTGTCAAACTAGTCCGAGATATTATAAAGACAAACATTATGACCAATTGTCATGAATATCAGACTGAATATGTGGCCTCTAGAGCATTAACAAGGTTTTTCAAAGATTAGTTTTTGACCTGACGAAACCCATTTTCAAACTCGTCCGAGATATTATCAAGACAAATATTCTGACCAACTTTCAAGTCTTTTGAACTGACAATAATGCCTCTAGCGTGTACACATTTTTTTTTCTACGATTTGATCTTGTGATCTAGGTTTTGACCCGAGGTGACCCACTTTCAAACTCATCCGGGATGTCATGAAGAGGAACATTCTGATTAGGTTTCATGGGTAAATCTGACGACCCACGACGCACGCCGCACTGCGGACGACGGACACAGCACGATCCCAAAAGCTCACCTTGAGCACTTAGAAAAAAGTTATGCGAACAAAAACAATTTTCAATCTAGCAGATCAGCCAGATTGAAAACACCATGGGAAAAGTAGCAGTTCGGGTGAGCTCAGATCACTGGAGATTAAAAAAGTAATTACCGGATCAAAATCTAGTAAGAAATATAAAAATTATTACGAAATTAGCAAATGCACACGTCCGTACCAAAACCCTTTAATCGGGCAGTGCAATTCTAATTTAAAGAAGGAATTTGGTTTGGTGAAAAGTTGTCTCATTATATAACATTTTATACTCCAAAAGTGGATTTTTTTTCAGATTGATAATCCAAACTTTGTCCGTATATCGTAGAGTCCCTAGACTTAATATTTCATTGCCAATAATTTTGAAATTAGCACTTTAAAGATTACTGTTAATGCTTAATATATAAGTTTCCTAATAAATTAATTATGTTTAAAATATTAAAGAACATGCATTTCAGGTAAGATATTGTTCAATAGAGCAATTTATTTAAAATTAACCCAAAATTTAGCACTTCTTCACTTAAATAGAGGATCTTATATGAGAGTTCATATATCATATTTTTTATCAAACGACATACACTTAAACACGAATGTGAGATTCTATTTATCACACAAAACGAATGATAGACAAAAATATCCTGCATCATCATCTTTAGTCTATAAACCGTTCACAGGTCCATGTTTACAGTTGTAGTTCGGTTTCAAATGTGTACATACACAACTAGATAGCTCTTTGACATTTACACCGAAAGTAGAGTAAAACAGAACTAGAAGAAGTGAGTCAAACTATTTAGCAATTTTGTTGATTTTAAATAACTTTGCTGAATTTCTCAGTTTTATTAAACATTAAAATCAAATACTTTCCATGCGTATACGCCCTAGCAAAAATGACGTCATTTTTCCGCGAAACGGTCAAAGTAAAATTCCGGCACGTGCTGTGGTTAGTTTCTTCGGTAAATCTGCAGTATTTCAACGCTTGTAATACATGTAAATATGGATAAGTTAAAAGTCTACGGACTATACATAAATCTGTGTTACAGGTTAGGGGTGCATTAATAATACTATAAGTCAACCCTGCATATGCCAGTATATGCAGATATACGAGTATTTGCACTTACTGGCATAAACTGAAGTTTGTTAGCCTTTTATTCTAGGTTTAATTTCAGATCATGAATAGAAGTTCACCTTCTTCATTGTTTGTTGAGGGCGTCAATAGCTTTTGGGCATGCATAGTGTCATAGAGTCATTTCAAATTCATTTTCAGCTTGTTATGTTCTACCCAGCTCCCTAACTCTCGTCAATGAACAAATCTTTGAATTTTTTTTGCAATATTTCTACTTATTCAAGCTTTGCAGTTTGTTCAGAGTATGTTTCCTCAATTTGTCGTTGTGTAAATGCACCTTAAGTATTACTTGGTATTTCTATGCAGGACACTGTGAAAATGATAACTAGAAACAAAAGCGACCAATCTAATGAAAATGTAAATTAATAAGGTGGATGTGTCTTAGGAATTAGTGTTAATTTTTACTTGTAAACATGGACAGTCGGTTGTGAGTAACAAAAGCATAAACAGAAGAGTTTTATTTTCACGTAAGTGAAGACTTAAAATGTTTTCTCAACAATGCAAACCACAAATTAGTAAAACCCTCTTTTTTTTTTTTTAGCAATAACATGTTTGATATGGGTATACAGAGACCTATTCAGATTTTTATGATCAGACAAATCTTCTAAAATGTTTTATCTCTGATTACACATGTAAAAAGGTATTAGCTGACAAATCATCAATAATTAAGAATTAAAAATTTAAGAAATGTTAAGTGACTTTAAAAGTATTTACTAACTATTCCAGTGCTGAAGAAATAAATTCGATGATTTTTCGATCTCTAAATAAAGATTTCATCTGCATATGGAATATTGTTTTGGTCATATATATATTTCGATCTCTAAATAAAGATTTCATCTGCATATGGAATATTGTTTTGGCCATAGCTTAATATCAGGAAGCAGACAATGTAGATTAAAGATAAGACTGCAGGCTCGAAGCAGTCTGATCTTGATCTATACCATCCGCTAGAGCCATTTAAGTTGACATTGGCGTCGAAAATTATAAGGCTACATAGCCTCTTAAGGTACGTAAATTGACTCTTAAAACCCCAACATTGGTCAAAAGTAAACCATGCAAGAATGGTGTTAAAATGCGTTTAAATCTCATTAATACCATTTAAAAGTAATGAAAATATTATGAAGATGACAATCTGTTATTGTATGGTCGGTCCAAGCGTTAGTCTTGGCAGAAAAATGAAAAACCTTGCGTGCAGTCTAGAGGCTGTCAGAATATTTGTCTTGATATCAAGAATAAGTTTGAAAATGGGTTAAATTGACTCAAAAGGTAGGTCACTAATACTAATCTTTGAATAAGCTTGTTTGCACTCTAGGGGCTCCATTTTCAGTCGAATTGTCCTGGAAGTTGGAGAGTTGGGGGCTACACTCATGCCAACTAATTCTACAAAGACAAGAATTAAATTGAGAGGGGAAAAAAAAACTTATTTCAAACATGCACACTTAGTAAATTTTTCATCTGTTTTACATCATCACAACCAGGACATCTGCAACATTATTAATCCTAGATGACTTCACTTAGGTGAGTGCTTTAGGGCCACTGGCCCTCCTGTTAGCTCGTTTAAGCTCTAACTGCTTAAGGTGAGCTTTTGTGATTGTGCTATGTCCGTCATGCGTCGTACGGGCATCAACAATTACGTTTTGTGCACTCTAGACGCAACATTTTCAGTCTTATAGTAATGAAAGTTTTCCAGAATGTTTGTCTTGATAAAATCTAAAAATATTTTATAGAAACCTTGTGTGCACTATAGAGGCCACATTTTCAGTCCAAGTCTCATGAATGGTAATCGGAATGTGTGTAAAGATATTTCGGACAAGCTCGGAAATGGGTTACGTCTGGTCAGAAAGTAGGTCACAGGGACAAATCCTGAAAAACTCTGTGTGCATTCTAGAGGCCACATTTTCATGCCGAAACTATGAAAATGTCATAATGTTCGTCTTGGTAATATCTCTGACAAGTTCGAAACAGGGTCACGTCAGGTCAAATATAACGTCACTGGGACAAGTCATAGAAGAACTATATGTGCACTTTAGAGGTCGTGTTTTCTGACCTATACTAATTTAGGTAAGTAATTTTTTTTGTCTCTATAATATCGGGGACTAGGCGGGTCAAAAGGTAGGTCGTTGAGACAAAACCAAGAAAAACCTTGTGTGTACTCTAGAGACCCATTTTTTAGTCAGAGACTTATGATAAGTGGTCAGATCATTTGTCTTGATGATTTCTCGAACGAGTTGGGAATTTGGTCAAGTCAAGTCAAAAAAGTAGGTCGCTATGACAAATCTTAGAAAAGCCTTGTATGCTCTCCATAGGCTACATTTTCAGTCAAAGTATCATAGCAGTTTGACAGTATTCCTGTGATAATATCTCGGACGAGTTTGAAATTGGGTCTGTAACGTTAAAAAGTAGATCACTGGAACAAATTTTAGATTAAACTTTTATGCACAGTATGGACCACATTTCAGGTCAATACTTATGAAAGCCGGTCATAATATTTGTCATTATAATACGGGTTTAAAAATGGGTCACGTCAAGTAAAACAGTAGGGCACCATAACAAATCTTAGAAAAACGTTGTGCGCACTCTAGAGGCCACATTTTTAGTCCAATACTCATAAAAGTTCGTCAGAATGTTTGTTTTGATATTATCTCGGGCGAGTACAAAATAGGGTCATGTTTACTCACAAAGAAAGTCACAGAGACAAATCTTAAAAGGAAAAGAAAAAAAAAAAAAAAAAAAACATTCTGTGAACTATAGAAGCCATATTTTCAAGTCGATGCTTATGAAAGTTAGTTAAAACGTTTTTTCATTATAAAATTGATCTCGGACGAGACTGGGTCAAAAAGTAGGTTATTTGGACAATAGTCAGAAAAAAAACTTTGTGTGCATTCTTGAGGTCACATTTTCAGGCCGATACCATTGAAAGTAGGTCAGAAATTTTTGCTTTGATCATGCTTTGGATGAATTCAAAATTGGGTAACGTCAGATAAAAATGTATGGGTCACAGGGATAAATATTGGAAAAACAATGTCTTCACTCTAGGGGAAATATTTTCATTCCTGACAGTCATGAAAGTTGGTCAGAATATTTGTGTTCATGACATATGGGAGGAGTTTGAAGATAAGGTCACATCTGGTCAAAGAGTAGGTCAATAGGGAAAAATCTCAGAAAAACTACGTGTATGTTTGCAGTCTTGAGGCCATAATTACTGTCAATATTACATGGAAATTTATTAGAATGTTTACCTTGGTGATATTTCGGACGAGTTTCAAATTGGGTCAGGTTTGGTAAAAAAGTATGTCACTAAAACAAGCCCAAGAAAGAAATAACGCTCACAATCTTGGCAACGTTTCTGTCCAATTATCATGGTTGTTGGTCATAATGGTAGCCTTGATATAATCTCGGACGAGATTGAAAATGGTTCAAATAAGGTAAACAAGAGCGGCAAATTGTCGCAAGATACGCCCGTCCCACCGCCAGTTGTCAAGGGGGTATAATAATCGTAAAGGGCAGGTAATGCAACAAACATGTTTACCAAGTCTCAAGTCAATTTGACTTGAGGTGACAAAGTTCCGTTCCAGACAAGCAAGAAATACTGTAAAAATGAAGATCAAAGTGGAATTACTCGAAATCCGCACTAGGTAGAGTTATTGTTCTTGCGCACTGTACTCCGCAATATTGCAACAAACATGCATACCAAGTTTCAAGTCACACTGACTTGAGATGACAAAGTTATATTCAGGACAAGCAGAAAATTCTATAAAAATGACGATCAAAGGGAAATAACTCAGACAGCATGAGATAGAGTTATGGTTCTTTCGCACTGCACTCCGTATTATTGCAACAAACACACGTGTCAAGTTTCAAGTCAATCGGACTGGAGATTACAAAGTTATGCTCCGGACAAGCAGACAATGCTGTAAAAAATGACTATCAAAGGGAAATAACTCAAGACAGCACGAGATAGAGTTATGGTTCTTTCGCACTGCACTCCATATTATTGCAACAAACACAAAAACCAAGTTTCAAGTCAATCGGACTGGAGATGACAAAGTTATATTCCAGACAAGCAGAAAATGCTGAAAAAATGACAATCAAAGGGAAATAACTCAAAGACAGCACGAGGTAGAGTTATGGTTCTTTCGCAATGCACTCCGTATTATTGCAACAAACACACATGCCAAGTTTCAAGTCGATCAGACTGGAGATGACAAAGTTACACTCAGGACAAGCAGAAAATGCTGTAAAAATGACAAAGGGAAATACCTCAAAGACAGCACGAGGTAAAGTTATGGTTCTTTCGCACTGCACTGTGTATTATTGCAACAAACACATATACCAAGTTTCAAGTCAATCGGACTGGAGATGACAAAGTTATATTCCGGACAAGCAGAAAATGCTGTAAAAATGACGATCAAAGGGAAATAACTCAAAGACAGCACGAGGTAGAGTTATGGTTCTTTCGCACTGCACTCCGTATTATTGCAACAAACACACATGCCAAGTTTCAAGTCAATCGGACTGGAGATGACAAAGTTATGCTCCAGACAAGCAGAAAATGCTGAAAAAATGACTATCAAAGGGAAATAACTCAAAGACAGCATGAGGTAGAGTTATGGTTCTTTCGCACTGCACTCCGTATTATTGCAACTAACACACATGCCAGGTTTCAAGTCAATCGGACTGGAGATGACAAAATTATGCTCCGGACAAGCAGAAAATGCTGTAAAAATGACGATCAAAGGGAAATAACTCAAAGACAGCACGAGGTAGAGTTATGGTTCTTTTGCACTGCAATCCGTTTAATTGCAACTAACACACATGCCAGGTTTCAAGTCAATCGGACTGGAGATGACAAAATTATGCTCCGGACAAGCAGAAAATGCTGTAAAAATGACGATCAAAGGGAAATAACTCAAAGACAGCACGAGGTAGAGTTATGATTCTTTTGCACTGCACTCCGTATTATTGCAACAAACACACATGCCAAGTTTCAAGTCAATCGGACTGCAGATGACAAAGTTATGCTCCGGACAAGCAGAAAATGCTGCAAAAATGACGATCAAAGGGAAATACCTCAAAGACAGCACGAGGCAGAGTTATGGTTCTTTCGCACTGCACTCTGTATTATTGCAACAAACACACATGCCAAGTTTCAAGTCAATCGGACTGGAGATGACAAAGTTATGCTCCGGACAAAAACTGGACGCCGCCTGCCAACCCGCCCGCCCGCCATGAGTGATCCCATAATACGTCCCGTCTTCGACGGGCGTATAATAACTCAAAAATTAAGCAAGCAAGAGTTATGATTCATTTGCACTGCACTCCCCCTTAATGAGATCTATCCACCCATGAAGTTTCATAACCGTAGCTAGCATAGTTTTGGAGATATGCTTTGGACAAAATTCAAGTATGAATATAAACAAAGGGAAATAACTCAAAAATTAAGTAAGCAAGAGTTATGATTCCTGTGCACTGCACTCCCCCTTGATAAGATCTATCCACCCATGAAGTTTCATAACCTTAGCTAGTATAGTCTTGGAGATATGCTCCGGACAAAATTCAAGTATGAAAAACAACAAAGGGCAATAACTCAAAAATTAAGGAAGCAAGAGTTATGATTCCTGTGCACTGCCCCCCCCCTTGATGAGATCTATCCACCCATGAAGTTTCATAACCGTAGCTAGTATAGTTTTGGAGAAATGCTCCGGACAAAATTCAAGTATGAAAAACAACAAAGGGCAATAACTCAAAAATTAAGCAAGCGAGAGTTATGATTCCTGTGCACTGCACTCCGCCTTGATGAGATCTATCCACGCATGAAATTTCATAACCGTAGCTAGCATAGTTTTGGAGATATGCTCCGGACAAAGAATGGGGACGCCGCCCGCCCGTCTGCCCGCCCGCCACGGGTGATCCCATAATACGTCCCGTCTTCGACGGGCGTATAAAAAGTAGTTCATCGGGACAAATCTTATGACTCAAAACAAGCTGTTTTCTATAGGTATACAGCAAGTAGTGTTTGCCTGTGCAGTAGAAGGTATGCACAATTTGATTGCATACATGTATTTATCTACTCTATCGAATTCCCAAATCATAACGATATAGTTTATCACATTATTTTCAGGAATTAAAAGAATCTGATTGATTCTCTACCAGAGAACCAAGGTCAAAGACCTGTCAAAATTGATGGCATTTGCAGATGACGAATGTAAGTCAAATAATGTGATTTGTCTTTCAAGGGATAAGGTTCTTTAAGACGCTCATACGGTGAAGTCATTTATTTTACACTGTACAAATCTGGAAAGTTTAATAATCAAGAAATAATCTTCTTGCCATTTTGGTTTATCGGTTCAATAAACCATGGTTGTGAGTTGTGAGGCACAATAAATGATCCATGAGGGCGATTGACTTCTTCCAAATTTAAGAATCGACATGTTTTATTTAATTTGTAACTGCCTGTTGCATGATTGTAATACCATTTCAAAAAAAATGTCAACATTTATGAGAAATTGAGCTTCTAAATGGGATTGTAATCATTTTACCCGTTTATCGCCGCAAGCAGAAGATAGGCGGCGCCTTCCTTTCGGCATAAATCAAGATCACACTGCACAGAACGTGAAATGTCATCTTGCAGATATATACTATCTGCGTGTTTAGTCAAGCGTATATGATAAAGTCCTTTCTGAATTTCATTGTTCTGCGTATTCAGCCATCGAAAGAGATCGGACTTGTAAATTAAGCTTGTTTAAAGAGGTTGGGTGGTAATTCTGAAGGGTTTGCAAGGGAACTGTAGATAATTTTATTGTAACTCAGAACTGAAAGCCTACAGTTTCATACTTTCTTAAACAATACCAGATGTAATAGCTTATTGTGAAACTCTTGTACAATTTCCAATGTGCAACTTTTTTTTTTACTCAATTGCATGACGCACTTTAATTTTCCTAACTTTGAAAAACCCACATCGGTTTGTAAACATACACAGCGATTTCAATGATACGGAGCACTTGTGAAGTATATTAAATGGGTATTGTAAATTATGCCGATAAATTCCTGTAAAGAACAGTTTGTAAATCGTCTACCCTATATTTTTTTTCTCTTCATTTTACATAAATATATCAGTTTATTTCTTATTTCCAAAAATTTAGTTTCCATTTACGAGGGTCGTCCGATAATTAGCGAGACTGTAGTTATTGAAGAAATACCTGAACTAATACTCATCCAATGTTTCTACATTCCTTCAATATAGGCTCCTCCCTTTTCAATGACAGAATTCCATCGGCGAGGAAGTCTTCTTATTCCCGTTGCTAGGCAACCAGATTTAATGCGTCAAATTTGACTGGCCACCTCTACTTCAAGGGCGTCTAAATCCTCAAAACGCACACCTCGCAATGGTTCTTTCAACTTAGGAAAAAGATCAAAGTCTGGAGGACTCATGTCTGGAGAATATGGAGGGTGCGGTAAAATGTCCCAGTCATAGAGCGTCAAAAGTGACGTCACCCTACCTGCCTTTGACAGGCGGCGTTGTCATGCAGAATTAATGGTGTAAGTTTAAGCAGCTCCGGTCGCTTCTTGCGAATGGCAGGTCTCAAGACAGACATCAGAAATGTACGATAATACTCTTGATTGACTGTTTTCCCGATCGGGACCCGATTTGCAGCTAATATGCCGTGATTATCATAGGCAAAAATCATCATCATCTTCAAATTTCCTTGTTTTCGCCTGAATTTAATGGGTTGTGAGGACCCCGGCGTGTGCCATTCTGAAGATTGTCTTTTTAGTTCTGGTTCATAACTTCGTATCCATGTCTCATCTATTGCCCCTATCCTGTTAAGAAACATATCACCCTCGTTTTTGTATCTTTCCAGTAATTGACTGGCAACATCCACTCTTGCCTGTTTCTGCTCCGAAATACATGTACTAGTACCGGTGTCTTTAATATTAATACTTTTTTTCCTTTGGCATCGGAATAAAATTGTTCCTCAGAATGTTCAGATAACCCTCCTTATTTACTGTGTCGGCAATGTCCTCGCCATCTGCGAAAAACATGGGAACCACAATACTGTCTGCGCTTAAACAGCATATGAGGTAATTGTCTCACTGTGTAGCAGTTTTTAAATACGAAAGCCCGATTTCTCTGTAGCTCTAAACCTATTTTGCTGCTTGTAAACCTGTACAGTTCTAGGGTAATCTTTAAACATTTAAAGTACCAGAATTGACGTTATGCAAGACACTTGTTGTGAAATAGACTTGTCAGAAAAAGTGTCGTGTATCAAAGAATGTTTAGATAATGCCTGTGTATGATATATCAAATGAAACTTTATTGTGTCTACAAAAAGCTAGTAGCTTTCCATTTATGTTAAACTTACATGTGTAGACAATATTCATGTTTAGAAAAAAGACATATATTATGAAACACCCTGCACTAACTTAACTTAAATCTACATACTCTTATATGAATGCACAAGTCAAAATCGATGCATGTCACTTGACAGAATCATTTAAGTGTAATATTTGAACTATTCAAGGAGGGTTACTACATGTATTACCTTTGAAGTTTAGCCTTTACATAAATAACGAACATGTATGCACTATACTAGCTAAATGTAAAACGGGATCTTTATTACAAACAATTTATCCAAAATCTACTGCATTCTTTTTGCAGAACAGGTTTTCAACTAAGCAGATACATTTAACAATCCACAAACCCAACGTATTATTATCTTTAATTACTGCGTAGAAACTGGTAAGAGAGTCAATATGGCCCATTACGAAATTCTGTACGTTAGACATTCAATAATACTCGGCGTAACGTCAGCCTACAAACGCATGGGTCTACTTTTTACTCCCAAACTTTCCCTATATACATGTATGTAAAAATAATGTGCTGAAGCAAGGAGAGTAAATTTTGCGATTAAACGCTTCAATTTCCGATTCGGATACTTTCAATATGGTGAAATGTTTAAATTGTTTTACAATATGGTATCCCCCCCATCCTTACATATGGTTCCAAAATACAGGTGTTCTCTTACTCAGAACAAATAGAATGTACTCAAAAAGACTTTTGTAGATACTTTCTCAGGGTTTACAAATCTACAAATATATCCATGATACTGGGAGAATGTCGAAGATATCCTCTGTGTATTATATACTATACAGAATGGTGTAAACTTATTCGTATGCCCCAATACCGTTACCCGCGTAACTGTTATGTCATCTTGAAACAGCTTGATGAAAGTGGTACGAGGACTTGGGCAATCAATGTATTTAACGTTTACTTTACCGCTGTTTTTGGCAAGGTTTGGTAAGAACAAGGCCTTATTTCTAGCTATATTTAAACAAAGAATGAAAGATTGCATGTTTCAAGACCGGCGTGATTATATAGTAAATTCAGCGCGTTGCGACACATATAACCATTTCAAATCTCTACTAAATTCTGAAAAATACTTTACGTTGAGACTGCTTTCTCTTTTAGACGATCATCGGCTATATTTTGATACTCTAGCATTAAACTCGGCGGGCATTTCAATATTGATAGAGAAGAGAGAATATGTTTGCAAGCACTGTTTCTTGTCAGATGAATTTTCTTCTTTTACATGATAAATATCATGTGTGTTTCATATGCCCTAGATTCAGAAACGAAAGACTGTCCTCTCTTTATAACTGGTATTCAGGAAAAAGAGAGATAATAGGATTTTATAACCTCTTACATCGTCCAATGAAACTGTCATCAGAAAAACTGCAATCTATGTTTCCAAAATTATTGAAATACTTGATTTAACAAAAAACCAAATAATCGTCGCGTAACCAATTCAGTATTATAAATTATGTAAATATGGGTTATCATAGTTTACACAAACACTCAGCTTTACAGGTACCTGCATGTACAGTTTAATATTTGTTGATAGTGGAGATAAGCGTCAACCCTTAGAGATATGCATGTTGGTCTTGATCTACACGCTGAAATGTACAAATTTGCATTAACTTACGTTTACCTTAAAAAAAAAAAAAGATAATTATATATACGAAAACCAAAAATTCGGCAAATGCCGGTCCGACACAAGGTTAAGTGGGTGAACGGATTTATTAAAACGTCACACGCCTTTGAATGTATTAAATTTAATAAAGTATATAAAAAACCAAACATGTTATATATATATAAACTTTGTGAAAGTATGATATCTCGCACAGGAGTATAATGTCATGAACGTAGGAGTCGTTTTATGGATCGTAAAAAGTTATATTCACAGATTCTTAAGATTATGAATTTTCTTTGAGACATGGAACGCTTGCACTAAGTAAAAGTCTCGTTGAAAAAGGGAAAATTTCTAGTTGCAAGCAAATTCTCTTTGTTCTGCAATTTTTCCAAGACTTAAACTGCAAACATCTTCTTTAAACACGGATTTTTTGTTGGAAAGATACTTTCAAGGAAAGTCATATATCCATTTAATATCTAACAATAAGCTGAAACTTGCAGTTATGTACTTTTTGTTATTGTGGTTCCTGGAGGATATTGTTAATAAAGTTACATTTTTTTCATTATATAAACAAACACACCCTACATATATGTACCAACAACATTTGAGGCAGATGTTGCCAGTTTCACGATCTGTTTTCTCGATTTTGCAAAGCTAGAAGTTTTCGTTCAAAACTTCAAAGAATTGAATTTTGAAAATTAACTGTACAAGCACAATCATTCTGTTTCATTGCTCTATATCAGTATCAAGATTATCGCCAAAACTTCAAATAAAGTCAAAGAATGGCCTAGTCGATTATCTGAAAGATGCGAAAAAAGATGCGTACATAGTGATGTCAATCACCAGACATGGCATAATATGATACACTCAGAAAAGGGATTTTTCAAGTATCGCAAAAACATTTTCAGCAAAACACACACCCTACTTTTAAACAGTATGCCGACTTTACAGTTCTCCAATAATTAATACGATAATCCAGCTAGCCTGCTTTTAATTAATCGAACAGTCATTTCATATTATACAGAGATATGCGATTTTCCAGGTATCACATCTTGGTTTTCGGCTAAATAATCTCCCTCCTTCAACACTGTATGCCGACTTTACAGCTTTTGAACGTTATTGACTCGATTATCCAATCAGCATGACGTCACAGACTTTTACTTACATAATAATATTATCCAAAGATAAGAGATTTATTTTGAAATAATCAGATTTCGGTTTCTAGTTAAACAACAATCACTCCTTTTAAATAGCAGGCCAACTGTACAGGTTTCAAACAGTACATGTATTAAGATAAGAGATTTTCAAAGCATCACTAGTTTTGTTTTCAGTTAAACACACTTCCTACTTTTGAACAGTATGCCAGTTTTACAGATATCAAACATATTGTTCCAATTTAAACCTTAGAATGCTTGTAAGATGGACATTTTGTTTTCGTTGAAAGTTGTCTAAAAAACCAAAATATGACTGACGCCACGACCGAAACAAAGTGTATTATTCCGACGCAAGTGGTAACATTACATACAAGTGCTACCGTAATCATCTGAATTGCATGGGCTAAAGTTATCAAGGATTTTGTAGCAGTTACTGTCGTTCAATCCTCCAAATCATCTAACGATAGAGAAATCAAATGTTTTTTTATAACTCATCAAAGACTCGGATCAGACTAGGTATATGCCGCCCAGTCTAATAAAAAACTTCTCTGTGCACTTATGTTGAGGTTTAAATTCCTAGCTTTCTTCAACTTTAAAATCAAGTCTTATCATGCTGGGCGGAAAGTCTAGCTGATATTAATCTTTGATCTGAACATATATCACTTTGTTGATTTTGTCACGACACAATTGAAAAAACGTTGTGGTCGTCGTCATCAAAGATATAAAACTCGCAATCCAATTATTTAGCAGTAGTGGTATTTTTTATCGTGTGCCAGATATCTTCTACGGACAATGGAAGAAAACAAAAGATCGTGGTAAAAGTAAGAAATCTATTTATTCTACAGCCAAACCGACATTTTAAATCTAACACCACTCCTATGAAAAAGCAGTTTCACACATAACATGAAAGAGAGAAAGAAAGCATAAAAGCTATAGAAAACTCGATTAAAGCAAATGTTTGAGAATATTTTGAATAGTTTAACTTTTTTTCTTTACCCAGTAATGTAACTACAAGTTTCAGAAAAGCACTCCATACGTGTATCATACATACATTAACTTTTCGATTATTAAGTCTAGATAATGTAGCTCTAATGTATCCGACCTTTAACTCACAACCAATTTTTACTCAATTAACTCTGTATCTTAATATAAAATTTTGTTGTATCAGACTACATAATTTTTGACCCCCTTCCTATTGAAAATATTTAGAGGAGAAAACTTAAATGTGGATCAAATGCTGAAATTTGTTCTTTTAATCCTTTACCACACAATCCAGACTTTTAACGATCATTTGGAAGAAGGCTTTGAAAACATTGTGGGCAAAGGAGAAAATGCTGGTGACCAGCATTTTCTCCTTTGCCCACAATGTTTTCAACCCTATAAAGGATGAATTTTGTCATTTAGGCCACCTTTAGTTGGACGTCTGTAAATGCTGTCAATTTTTTACCAGTCTTAAATTTGTCGTTAGGCAAAGAGTTAAGGTTATAAGCACTGTTGGAAAGGAAGAAAATGCTACTACCATTCTCTCCTTTTCCTGTTTTTGCTGTAAATTTTTGAAAAGCTTTCCTGTTTTGAAACAGTGTCATTAAAACATGGGATCTTTTCTTTCCAATTCTATACTGAGTCCGAAATGCTACCTAATTTTACTTTTTCTGGATATAAAAAATTATTATTATAATTAATAAATAAAGTTTAAACGAAAAGTTAAGTATCATCGTCAGTTAAATGGTACGAATTAGCTAAATTAACTTCCATTTTACTTTATTGAACTACCAATTATGCAATTTTCAGATCTTTCAGATTAACAGGCCATCTGTCTACTTCCTTTAGAATCAATAAATTTTGACGTATATATTTTGAATTTCCGCTTAGGAAAATAATTATATAAAGCATTGAAACTTTTTTGAAACTCAACTGCATTTTGTGCGGAAATTACAAGTTCATCGAGTTACAAAATTAGAAAAATCTTGAAACTAATATGAATACCGAAAAAAAAAAAAAAAAATGTTTAACGAAAATGTCCTCAATTCCAAACTCGAATGGGGATAGACATTTTCTCTGTTTAGCTTCAAGGAAGCAATCAAAGCTTTGATATTTATTGATTCTGGTTTTTGACTTTGGATTTAACTAATCAGTATATAGATCGAATATCATTTAGTACTTCCGCGTCATCCCAATTCTAAAGGTTTATTTAAAAGTATTTTTCACCAGAAATATACTATAACACCCACACCGATACCCACACACCCATTGAAAATCAATCAGTCAATCAATCAATCGATCAATTAATCAATCGACAAAGATAATTCTGAAGAAAGGGTATAAAGTACATTGTATAAGTTTGTATTAAAGGTTTTCTAAATTTATATCATCAGAAGTCTTAGTAAAATCAATTAAGGAGCAAAATAAGGGTTTACCGCTACTAATGCTGTGATTGATCAAACTACTCGTATGTAAGACGAGAAAAAAAAAAGGAAGAGTCATGCTCTTTGGAAAAAAAAAAGGAGTTTAAAACCTATGCAAAAAGTATCGCCCAAGGTCAGCTAGCACAGTCCGCAGTCAGCATAGGCCAATTCTCAAACTCGTCTGCGAGATTATCAAGACAAACATTATGATTAAGTTTTATTAGTATTGGACTGAATATGTGGCCTCTAGAGTGTTCAAAAAGTTTTTTTTTTCTTTTTTCTTTTAAGACGTGATCTAGTGACCTAGTTTTTGACCCAACGTGACCCGTTTTCAAATTATCAATTATTTTCAATTATCAAGACAAACATTCTGACTAGGTTTTATTAGTATTGGACTGAATATGTGACCTCTAGAGTGTACAGAAAGTTTTTTTTTTTTTTTTCTTTTTTTTTTTTTAATTTTGATCTAGTGACCTAGTTTTTGACCCAACGTGACCCGTTTTCAAATTTTCAAGACAAACATTCTAACAAATTTTACCAGTATAGGACTGAAATGTGGCTTCTAGAGCGTACACAAAGTTTTTCATAAAATTTGGCCCAGTGACCAAGTTTTTGACCAGACGTGACCTATTTTCAAACTCGTCTGCGATATTATCAAGACAAATTTTCTGACCAACTTTTAGAAGTATTAGATTGAAAATGTGGCATCTAGAGCGTACACAAGGTTTTTTCAAAGATTTGACCCAGTGACCTAGTTTTTGACCCAACGTTACTCATTCTTAAACTTGACCGAGATAATATTAAGACAAACATACTATGTTCCATGAGTTTCGACTGAAAATGTGGCCTTGGAGTGTATAAAAGGTTTTTTAAGGATTTGATCTAGTGACCTAGTTTTTGACCAAACGTGACCCGTTTTCAAATTTTCAAGACAAACATTCTGACCAAATTTTACGATTATAGGACTGAAAATGGGGCTTCTAGAGCGTACATAAACTTTTTCAAATATTTGACCCAGTGACCTATTTTTTGATCCGACGTGACCCATTTTCAAACTCGTCTGCGATATTATCAAGACAAATATTCTCACCAACTTTTAAGAGTATTGGACTGAAAATGTGGCATCTAGAGCGTACACAAGGTTTTTTTTCAAAGATTTGACCCAGTGAACTATTTTTCGACCCAAAGTGACTCATTCTCAAACTTGTACGAGATATTAAGACAAACATTCTGACCACGTTTCATGAGTATTGGACTGAAAATGTAGGCCTTTAGAGCCTACATCCATGTACATGTAGGTTGTTCAAAGCCTTTGATTTAATGACCTAGTTTTTCACCTGACGTGACCCATTGTCAAACTAGTCCGAGATATTATAAAGACAAACATTATGACCAATTGTCATGAATATCAGACTGAATATGTGGCCTCTAGAGCATTAACAAGGTTTTTCAAAGATTAGTTTTTGACCTGACGAAACCCATTTTCATACTCGTCCGAGATATTATCAAGACAAATATTCTGACCAACTTTCAAGTCTTTTGAACTGACAATAATGCCTCTAGCGTGTACACATTTTTTTTTCTACGATTTGATCTTGTGACCTAGGTTTTGACCCGAGGTGACCCACTTTCAAACTCATCCGAGATGTCATGAAGAGGAACATTCTGATTAGGTTTCATGGGTAAATCTGACGACCCACGACGCACGCCGCACTGCGGACGACGGACACAGCACGATCCCAAAAGCTCACCTTGAGCACTTAGAAAAAAGTTATGCGAACAAAAACAATTTTCAATCTAGCAGATCAGCCAGATTGAAAACACCATGGGAAAAGTAGCAGTTCGGGTGAGCTCAGATCACTGGAGATTAAAAAAGTAATTACCGGATCAAAATCTAGTAAGAAATATAAAAATTATTACGAAATTAGCAAATGCACACGTCCGTACCAAAACCCTTTAATCGGGCAGTGCAATTCTAATTTAAAGAAGGAATTTAGTTTGGTGAAAAGTTGTCTCATTATATAACATTTTATACTCCAAAAGTGGATTTTTTTTCAGATTGATAATCCAAACTTTGTCCGTATATCGTAGAGTCCCTAGACTTAATATTTCATTGCCAATAATTTTGAAATTAGCACTTTAAAGATTACTGTTAATGCTTAATATATAAGTTTCCTAATAAATTAATTATGTTTAAAATATTAAAGAACATGCATTTCAGGTAAGATATTGTTCAATAGAGCAATTTATTTAAAATTAACCCAAAATTTAGCACTTCTTCACTTAAATAGAGGATCTTATATGAGAGTTCATATATCATATTTTTTATCAAACGACATACACTTAAACACGAATGTGAGATTCTATTTATCACACAAAACGAATGATAGACAAAAATATCCTGCATCATCATCTTTAGTCTATAAACCGTTCACAGGTCCATGTTTACAGTTGTAGTTCGGTTTCAAATGTGTACATACACAACTAGATAGCTCTTTGACATTTACACCGAAAGTAGAGTAAAACAGAACTAGAAGAAGTGAGTCAAACTATTTAGCAATTTTGTTGATTTTAAATAACTTTGCTGAATTTCTCAGTTTTATTAAACATTAAAATCAAATACTTTCCATGCGTATACGCCCTAGCAAAAATGACGTCATTTTTCCGCGAAACGGTCAAAGTAAAATTCCGGCACGTGCTGTGGTTAGTTTCTTCGGTAAATCTGCAGTATTTCAACGCTTGTAGTACATGTAAATATGGATAAGTTAAAAGTCTACGGACTATACATAAATCTGTGTTACAGGTTAGGGGTGCATTAATAATACTATAAGTCAACCCTGCATATGCCAGTATATGCAGATATACGAGTATTTGCACTTACTGGCATAAACTGAAGTTTGTTAGCCTTTTATTCTAGGTTTAATTTCAGATCATGAATAGAAGTTCACCTTCTTCATTGTTTGTTGAGGGCGTCAATAGCTTTTGGGCATGCATAGTGTCATAGAGTATGGAGTCATTTCAAATTCATTTTCAGCTTGTTATGTTCTACCCAGCTCCCTAACTCTCGTCAATGAACAAGTCTTTGAATTTTTTTTGCAATATTTCTACTTATTCAAGCTTTGCAGTTTGTTCAGAGTATGTTTCCTCAATTTGTCGTTGTGTAAATGCACCTTAAGTATTACTTGGTATTTCTATGCAGGACACTGTGAAAATGATAACTAGAAACAAAAGCGACCAATCTAATGAAAATGTAAATTAATAAGGTGGATGTGTCTTAGGAATTAGTGTTAATTTTTACTTGTAAACATGGACAGTCGGTTGTGAGTAACAAAAGCATAAACAGAATAGTTTTATTTTCACGTAAGTGAAGACTTAAAATGTTTTCTCAACAATGCAAACCACAAATTAGTAAAACCCTCTTCTTTTTTTTTAGCAATAACATGTTTGATATGGGTATACAGAGACCTATTCAGATTTTTATGATCAGACAAATCTTCTAAAATGTTTTATCTCTGATTACACATGTAAAAAGGTATTAGCTGACAAATCATCAATAATTAAGAATTAAAAATTTAAGAAATGTTAAGTGACTTTAAAAGTATTTACTAACTATTCCAGTGCTGAAGAAATAAATTCGATGATTTTTCGATCTCTAAATAAAGATTTCATCTGCATATGGAATATTGTTTTGGTCATATATATATTTCGATCTCTAAATAAAGATTTCATCTGCATATGGAATATTGTTTTGGCCATAGCTTAATATCAGGAAGCAGACAATGTAGATTAAAGATCAGACTGCAGGCTCGAAGCAGTCTGATCTTGATCTATACCATCCGCTAGAGCCATTTAAGTTGACATTGGCGTCGAAAATTATAAGGCTACATAGCCTCTTAAGGTACGTAAATTGACTCTTAAAACCCCAACATTGGTCAAAAGTAAACCATGCAAGAATGGTGTTAAAATGCGTTTAAATCTAATTAATACCATTTAAAAGTAATGAAAATATTATAAAGATGACAATCTGTTATTGTATGGTCGGTCCAAGCGTTAGTCTTGGCAGAAAAATGAAGTTCAAAAGTAGATCAAAAGCTACCAAGATACTCTATCTTCGTTACCTTTTACCTGTTTTGAAAATTCATTTTTCTGCCTGCGACTAATACTTGGATCTACGTTACAATAACAAATTGTCATCTTCACAATAATTTCCATGCTTTTAAAACATATGATTTAAATTAAAACACATTTCAACACCTGTGTTGGAAACTTTTGGCTGTTATTGGGGCTATAAAATATGTTTAAATTTTGCGCCAGTATTTTCTAAGACTTATGGAAATATGAGCAACAGTACATTAATTATGTGGTATCGTTTGCAAATGATCATTATGACGGCATATTTGATCTCGGAAAGGTAGAATGTGTTATCGATTGTATCATGACCACCCTGGTTATTGAAAGTCGAAATTGCATTTTTTGCTGAATGTAGCTGTCCAGCTTTTTTTTTCATTACAGTTGCAGACATGTTCTGCAGTATGTATCAATGTTTTACATAACATTTCGATATACAGTAAAGAAATCTAAATAGGCCCGTTTAAATGTTTTGTGATTAGTTACCATTTTCCATCAAGAAGGTTCAAGCTCATTCTTTCAAGTTTTAGCGTTAATTCATGAAACCATTTTTGAATATGACGATATCAGGTACATCGATCTAAAAAGACAACATTTTCATGCATTTTAGAAATATTAGTTATGCAGGTTTATAATTAAATACTGTTAATTAGTTTGACATTTAGATTATTTCTAAGGCTTTCCTTCATAAAATGTATAGTCCGTATATAAAGGTAGTGTTTAAGTGAATAGTTTTCGTTTTGTTCATAAAAATTCAATAGAAACTTTGTGCATCATTTTGCATTCTGCTGATTTTAATGGTGACTAAAACACTGTTGTATGGAAAATGATTTCATGCTTGATCTTTTTATGAGTAAGGAAGTAAAATTTTAAATGTTTATCAAAGTATTCTCAGATAAGATGTAATTCTACAGGGTAAAGTGGTATATTTTTTATCAAAATTAACCCTAATCTAGTCATAAATAAACATACGAAAATAGAATTCCAATGGAGCTAGATTACTTTAAATTTGAACTTCTAGAACAGTACTGAGTTTGTAGAGTCGGTAGACTTTTTTAATTACACATTAGATGTTACTTTTTACAAAGACAGTATGTTTTGATCAGAAAAAGGTTTTGTATTTTGTATTTCAAGATAATCAATGAATGTAGCCATGTTTTTTGTGACTTGTTATGCTGCACTACACATACCTGTATGTGACAGTTTTGCTAAAATGAAATGGCAAATACAATATAGTATCTAGCAGTCAGGTTTTTAACATTGCTTAAAATTCCTTATGTTAATAAATTCCACAAGGTTTGTATCATCATGTTTTAGTATTCAAACAAGTTCATAGTTCTTAAATAGTGAATTTGTCTTCATTTTCAACATTTTTTTATAATCCGTAGACTCTAACACCTAGGTTTACAGGAAGAGCGATAACTTTTTTATTAGCCATAGAAACCGTTTTGAACTATTGTCCCTGGGAGTCTACCTAATTCTTGCTAGCAAAACATAAAAAAAATCCATGAAACTTCATTCTTTAGAAAAATGCAACATGCTATTTACCCTGATCAGAGCTCATCCGAGTTTTTTTGGTGTTTTTTTTTTTCCTTTTTTTTTTTAATAACATTCAAAATAGACGTTTCATGTTCTTTGAGTATGCACTAGTCATCAGTTTATCTAAAATAGTATACCACATTCTGCTACGGTATACGGGTTAGATGTATTGATAGGCAACAATTAAATACGTACGATAAACTAATTTAAAACGAATAATAATTTAACCGATAAATAAGTAATATAGGATTTATTTATTTATAATTATTATGATTTTTTTTTTTTTTTGTTAAAGATAGAAATTTACCGATGATGCTAACCCGATGAAATGAATTTCGATCTTTCACCTAAAAAAAAACAAATCTTCTTTTATTTCATGCTTTTAACCCCTTTTTTGTTCGGACTCTAATCACAATCCAGTACAGATTTTTTTCAGTAATTCCTCTCGGTGTAACTGCCATAAGAACGCATTACAATATTACGTAAAGTACGAGAAATATAGGGTCGATGCACGTAAATTACGTCACATTTTCGTCTGGTTGAATGGCACATATTGTTTACCTAGGTAACTAGTGCGTGGGAACTACTGTTTTCACCTTCAATTGAAGAGTTACGGAAATATATACGGTTTATTTTACTGGTCGCTACCATGAATTATCAAACCTTATAATTCACCGTTATTTCCCGAGGAATTACCGAAAAGCATGAAATAAAAAGTGTTGTCAATTTTGCATGTTCTTTGGGTGGCATCGTCTCGACCCCCGGCAGACTCTTCTCACAAAGTTTTCAAAGGCTTTGTTCCCAAAAGTTCCTTAATAAGGGAATTGTTTGGTAAAGATTTAAATGAAATAGGTACGATAAACTGATGTAGACAATTATGTAAAAACAAATTGTTAAATTATCAACCGTTCTGAGTATTTTTTAACAGAGAAATGGATATTGTATCTGAGAAATTATAAATTTCCTTTTTCTATTAAAAAAAAAACCAAAAAAACTGAAGGTGCACATAATAATTTATGTCTTAAGTTTTTAACGGAAAACGTACAAGGCTACATATCACTATATCACTATAAAGCCCCTGAGGGACTCGTAAAACTCTGGAAGTATATGAAAGTCCATCTAAGAATTTAGTATAAATGATATTTCTGCCACGAGATACAAGATAACTATCATGATAATTTTAAATTATCGCGATAAATCAAAGTTTCCTGGAAAATTGTTTCTAGATAGTAAAACGTTTCCTGAAAAACATATCACGATAAACTTTGTTATCTAGAGAATTTAGCATTGATCAGTAAATAATTTAGTTTTTCTCAATCGTGGACGAAGCTGACATTCGAGATAAAATTATCGTGATAGCTCCACCCGTTTCTCGATATTCATAAATAGAAAATTCACCATTTAGATGAACTCGGTAGTTTTTGACTTCACAAGATGGCAGTGAGTAAAAATTCAAATTATTTACAACTGTAGCTTAACTGGTAAATTTTGACCACACTTGAAATGAACAGAAGTCTGTTAAACATATAGACGACTCGAAATGCCTCCTACGAACAACTTAAAAACCATTCAGGGAAGAGGAGAATTCATAAGGTTGTAGACGAAAATATTCCAAACCGTATCTAATTATAGATACCGTGAATGTCAGTTGTGGGCATGAAAGCAAAATAAAATCATGATAACAGTTAAAATTATAGCGATATTTTTACCGTGGAACTTTTTATTATCTAGATAATATTTCTAGGAAAGTTTGTTTTATCACGATAGTTCTCGTAAATTATCGCAATAGTTATCTCGTATTTCGTGCCAGAAATATGCCATGATATATGATAGATTTGATAATGAAGACTTAAACCATAAACTGTGGAATGAATAATGAAATTTCCGTAGATGTTAAAAAAAAAGACTATTCCAAAGTTCTTCTCGATGGAAAATTTCTGATTGTATCGGACAGTGTAGATCTTAGATGAGACTCCACGTTATGTGAAGTCTGATCTTGATCTACTCTCACCATAAAAGTGTAAAGAGTCGCGATTAGATCAGTATATGTACATTTAATCAAAAGTATTAGAAATACATGTAAATTAGAATATTGCATGTCAAAATTTGGGCAAAAAATTCGGATATAAAGAATGTGGCAGTCTTTGAACTATGATATTCAGTTCTCTTTCTGCTGGGTGTAAGTCCCTTTGATGAAAGATTTTCGAGAACTTTTCTTGTAGGAATAAGATACTCTTCGCTAACTTTTCTTGAAGGAATAAAACGCTTTCATGCTTGCACGGAAGAAAACATTTTCATCATCATTATATAAAAAGGCAAGATTACTTACTTTTATAAAAGCTTAGCAGTTTTCACTATGATTTATATTGATCAGAAGCTAGCAATAGTTCTAAATAACGGACCAGAACAAACAAAAAAAAAAAAAAAAAACAAACAAACTAGGGGACAAATTATAACTTATGTATTGTCTGAAAATTCCGCAGAAAAGGGCGTTATGGTTTGTTTGAAAACTTCTATACCCTCATAGAAATGGACGGTTTCGAAAATATTTTAAAGAGGTCTTAACTCCTTCGGCACATTCAACTGGTCCTAGGTTTTTCTTCACTGAATTTTTATATCTTGTTGAAACATCACCGTAAGTGCACTTATTCGAGTTTACCAACACCAATAAATATGTAAGAATCCGGAACATTCAGCTAAGCCGAAAATAATTTATACTCTCATAATTCGCCAGTTGGGTGCCGTGATGGGAAATTTGAGTTAACACAATGAAAAATGAAATATTCGGTATGGGCAGTTTATTTGATCCAACCAATTCGACAGGGCGGACAATGAAGATGCAGACTTCGCGTTGTTTGCAATCTGGTCTTGAACTTCACAGTCTGTTTAAAGGTAACTTTAGAAGTCACAGGCACTTTCAGAGTTAGTGCTGTTTACCAACTATTTTTTTCGGATAAAACACACATCGTATGGCCACTCGGAGTGATAGCCGGGACGTAGGACTTTAATTCCGTTACAGTCAGTATATGGCAAAAATCCGTACCCAACCATAATGTCTATGATCACAGTACCACTTGAACGACCTCGGTGTGTATCAAACTCCATCTGTATATAACGCACATCGGCCGTCTTGAAAAACTCTGTACCCGAGTTCAAAACATGCTGTTCTACCCCCTCGACGTCAAGTTTCATGTAGATTTCTTGACCCACAACCAATTGTTCTAAGTCGTCCAGTCTAACACTATTTACTTCAATATCACATCCGCTTACGGTTTTACTTTTAGCATCAATGGCGGCTCCCCCGACATTTCGCATTTCTTTGCGTAGAACAACGGTTCCATGTTCCTCCGAGATGGCATTCCAAATAATTGTAACATTATCCCATAGTCTGCCCAGTGTTAATGACCTTGAGACCAGGAAAAGATTTTCAAAATTAGCATCAATACAAATGACCCTCTTGTTATAAAGAGCCGCCGAAAGTGTATATACACCAATGTTACAACCGATATCTAACAGTAACATGTTGGGATTGGAATCCAAGATGTTCAGCATTGGATGAACAAGCTGTTCTTCCCACATACCTCTTGTGATTAATGCGCGGGAAACGTGGATATCTTCGTCAAAATCATAAGTGCAGATCAAGGTTCCTCGTCCAAATTTCAATAGAACACAGTCTTTGGGGTCAAACAGGATTTCTTTCGAAAGATTTATAGTTCGAACACATTTTCCTTTATTCCTTAACTCTTGTGATGGATTTAGTCCTTCCAAGCAGGGAAAATTTTTAAAATCGTTTAATGGGGCTGATAGTTTGTAGAGTAGTTCACAAGAACATTTATTTATGAATCTAACATTTGCCTTCATCGCTTTTTCCTCTTCAGCTTTCACTTTCATCCTATAAATTGTGTTGATAGTATACAAAAGAAATCCCAACACTGCAATTGATATTACAACTTCCTGTGCTCTCATTCTTATTTGACTCGGCCTCATTTTTTCAGTATTCCAGACAGAGAAAGAAATATATCGCTGTCTTGTCTAGATTTATCAACACAGAAAAATATACTGGTACTCTTCAAGCGACTATCAATCACATTTATATCTGTATATTAATCCTACAGGAAAAGAGGAGTATTCGTGAGAAGATACCGTTTTCTCTTCTCGCAACCACGCGTTACCTCTTATGATGAAGATAATCACGTACTATGCGTATAACATGGGTACCAGTTCAAGTCCACTACTGAAATAACAGGTACACATTTTATCTCCCGTAACCGTCCGATAAGCAACAGGCAACAACTGATTTATCGATGACAGCTATTTGTTGTCATATGCATCCATCAGACAGTAAGGAACAGAATGCCTTTACAAATCCTGAATAGTATTTAATTTTGGATTTACCTCAAATATATAAACCTGCACTCACTTGTTAGATTCAGATGTTTTAATCATAAGTTTGAGATTGAAACTGGACGCCATTAATATATACCACGTGAGGATTGAATGTGCTATAATAATTTTCAAAAGTTAGGTGTGATGATCACGTATTTTTCCTATTGTTCTAGACATGATGAGATAAGAAAATACTATCGCTTTAACTGGTTTAAATCAGGTACAGACACAAGCAACTTGAATTATTACTAACAAAAAAAAAAACGTGACAAATTGAATAAAGTAGCACTAAATGTTCACGTGCTTCTTAAAAGTTAAAAATGTAAATCACTGTATATTTGTTTATATTTTATATACGTATGACATTATTATTATCGGCCGGTGGCCTTTATACTTTGAATAAATATTGTCATTGCCATCTAGAAAAAAATGGATCAGGATCAGACTGCACAATAGGTGCAGTCTGATCCGTCATTAAGGATGGCACTGAAGTGAATCAACCCGCCTAAACGACAGATTACAGCTAGCTCCTGTTGATTCTTGACGTCCAGTGTGTCTGTATATACGTATGGACATAGAAATACTATAACACTGTCATCGTTGGTGAAACCAAGACCAGCTTTACTTGCTTCTATGATCTTGATTTGATCTTAAATCTAATATTTCCGCTATTTTGCAAAGCGTGACAAATTAGATAAAACAATACTATATGTCCACATGCTTCTTAAAAGTTAAAATATAATTTACTCTGTTGTGTGTATATATTTATGTGTATTTCATTAGAAATAGTACTTTGAATAGAATATTATCATTGTCATCAAATTTGTTTTAAAATGACGGAAAAATTCTATCTTTGATTTAAATTTTAAGGACAGACCGAGATTATCCTGACCAGGATCAATTTTTTAACCTCGCCAAGGAATTAAATCGGATGGGACATGGAACATCCTTGTGCATAAGTAATATCACAAGATAAATTTCCAGGATTCTTGTCATTTCATTAAGTCTCGAACCGAGCAGATTTCTACCACGTAGCATTGGGTGTTACCTGATGATACGAAGATTGATAACAGGCTGCCAGTTTACTAGTGAAAGACGTCCGCGTTCCATTTTGCAACCCCTGAGGTGCTTTTGAGAACTTTCATCCGGAAGAAGGTGCACGTCAAAGCCTCTATTAGTCTCCGCCCCCACCCCCGCGAGTACGCTTTATAGCAGATGCTTGCAGAACTGCTTTTTTTCAAAATTGTCTTCATATACATTTTGTATCTCGTAACACGCCGTGTAAATCAGTTGAACGGCTCGAATAAAAAAAAAAAAATGACGGTAATATAGTTATAATGATATAGAATGGAAAAGTATATGTGACTGTGTTTGGTTTTGGTTTAACAAAAATGTTTTAGTGAGGGAACAGAACAGAACATTTCTTTATTACACTCAGAAAGTACGTCTAGTAAAACATGCGGATTTGAGAGTAACATTTCGAACAAAAATAAATAACTTCCGGTAAACGACAGAAAAAGTAGATTGGAGAAAAATTTAGGAAGGGAGACACAAGGTAAAAGAGTAAACATTAGAATATCACCTCATACGCGTCACGATTGTGGTCTGATAGAATTATCGTAAGGAGGCGGAGGCGTGGTTTCTAGAGATTGATTAGCTCATGGGAGGGATGTCAATAGTATCCATGTTACATTGCACACATTTCCTTTCATAAACGTCAAAAGCTTTTTGTCTTCTTGACTGTAGTTTTAGGTTATGCAAGAAAAGTCTAAATTTACTTATTTCAGATTTAGGCCTTTGGCCTAGCTAACAATCATAAGTTTAATATAATACAATTTCCTCGAATAAAATGTAACCAAAAGACAGAACTTTTGAAATAATATTAAGAAAATTAGGAATTGGTCGATGAAGTGTATACGAGGTAGAAATTCTAAACAATAGGCTAGATTATCCTTGCCACACTGTGCTTTAAAGAATTAAATCAAACCCGTTGAGAAATACTCCATAAACCATTTATCCATTACAATTAGGTTACAATCGCCAGTGATGATTACATTAGGTATATCCAAATCCATAGCAAGTCCGATGTAATCACTAAAAAGTGAATTATATGCCGAGTCAGAGTTCGGTGGTCTATTAATTACGCATTACAAAACTTCTATTTTTGCTAGATTTGAAATGTATCCAAATATATTCCAGTCTGTTAGGTTCAAGATAATGTCTTCGGACACAAGACAGAGTATTTCAAGATATAAAAGAACACCTCCATATATGTCATCAATTCTATCTTTTGCTTCAGGAGGGTGAAAAGAATGCAAAACCAACTCATTTGATGAATATTCACTATGCAATCAAGTGTCACAAAATGATACAATATAAAAAAAGAGAGCTCAATCCACAAATGCTCAATAGGGGATAGGCCGGGGGGCTGTATGGCGTCAAAACTAGTCGGTTCATGTTAATGATGGGGAAAAAGGCGCGGTAGATTCTCGCTACATGAGGCCTTGCCGAAATGTGAGAAAGTTTTGCAGCATCAAGGGGACGACATGGGGTCGGAGGATCTCATCCCCATACCTAATGACATTTAAATTGCTCTCTTTTACATAGACATAGACATAGACATTCTTTATTGACGTAAGCTAATACAGCTTCTAGTCATTAATACATAATACATACATAATACATTTACACGTAGCAGTTACCAAAGGTTGAAAATATTCTCTCTGGAAGAAAGCATATATATAAAAATCGTGTTCATGGCTATAAACGTTGCCTAATCATAATGAAACTACAACTTTTCATTGATAACTGTTTACCAGATGACGCAAATTTAGACTGGTCCAAAATGGAAATACATACGACAATTAAAAATTACTTAAAAAAATAGGGAACAATTTCTGTCTTTCAAAGAGTGAAAAACATTGCTTGAAAAGGAGAAAACGCTGGTTACCAGTATTTTCTTCGTTTCCAACAAGACTTCTGGAGCTTTCCTACTTACGATTTTTGAAAGTCGAAATTCTTTGGTAAAGGTCCATTGGCTTATGATCACAGCAACATCACCACATAATTAAGTAAATATAGATAAAGTTAACATGAAAGGAACTATAAAATGACACATTAATCGTTACTCATGGAATTAATTGTGTTATTTCTGACTTCAAATGCAGATTTTTATGTATTTTCCCAAATTAAGCAGAATTTTCTTACTTTTTGATTGGAGAAGATAAATGAATTTTTGCATACTAGGTTTTAAATAAAAATATTTCTTTATATAGATTGGTCTCAGATGATCGTAGTTTTTGCATTTAAGAATGAAATGGTATTCATCTTCAATGTCATTTTCTTTACATATTTCACAATGGCGTTGGCTTCTTTCAGTTCTATTGGGTCCAAATCTGCCTGTTTCAATTTTCAAGGAATGTGATGATAATCTAATTTTTGAAATATAAATTCTAAATTGACGAGGAAGAATTTCTAAATACTTTTCTATAGAATGTTCAGATTTGAAGGCTACGTATGTTGTAAGAATACTTGACTGCGATACACTTTCGAACCAATTTTGTTTAAAAATATCAACAAGTCTTTGTTTAAAAATTAGATGAAATGTTTTCAAATTTACTCGGTAAGGATTAGCCCATACATTTCCAAAACCATTTTCAACTAGAAGATGTGTGATCTTATTACACCAGTTGTCATATCCATCTTTGCTGTCCTCTACTTGGGTAGCATACAATGTTTTAATCAGAATATTTTTTGAATTCAATACCTTAATCCAGAATTTAATCATTCGCGAATGCCTACTTATAAAAAGTGGATAGCGCCCAAGTTCTCCATAAACAGCATTGTTACTTGTAGTATTTTTTACACCTAATAACCTCTTACAAAAATTAGTATGGATCCGTTCAATTTCTCTAGACTTAGAATACCCCCATATTTCCCCAGAAAATCCTAAAATAGAACCCACGAATGCGTCAAATAACTGAACTTGTTTTCGGTGAAAAATTAAATTCTTTTGTATTACTGATTAAGATATTTAGAGCTATCAGTCCTTTACCTGCCAATGTTTTTTGGTTTAACGAGAAGGTACCTGTGTAGTTGAAAATTGTTCCTAAATAGTTAAAATCGTTCACTGTTTCTACAATATCGTTACTATAAAACCAATATTCATTATCTCTAAGGGGTCCTCTTTTTCTAAAAACTACTATTTTTGTTTTCTCAGTATTAACTTCGAGTCCCCACTTATTAAAATATACATGCAGACGATTTAAGCTGTTTTGAAGATCTTCAGGGCTGTTTCCAAAAATAACCATATCGTCTGCAAATAACAATAAGATTAACGTTAATTCATTGATATCCAAACCGCAAGAAGGATTGTTTTGAAGGTAAAGTTCTAGGTCCTCTATGAATAGAGAGTATAGGATAGGAGAGGTTTTCTCCCCTTGCAATAGACCGACAGGGCTATCGAAGAAGTCTGTGAAAGAGTGATTAGTACGGTGGCACAAAAGTGACATGGAAGATATATTTTATACTACGTGCGCACGCAGTAGCTAATACGTGCGCACGTATTACTTATTACGTGCGCACGTATTAGCTACTGCGTGCGCACGTAGTATAAAATATATCTTCCATGTCACTTTTGTGCCACCGTAGATTAGTTTTAATACATGATTTAACTTTGGAATACATATCGCGAAAAATACGCAAAAATTTGCCTTTAATACCAATATTTGAAAGCTTAAGTCAAAGTCCTTTCCTATAAACACTATCAAAAGCCTTTTTCATATCGATAAATGCACAATATAACCGTTTGTTATGTTTTAAATAATTTTGAACTACAGAATTTAAGACAAAGCTAGCATCGGTGGTTGAGCGACCTGAACGGAAGCCAAATTGTGCGTCAGATAAAATATTCTCCTGGTCGCACAGCGTCATGAGCCTTTTATTTAAAACACCAGTAAATATTTTGGCCAAACAACTTATAAGGGTAATGCCTCGATAATTGTGAACATCGTTCTGGTCATTTTTCTTATACAGAGGGACAATTATGCCTTTAGCCCACTCATCCGGGTAACAGCCGGAGTTGAAAATACCATTAAAAAGATCAGTTAGGTGTGATGAAATAATATCACGTGACTCGATAAAAAATTCATTTAGCAGACAATCTATACCTGTCGCTTTTTGCTTGTTTAAGCCTTTGATTACATTCTCAACTTCTTGGATAGAAATTGGTCGATCTAATTCCTCAAAAGAACTGCTAAAATCAACGTTATTGCTTTGCTCCTCATTATTACAAAAAAGTTCAGCATTTTTATCAGCTACTTGTTTTATTTCGTGGTGTAATGTGGAAAAATAATCAAAAAAATCTTCAGCAGAGATGTTTGTATTAGAGGCATTTTTATTTTTGCAGAATAAATTCCAAAAATCTTTTGGTTTTTTATGGCGAAGATTTTCTCTGTTTTTGAATTTTTTAAACTTATAAAGTTTACAGTAAGTGTTGGTTTATTTTGTTTTTAGTGGAGTTTAACAGCTTAGGTCATAACGACGGCGGTCAGTGCACCCACGCATGTGTTTCCTTTTTTTCTCACACCAGTACTGACACAACTTTCTTTTCAAGCCATTATCAAGTAAACTTTCTCAAATAATAGAGTAGAATATTTTATTCAGGAAAAAAGGCAGTATGCCTATCATACCACATACAGTCATCGAATATATATACAATCTACAACAAGACAAATTTATGATGCAAAGCATCATAGAAGCTGTAAACTTTTGGTGGACAATTTCAGAAATATTGACTCTCTTCAGAAATTTTGATTACATTTTTTGTATCTGTTTTTTGCCCCCCCCCCCCCCTTACCAACATCATGACAAATGGTATTAAAATGCAGGGAAAAAAACACACACACAGAGATAGGTATTCTAATTCTAAAAGAAAGCGTAGAAGTAAGAGAGGAATCTTAAATTATCTTGTATCATCATTATTATTATTACTATTATTATTGTAAAATGATAATGTTTATGTGGAAAAAACACATAAAAGCATTGGAATTTTTAAATTTCTACTCGAACTTTGAAAATGGAGAAATTGCCTATTCAAGTACAGCATTATCTGTTTATCAAAGTGGTTTTAAAAAAGCTAACTTTTGTAGGGGCGTCAAAGGCGATACTACGGAATTATTTAAGTAAGTAATTTTTCAAAGTGATATTAAGATATTGATTCAGATACATGTATTTACAATACTGATTTTTATCAGTGATCTTTTCTTTGCGTTTCATTTTTTACGAAAAAAAATAAAAAAAAAAAAAAAATATTAAAAAACTTTCTTTTAAAACATGATCTTCCTGCTTGTCAAAAAGTATCTTAGCCTGCTTGTAACCAAGTGAATCTTTACATTTTTACTCCAGAATCAGCGAGATTTACACGGCATCTCCAAAATTCTTCTGATCATAGCCTTCACAGCTTGCACAAACCACGTTTCTTATATCCATGAAATGGCAGCCACAAAAATACAAAATCATTCTTTAAATCTTAAAGGATCTGTATTAGATGTAGATCTACTAATACATATACATATTTCGTTTGATAAACAGTAGGTTGAACCATTTTCTACGTAGGCCTTGTACAAACTTCTATTGTAAATTTCGAGAGCCATTCCAACCGTTTGACCAACAATGACGTAAAAAGTTGTATATGCACAGTGATAACTTTAACCCTTCGACTACACAGTGAAATTAATATACTGAGTAAGGAAAAAGAAACAAGAATTTTTTTATGTTTACGATATCTTATACAATAAGAAAAATATTACACAGGCTATGTGCTGTCTGATCTTGATCTATTTCTGTCATTTTCGAGCAATTTCAACCCTTAGAGCCTTAGCCAGGCACCACCTCTGTAGACACCGCACATCACGATCCATACACTTTTCTCGGGTTTTGTAGATCAGGACCGTACTGTACAGTACGTACAGTCTGATCATAACAGCTTGGACACACAATACATTAAATGCTGAATTTTACAGGTCTCATAAGGTAGATCTTTCATGTAACAAAAATCCATTCGGAAAGCGGTAACGAAGGGAAGAAAAAGGGTTATGTTTTCATACGTATTCTATAAATAGCTGACATTAGCCTGTTCTTTGTTGTACTAAACTGTGTACCCAGTCTATACCTTGATCAAAGGTTAACCGCCCTACTATCTTTACAGATTAAAACTGGACGAAAACTAGTTTATAAAACCGCTTCTGATTATCATATTCTAAGATGCTCTCTATCTCATAATCATCATTATTTTGTTTTGTTAAAAAAATAGACAAATGCGAAAACCGTTGAGAGTTGGGAGGGCCTGTGATAAACGGAAAGCATTACAACTTAATTTGGGAACACAGAAGGAATCCTATAAGATGGAAAAACTAGGGGGACTCGCCAATGAGAGGAAGTTTGTTTCTGTATTTTGTTCATAGTTATTTTGGGAATGAACTTATATTACAAGAAAACCAGGCTTAATTTTCATGTAGGTCTGTTTGAATATTTAAGAAAGTGTCATGTGGAGTAATTTTGCAACACTAACACGATATTATCAGAAATTTTCCAAAAATGATAACCAATCGAATAATTACTGATCATCTACATGGTAAATAGTTTAGGTACATTCTTACTGGAAGCCGTTTTCGAGCGGCTTCCAATAAATGGATTAGTTAGATGCAATTTAAGGGAGGTAACGTCTCTTATACTCTGTAAAGTACAGGGTGTCCCAGAATATATGTCCCAGTTTTAAAGCCCAATTTTGCTAGTAAATATTCAACATAACTAGATAACTCTTTGTAGTATTATTAAAAACATCTAAAATTTTGTATAGAAAATAGTTTTAAGGACTGCGTTGCCTTCAAACCCTCATAACACATGCTCTACATGTCCACCCATTTTCTGCTGTACGCGTCTGACACGACGTCAAAAATTGTTAATGACGTTTTGGCAGTTGCCCTCTGTAATCTTCTGTATTTTCCTACAAATATAGCAGTTCTGAGTTCAGTTAAACATGCTGGTTTATGATCGTATATCTTGTCTTTGGTGAGTCCCAAAAGAAAAATTCTAGCGGGTTTAAATTGGGCGAGTGGGGTGGCCTTTCTACCGTGGTCTTTAATGAAATCAGCCTCCTTCCAAAAGTATCGGTCAGAAAGTAAATAGCAGCTCGACTTGTAGTGGGTGCTGCTCCATCTTTTTTGAAACCAACAGTCATTTAATGAGAAACATCTATTCAAAAGTTCAGGCACAAACTTTTTTTTTTTAAATATCCATGTAGTGATCAGAGGTGACCTTAGCAACATTTTTATCAGACCGGGCTGTCTTGGGGCGTCCTTCATTTTCATTCCATCTTTCTGATACTGTTCTAAACGCTTGAAATTCATAAACCAAACATCGTATTTGTTAGCTGGATTGTACTGTTTTACTCGTGTAACGCTATCTTCTCACTTAAGTAGGCTAATTTTCAAGCTCATACAAGATTCTAACTATTAAGTATCTTCAGCCATCGTTACATGAACAACAAATCATATGACATCATTAATGGCGTCATACAACGTTACCATGACACTTTATAATGTTTTTGTGTACTCTACACAAAATTTTAGATTGTTAGCTTTAAAATGGTATGTAGGACTTAGCAAATTTCTTTTCTTAAAATCACAAATTTTTTCGTCATTACTGGGACATATATTTTGGGACACCCTGTACCTATAAAAGTTATCCTTCTTGTAGAAAATTATACAGGAAATATCCAACACTACGGGAGATAATAAAGCATTAAGGCTTGATAATGACAAGCCTATGATTATATTATAACTTTATTTGTCCTCAACCGGTTTCAAAAAATCGTCAGGGGGGTAACAGACTTATGAACGTAATAATCATAGAAACGGTGTCGTCAAAAAATGAATCAAAGGGACGCCACTCTAGGTGACGTCAAAAAAGTCAATTTAGCTTGGGATGAAACATTTGAATAAAAATCTTCTCTTTCTGCTTTCTGGTAAGGATACTGTCTGTTTGCATTTTATAAAAAGGAAATACGTGGCATTTCGATTCCATTCCCGCACAGGTGTCAATATGGCTGCTCACTCCTAACATCCTCACTTTTGGGTCTCGGATTTGCTGTCTGTGCACTGTTAAACGTTTTCTTAAATCGTTTTTTTCTCCAATGTATTCCTCTTCACATCCACTGCAAATTTTTCGCGTCACAGGTGGTATTTTCTTTGATGATGACCTTCTTTCCGCATTTTGATAATAAACTCTCTCCTTCTATCAGATGGTTGCATAGCCGACAATTTGGTCTGTTGCAGCGGGTAACTTTTGGTGTGCTTTTATCATCTTCAAATTTGGATTTGGTTAAAAGCCTTTTTAAATTAGATGGCTGTCGCTTACTTTTTATAATCTTATAATTCTCTAGGATATTTTTCATTTGACTGTCTCTCTTTAGAATGTCGTTGAAGGTCTCCAAATATATCTCTGGGTTTCTCGGATTGAACGTACCGACGTAAGCAATTATGTCCTTGTTGTTTCTATCCGTCACCTCATAGATCAGTTTGTTTCTATCCAGCGATTTTGCCTTTTCAATTCCAGCCTGAATAAGTGATTTAGGGTAATTTTGTTTGATTAAATAATCTTCAAGTTCCTTTGCTCGTCGTAAAAAAGATATCCTCGTTTGAAATTATGGTTCTAAGGGGCCTTGCAAGTGAAAATGGAATACTGACTGTTTTATTATACTGCAAAGAAATTTCTCGTGATCTGATTGGATAATATGCCCCAAACATATATATCATGTACACTGGCAAAACCAATGTAAAAGCAGTTTCCCTTTCGGGAGCCCCGTATACATGACTACACTATCAAAACAACATCCGAAATGGCGGCGTTGATCAAGGTTAACATCAAGATTATGCGCCAAGCTGCACGTTTTAGCACGTATCACCAAGGTTTCAGTGACGTCAGTTCCCAGTGACGTCAGTTTTCATTGAATTGGGGCACTCAGAAGGGAAATTCTACTTCGTCAGCGTACTCAATTTTTTAAACCAAAGAACAGGTAAAATTCGCTTAACACACGTTGGAATGGTAAACCTTTGCAGTATAATAAATTCGTTGTACGGTCAGGTGGCAGGGGACTTGGAAACTTGTTCACGGCTGTGGTGAATCATGTAGCCACCTCGCCTTCGGCTCGGGGCGACATGATTCACCACAGCCGTGAACAAATTTCCAAGTCCCCTGCCACCTGACCGTACAACTAATAATGTCTTTTGGGTGACACGATGTGAATAAAAGGTAAGTTATACTGTCTGTTGGTTTGTAAGATATGTCCGTTTCAATTTTGCTTTATTGCTTCATAACCATACAGTCCAAAAATGGCAATTGTTCTTCACTGAAGTCCATAGTGAATTTTATGAAGTCACGTAAGTTATTGAGTATGTTGTGTAGTGTGTTTAGATCTTCTTTAGCTTTAGTCCATGGTATGAAGCAGTCGGCAAAATATTAATATGAAACTAAAAGAACACTGTAATTTCAGATCAGCCATACCAGGCTGATCTGAATCTACGTTATTCCTCAAGTTTTCTCGTCTATATCTTTTTACTGTTACAAGACACTTGAATAATCATACAACGTGTAGTTACCTATTAATGGAATGCATATTCAACTTTGCTTTAAGTTTAAAGAAAAAATAATATACATGCATTAACACTTTGGCCTATTTTGGAGTGTTTATAGTTAGTTTTCGTTGCCAACTGTGTAAACTTCATCTCTTTCAAAGACTGTAAATACAACCCACTGTAACTAGAAATGATTTTCAGCCTACAGGTTTGACTAAACAAGAGGATGGCACAGACCCTAGATCAGACTGCACGTTCTGTGCAGTCTGATCCCGATTTCACCTATGACACTGAAAGAGTTAAGTTTTGTTAATAAAATCATAGCATAGAAAATTATTTGACCTATTGACCTATTGACTGAGTAATTGAATAATGAATTTCGATTTTTGAGAGGAGAATTAAAGAAATGCAACCTTCAAAAACTATTATGAATAGTTCTATTTCTTTCTTCTAATCCTTTATAGATAAATATTGATAAATTTCTAATGGTATGTTGTTTTTTTTATCAATTCAATAAATTTAGCCATACTTGGACTCTTCCAGAAGTATTTTTAATATATATATTTCTAATATATTTGAAAACATTGGACATTCTAGCAGAAAGCGTATGTCATCTTTTATGACGATTGCAAAGTTTGCATTCATTTCCTGATACGGGATTTTTTCTGGTTTATGCCATCTTCTTGATTCTATTTTTAGTCTTGTGTTGAAAGACGGAAACGACTAAGGGCTGTTCTAAATTTTCCAATAACAATACCTGAACTATTGAAATATGGCTGAAAAGAAATATTGCAAAAAAGTTCTGTATGTTCGTGATCTTCATGACTCTTCCAAATCATTAATCCAAAAATGTTCGTCAGGGCCCCGTTTTACTAAGGTACTTACGAACAAAATTTGCGTAAGTATTACGTGACTATAGTATGGTGGCATATTTCTCCCACGAGATACGAAATAACTATTGTGATCATTTTAGAAAACTATTGCGATAAATCAAATTTTTCTGGGAATTTTATCTAGATAAAATGAAAAGATAAAATTTCCAGGAAACTTTGATTTATCGCAATAGTTTTCTAAAATAATCATCATAGTTATCTCATATCTCGTGGCAGAAATATGCCACCATATTATATTTGAGTCATGCTCCGGCAAAAGGGGGCTTAATGCATCTCCGTGATCCATGGCATCAAGCAAGCCATCACATACTTATAGATCCATGATATTCACTTTTTTTCAACAACCAACTTAATCATGAGGTAGACTGATCCTTGGACACACAGAAAATTGACCAATAGCGAAAAGTTTCGGCCCAGGTCAGCCTGCGCAGGCTGACCTGGGTCGATACTTTCCGCAAATGCATTAAGCCCCCTTTTCACAGAGCACTGCTCATTTACGTAAAACTTATGCAAATTTTGTTCGTAACTACCTTAGTAAAACGGGGCCCTGGCAGGACTTCTTTTAACTTTGAATCAATAGTTCAAAACTCTTGACGATTGTTTTATTTTCAAAGGGTATCTCCCAAACGTACCATAGATGAAACTGTTTTGTGTTTGGCGTCGAACTCCTAATATCTGTTTATCAAATGCATCGGAGTTTAGAGGAGAAAATCGCTGGAACAAAAGCTTGCCTCAACCAGGGTGTCGAACCCGCAACCACCAGGTCACGAGTCAGATACTCCAACATCTGAGCTACCGGCCGGACAGTGGTGGTTTAACCCAATGTGAGATTCCTCCCACACCATAACTGATCCACCCCAACCCTATCCATCTCTACAACGCAAGCCCGGCCGGTTAGCTCACTGGTAGCGTTATTCTCAAATAAAAACAAATCTACAACGCAAACAGTCGGTAAAACCTTCCCTACGACGTTGGTGCACATGGCCACGACTGTTTGCTTGAAAGAGGGAGAACTGGGATTCATCACTGAATATGACATGCCTCCACTCCGTCAGTGGTAACACTCTGGGTGCATATGCCGCCATCCAACCCATACGACGCTTGCGAAGAGTAGCGGTAAGGGGAGAACCAACATAAGGGCTGCAAGCCAGCATACCATCTCAAATTCGATTCTTTACAGTTTTAGCGTGGATAGGACGGTTATGAGTGCTTACCGTATAACGTGTAGTTTCAGTGGCAGTTAGGTAACGATGGCGTAAATTGTGCGTGTCGAATATGACGCCGAGACGTAGGTCTGTCAGCTACAGTCCAGTTTGCCTAAGACATCTTTTGTATTGGAGTTTAACGCCATTTTAACAGCTTAGGTCATATCATGGCGGTCAGTGACGCACCCATGTGTTTCCTAGCTTTCTCACACCAGTATTGACACAACTTTCTTTCCAAAGCCAGTCACTACTTTTCTCACTTGCATCAGAGGTTAGAGGCGAAAAATCGCCGGAAAGAAAGTGCGCCGCAACCGGGTATCGAACCCGCAACCTCCAGGTCACGAGCCAGTTACGCTAACCGCTGAGCTACTTGGCCGGGCTAAGACATCTAACAAGACCTTCTGTGCTGCAAACATGGACACCAACATGTCTGGCAACCTGTACTTGCCTTTGACGTTGTGAAAGCATCACAACGGGCAAAGTATAGGAAAACGATGCGTCTGTATATGGCTTGCAACACGCGAAAAGGGGCATTCGGACATTTGCGTAAAGCGTCGTCCCGGATCAGCCTACGCAGTCCGCGCAGGCTATTCCGAGACGGCACTTTACGACTACATTTGATTTTGTGCTACAGAAGACTTGTGCAAAACAGAAAATTATATAAAAATGGACAGTGTCTTTTCGGATTAGCCTGCGCGGACTGCGCAGGGTGATTCGAGACGACACTTTACGCAAATGTCCGAATGCCTCTTTTCGCGTGTTGCAGGCCATATTGAGATTATTTCGTGGTATGATGAGCCGTGTAACTCAATTTCACAATACTGCTTGCATGAGTTTTTCGTGTTTTTGCTGTCCTCGGGAAAGAGCGTAACGCATTTCGTTACGTGATCTTCACGACTGGACATGGCGCACCGTGATGTGAAGGATCGACGGTCCTGAGTCAGCGTCCTCCTGAAAAGACGGCCCGAAATAATTGTAAGAAAATGGGTGAGGGGCATAGCTTAGAAGAGAGTTTCGTTGACACCAAGTACGCCATATAGCTGTGACAGACAATCATGACGGTTTCACGAATCGGAGTTGATTGTCCGTTGGAGACTCCCGAGCGGAAATCGTAACAACTGCAAGTGTGGTTTTCGGAAGATAAAGAGATAGAAAGAATGAAGAAAGAAATGAGTGGATGAAAGCGTAGGCCAAAATAAGGATAGAGATCGAGAAAGATAGATTGAAAAAAAGAACTAGACCAACAGAGGCATAGACCTAAGGAGCTGAGAGGTAAACAGATCAAAGACAATAAAAGCCGGGACCGTTTGTCAGATAATTGTGTCACAATACAATAGTTATGAAAGGAAGGATAGCTGCAGAAGGCAGTACAGACAGATCTAAAAGACTTAGGTTTTTGTGAATATTTGGGTTCCTCTGTCTTCTCAGATACCGTATCAGACACTGAACTTTCGGACAAAAGGTCAGATGTCCAAGGCGGTTATAGGAGGAAGAGAAGACACATGAAGTCAAGAATTCACGCCAAGGCGGCTGACAGGGTTCGTTTTACGGAGCACTGGCCTCACGCCCATCTGCACTTTAAGTTCGCCAAAAGGCACATGAATTTTGATGATTTAGATTTTATGATGTTTATTGCAGGTGAGCTGGAGATCATATCTGTGGATGATATCCCAACGAATTAAAAACAAGGCAGGTTAGAATTTTTGACAAAAATGTCTTCTAAACTAAAACATTTGAGTTTGCAGGATTAAAGGCTTTTTACGCAGCGTGTTTAAAATAAATACAACTGGGTAAAAAAGCGTTGTTCTAACGATTCGCAGAATATTGAAAAAGCAATCCTTTCAAAATATTTTTTTAAGTCAAAGATCTCAGCTTATCATGAAAAAAAGGGTTCAAATAGGAATTTCAATGATGATGTCACAGAGTTTGGTTTTACTCTGATTACCAAAGAAATAAGTGTCTACACAAGACCAACTATTTAATGGTAGCCAAACGGAAACAAATGCTGGCTTGTCACATATGTGCAAGTTGTTGGATGGAAGACAAGAAGTTATAACATCCTGAATGTTGTCTTTCGTCCCCACACATGTCCGCCTGACTGAAAAATGGTTTCCATACGTTCTATACTTTCTGATAATAAAGATTTCATAATCTGTGATTTATTAGAAATCGATTTTCCAGCTGAAGGTAACTTGTAACCAACATTTTTTTTCTTTGTTCCCCACAGTGTTTCCTTCCCTTTCAAACACCAATTGAAGTACTTGCAATTTGCAACAACTATGGTGTCATCTGCAATCGCTTTCAATATGGGCCAGTCTAAAATTCTGGAGTCTGGTAAAGGATTAAGTCGATTTTCTAAGCAAAACATTGTGATTTCAATCGTTGATCTTTTTTTTTTAATTTATTGTTAATATTTATACAGTGTAAACACTTTCAGAGAAAACCAAAGGAGAAAACAGACGCTTCTAATGACGGTGTAGATCAAGACCAGACTGCACACAAAACACAGTCTGATCTTTGATCTATATTATCGGTGTGTTTAGTCGAACTTTCAAGATAAATTTCTGTCTGACTTTCACCGGATTACATTTCTGCGAAATGTATCGACCCGGGTCAGCCTGCGCAGTCCGCGCAGGCTGACCAGGGCCAAAACGTTTCGCTATTGGTCAATTTTCTGTATGTCGAAGAACCTGTCTACCTCATGGTTTAGCTGTTTTTTCTTTCTTTTTTGAAGTGGCTATTATGGATACATCATCATGTTATGGCTCGATTGGCATAATGCATCACGGAGATGCATTAGGACCCCTTTTGCCAGAGCATGGCTCATATATAAAACGATATATATGTTTGGTGCCGGGGTACTTATAGACTAAAAAACTTTATATAAAGAACATTTTCCGTCGGTAGAAAAGAGTCAACTAGTCTAATGACAAACAATGATTATTTTTCCCAAACTTTTCTCACAAAATATCAACTACTGAAGATCTAAGACCAGACTGCACAGAACGTACCCTGTTCGCCACAGCCCCAAAAGCTATTTTACTGCTCCTGAAGTTATGTGCAGGGTTCCTTATGGAAATTAATAACAAGGTCTGCTGTGGTCAGTTTTGAAAACAAGTTCATATTCACATGTCCGGTTGATTAAATGAATTTCACACCAGTGGGGAACAGCAATAGGACCTCTCTTTATGCCATACCTGCAACAGAAAAAAAAAACGAACATAGAGACTCCAGAATTAGTAAACTCTTTACCAAACAGTCCCGACTTTAAACGACCCTGAGGAAGAAAGCTTTGGAAAACATTGTGAGAAAAGGAGAAAATGCTGGTAACCAGCATTTTATCCTTTTCCCACAATGTTTACTGCTCCATCAAGGAAAAATTTTGTCATTTTTGCCACCTTTAATTTGTCGTCTGCAATTGCTTTCAGTTTGGACAAGTCCAAAATTTTGTCGTTTGGTATCGAGGTTAAGGCGCGTTGTTTTATTATAGGCAATCGTATGAGGACAAACTAGCGCAAAAATAGCCATGCTCCGTAAAAAGAGGGTTTAATGCATCTCCATAATGCAATATACCAACCAAGTCATCAAATGATTATGGATCCATAAAATCCATTTTGTCAAACAATCGACTAACTCAGGAGGTTATTCAGTCCATGGACATACAGAAAATTTACAAATAGCAAAAAGTTTCGATCCATGTCAGCCTGTGCGGACTGCGCAGGCTGACATGAGTCGATACTTTTTGCAGATGCATTAAACCCTCTATATAATAGAGCATATAGATTGGTTCTTGAATGTAGGCCTACTTTATTAGTTGTACGGTCAGGTGGCAGGGGACTTGGAAACTTGTTCACGGCTGTGGTAAATCATATCGCCCCGAGCCGAAGGCGAGGTGGCGACATGGTTCACCACAGCCGTGAACAAGTTTTCAAGTCCCCTGCCACCTGACCGTACAACGAATTTATTATACTGCAAAGTTTTACCATTCCAACGTGTGTTAAGCGAAATTTACCTGTTTTTTAGTTTCAAAAATTGAGTACGCTGACGAAATAGAATTTCTCTTCTGAGTGCCCCAATTCAATGAAAACTGACGTCACTGGGAACTGACGTCACTGAAACCTTGGTAAAACGTGCAGTTTGGTGCATAATCTTGATGTTAATCTTGGTCGACGCCGCCATTTTGGATGTTGTGTTGAAAGTGTAGTCATGTATACGGGGTTCCCGAAAGGGAAACTGCTTTTACGTTGGTTTTGCCAGTGTACATGATATATATGTTCGGGGCATATTATCCAATCAGATCACGAGAAATTTCTTTGCAGTATAATAAGTATTTTTGACCATTGGCAATCAGTACGTCAAACTGAAGCAAAACTGTCATGGGTTTTAAAATGAAAATATCGTTGTTACTGATAAGTTTATGAATTTAAATCTGTTTCTGAGCTTTGGCAATCATCCTACGGCCAACGGCTGCAAAAGTTTCACAAAGCTCAAAAAGCAAACTAGCCAACTTTGTGACAGATTGGTGAGTTACTCGTAACGGATAAAAGACTTTCGACTTTCGAGACAGAAGCAGTAATAACATGAGAAAATACTCCAAACTAAAAACAGACTGCACAAACAGCCATGTCCGTGATAAATACGGGATGTTATGTTGTTGTGACTTTCCAGGTGCTAGTATTTGATTTCGAGCAGCTTGAGAAAATTTGATATCGCGCGAAACCGAAGATCGAGCGAGAGATGTCAAAATTTTCTTGAGCGGTGAGAAGCAAATACTAACGACAGGAAAGTTACTACAACATAATATTCCTTATGTTATATATACATGTATCTACACCTTTCAACGACAAAATATTGCAAATTATTGATACTTTATTCGAAAACGGTAAACAAAATAAAACTATTAATGGTGTAAGAGCCACTTACTTCGTTTTTATGAATGGCGGATGACCAATCACATTGCAAATGAATACACACCTATATTTCGCGCGAGTTATGTCATCGTTACGTCATCATACCATATTTGGAACCGTATTTCACAGTGTGTAGATACGGATTTTTTTTTTCTGTCATGTGTGATATTTTATTCGTGTGCGACGCATGTATTTTAGCCGGAAAATTTTTAGGTTTATAATAAATGCACAAATAACGCGAATTGTAGAAAAAATTTGTACCAGAAACATTGAACGAACAAATAAACCTACAATCAACCAGTTGACCATTCCCTCACCGCATCAACATCATATCGCAAACAAGAGGGCCGTGATAGCCCTAAAGTCGCTCACCTGAGTCTTTTGACCAAAAAGAGCCATTTTCAGTGTCTTTTGAGATATTATTACAAACATTCTACCAAGCTTTCATAATTATTGGACTAAAAATTTGGCTTCTACCTTGTACACAAGCCTTTCTAGAATTTATCCCAGTGACCTACTTTTAAGCCAAACATAGCCCATTTTCCCATTGTAAATATTATAAAAACAAAGATTCTGGCCACCTTTTATAAGTATACGACAGAAAATGTGGCTTCTAGATTTCCAAGATTTGACCTGGTGACCTAGTTTTTGACCCAATGTGACCCATTTTCAAACTCATTCAAGATATCATTATGACAAACATTCTGACCAACTTTCATGAGTATTTGACTGATAATATGGCCTCTAAAGGGTACACAAGGTTTTTCCAAGATTTGACCTTGTGACCTAGTTTTTGACCCGACATGACCCATTTTTGAACTCGTGCGAGATATTCTCAAGAAAAACATTCTGACCAACTTTCAAGAGTTTCGGAATGAAAATGTGGCCTCCAGAGGGTACACAAGGTTTTTTTTCTAAGATTTTACCTAGTGACCTAGCTTTTGACCTGACATCACCAATTTTCAAAGTCGTCCAACGAATTATTAAGAAAAATATAATGACCAACTTTCAAGAGTTTTGGACTGAAAATGTGGCCTCTAGAGGGTACACAAGGTTTTTCTAAGATTTCACTTAGTGACCTATTTTTTGACCCGATCTGACCCATTTTCATACTCGTCTGACCAACTTTCAAGAGTTTTGGACTGAAAATGTGGCCTCTAGAGTGTACATGAGGTTTTTCGAAGATTTTACCAAGTGACCTAGTTTTTGATCCGACATGAACCAATTTCGAACTCTTCCGATATATTATCAAGACAAACACTCTGGCCAAGTTTCATGGGTATTAGACTGAAAATGTTGCATCTAGAGGGTACACAAGGTTTTTCTAAGATTTTACCTAGTGACCTAGTTTTTGATCTGACATGACCCTTTTTCAAACTCGTCTGAGATATTATCAAGACAAACATTCTGACCAACTTTCAAGAGTTTTGGACTGAAAATGTGGCCTCTAGAGCGTACACAAGGTTTTTCTAAGCTTTGACTTAGTGACCTAGTTTTGACCCGACATGACCCATTTTCGAACTCGTCCAAGATATCATCAAAACAAACAATCTGATCAAGTTTCATGAATATCTGACAAAAAATGTGGCTTCTAGAGCGTACACAAGGTAAAAGGTGAAGACGGACGACGCGTGACGCACGACACACGACGGACGACGGACACAGCACGATCACAAAAACTCACCATGAGCACTTTGTGCGCAGGCGAGCTAAAAAAGGACAACAAGGATAGTCCATCGGGATTTATGCGGGAATGTTTAGTCAATCAATAGACTGCGTAGATCTTAGATCTGACTGCATACTCTGTTCAGACTCATGGTGCTTTAAGACTTAAGTAGAATTATAAACGAACTGTAAAGGAGAAAACCTAAAAATAACATTATGGCAATCCATCGTGGCATCAACAAATGCGGTAGTCTGTGCAAGTGGCTCGTACAATGACTTTAGTACTTAACCCAACAGCTGCTACATGTAAGTAAATTATAGATTTCCAGCCAATAGTGAAAAATCATAGTTTACGATTTAAAAATTTTGCTCGTCGGAGAAATCTCGCCGTATCGGACAGTGTAGATCCAAGATCAGACTGCACGCTCTGTGCAGTCTGATCTTGATCTACGCTGTCCGCAAAAGCCCGCAAAGTTGCGCCTAGCAGCCCAAGTTTTAATGTATTTCATAAGAACACACATAAGCAAACGAACATACAAACTCTAAATAAGAAATAAGTGTTTTGCTTCTTTTATTTTGACTTCTCATTTACAATACAGGATCCTCAAGTGGCAACTAGCTGACCTCCTACTTTCTCTTGTATGTATAATAATTGGTAAAGATCTATTACAGAATTATAATAGTTAAATATTCTTACAAAGCATATAATTATATACCTCATATCCTGTCATTCCTACCAAGCATTCAAGATTATCTTCATCTTTATTAGCTGCATCAGTCAACACTTACGTCGTAACGACGGTCAGGTTGTAAGCTTTTTATTGTCTTTATAACGTTATATGGTGTATTTTTAGGAGTTATCTTAAAAAGTAGGCCTGACACTCCACACGCATCTGTCCCCCTTTTTCCTTCCATCTCTTTCTTTTTTATGTGTTCTCTCTACTTATTCTTTTAAAGGACTTTATACATGTAACAACCGAAAATTGTAGAGGAACTCTATAAGCTTTGTTGCCGTTCCAGTCCATTTCTACAGGATTATATTTGCTAATTGTTTAAGTAAATTGTAGTTCTGTAGAATAAAGTACGTTTGAACTTAAAGAAGAAAGGAAACATACAAACAGCATTTCAGCACTCCGTCACTACATCGACATATGTTGCAGTCCGGGAATGGCGTACGTACAATGGCGCCGTCACTGAAGCTGTATCCATTCCTGATACACATGTTGCTTGGCACAGACCGATCATCTAAAATATTAGAGTTTAATAGCAAATTCTCGACTATCCAAAAGATGCGATAATCAAAGTTAATTTATGGGTTAAGGATAGGGCAACCTTATGGGATTCGTATAACATCGCCTTTCATCGCCAAAATCGAACGGATTCGGCTAAGACTCGGGTAATCTGTAATCGATGCGGGGAAGCAGCGTCTATCGGCCGATCGATTACGGATTTACCGAGTCTTAGCCGAATCCGTACGTTTTTTCGGCGATGAAAGGCGATGTTACACGAATTCCATTGGGGTGCCCTATCCTTAAGTCGAAGTGAGCGGCGATCTGGGAAAAGTGGGTTTAGTACACATAATTTTTGATCCACAGAATTGATTCTATAATTAATCTGCAATAGGCGAAAAGGGGCTTTCGGACATTTGCGTGAAGCGTCGTCCTGGATCAAACCTACGCAGTCCGCGCAGGCTGATCCGAGACGACACTTTCCGTTTTTAGGTTATTTTCTGTTTTGCGCAAGTCTACTGTAGGACGAAATCTGATGTAGTCGTAAAGTGCCGTCTCGGATTAGCCTGCGCGGACTGCGCAGGCTGATCCGAGACGACACTTTTCGCAAATGTCCGAATGCCCCTTTTCGCGTGTTGCAGGCCATATGACAACCAACTGAATTATGTAAGAAATTGGTCGTTTGACGGGCAGAAAAAGAACCACTGACCTGGATTGATACTTTTTTTCAATTGCATTAAACACACTCTTCACAGAGTATGGCTCAAGCATACCTGAATAAATGGAAAGGGAGGGGGCACTTTCCATTGAGGGAAAGAAACGTTATGGGATACTAAGATTGTCGGTGAAACTACAGAACATTTACTCATTTTCCCCAAAAGATTTTTAATTCTACTGAAAATGAATTAAAAAACACAGTCTTTATCTGCGCTAATGAGACAAGGGTTCGATTTCTCTCGAGCACGATTTTGAATTTCATAGTTATAGATTGGAAATCTCTGCCATAAGAATGATCTGATTGCCTGAGACACGACGCTGTTAAAGCCAACACATAATTGGTTTTGCAATTAAAGGACTTGAATGGTTGGCGTAAAGAAAAAGAAAATGAAATGGTCATTATTTTGGACATTCCTGCCACCTAATACATCCACAATTTTTTTTCATAAAGGAATCTTAGAGTAACTGTTACATACGATGTAAGCATAACGATAAAAGGTAAGCATTACAGTGAATCTGAATACAAATGGCTGGTAATTTTACAGGCATATCGCTTAGTTTGAAGTATCGGTTAGTCCGAAGTGTCGTTTAACCGGACCCTCAGTAAATCCGATGAATCGATTAGTTCGAAAGATCGGTTAGTCCGACGCGCATTCAACCGGTTTTTCCGACAGTCAAAAGTTTGGGGTTTTCCGAAGTGCCGGTTAGTTCGAAGTATCGGTTAGTCCAAAGTATCGGATAGTTTGAAGCATCGACGGACTCAGACTCAAATAAAGTGATAGATTAAACGACAATGTATAAGCTATCAATTAAATGAAAATAGATAAATAACTGAATAAATAAATACTTCAAACAAATACTTTAAATAGATAAATAAATAAATAGATAAATAAATAAATAAAAGAATGAAAAAATAGATAAACTAAAATGAAAAAGAGCATTCATAAACTGAGATTAGATTACGTACCGCCAAAACAGAAGACTAAGACAAAAAAGAAAAAAAAAACCGATTCCGTAACTTATTATGTCATTAGAGAGAGAGAGAGAGAGAGAGAGAGAGAGAGAGAGAGAGAGAGAGAGAGAGAGAGAGAGAGAGAGAGAGAGAGAGAGAGAGAGAGAGAGAGAGAGACGTTGGTAACAACATACCGCCGGCATTTCGATAAATAATGTGGCAGCGAGGTATCATAGAGCAAAAATACATTTGTGCCAAAAGGACGAATAAAATTAGCCTCAACATCTTCATCGACCGAGTGAGGAAAGTCCAGTGTTGAATGAGACGGATAGAGAGCCCGTTTTTACTCTACAAATTGTCTTTTTTTACCCTTAACTCCATACTAGACGACAAAAAATTTAGACTAGTCCATAACAAAAAGCATCGAAACATAAAAAAGATATACTGCCCAAATGATGGGATTTGTCTTTGAAAAGATTAAAAACATTGTGGGAAAAGGAGAAAATGCTGGTTACCAGCATTTTCTCCTTTTCCCACAATGTTTTCAAAAGCCTGCTCGCTCAGAATCGTTAGACACGATATTGTTTTGTTAAGGGCTATTTCACTCTTTCAACGTCAAATATATACTCTCGACCTCTTTCGACGGCTTGGGAAAAAACAAACCAATGGAATCAAGAAAGACATGTATATATTAAAGGCTTGACCAAACAAGCGAGTGGTATAGATCAAAGACAAGACAGCACGTTCTGTGCAGTTTGATCTTGATCTATGCAGTACGCAAAATCTTTTGTTCTCGTCTTAGGTAACCATGAGAAACTCTGGTTGCTATATGGCACTGAAAACGGTTGTTTAAAGTGACGAAGGAATGTAGATAAATGGTAGTTTTGGCCAGTAAAACAGACAAAGTTATTTTGTTGTTTGGCATTTTTCTTTCTCGGAATCAGAGTATCTAACAGAAACATAGGAAAGTGTAGATCAAAGATCAGAATGTGTATTCTATTTAGTCTGATTTTGATCTGAATCACCAAAGGTACTCATGGGTACCGATGGGTTATCTTGTTGAACCTTTACTGAATAATCCCATGTTTTGTACGATCCTGAAGGAGAATGCTTTTGAAAACATTTTAGGTACAGGAGAAAATGCTGATTACCAGCATTTTCTCCTTTTCCCACAATGTTTTCTATCCTTTTCAATTATAGCTCTCCTCTTTTTTGCCATGTTTGATATGTCGTCGGCAAATTCCTGCAATATGGACGAGGCAGAATTTTTATCGCCTGGTAAAGAGTGAAAATGTCAGCGGTAGATAATTGGAAAAGGCAATCATGAATTTCCTGTTGTTTTCACAAGTTAAACATCACGAAAATAGGCGTCGTAATAACTTTGGTAAAATTTTCTGTCATTTTGACGTAGGTTAATACATTTTATTTCATGCTTTCCGGTAGGTTATCGAGAAATATCGGTGAAATATTTTTCGATATTTCATGGTTACGACCAGTGAAAATACCAATTTTTATATTCTAACTCTTCAATTGAAGGCGGAAACAGTTGTTCCCGCACACTAGTAACCTAGGTAAAATGCGCGTGCCTCACAACCAGATGGAAATATGACGTAATTTACCTTACATTTCTCGCGCTTGACGTAATATTGTAATGCGTTGCTAAATGTATGTTGAGGCGGGTACGCCACGGGGAATAACCGAAAAGAACTGTACTGGATTTTGATAAAGTCCCCCCCCCCCCCCCAAAGGGTTAAAAGCATGAAATAAATAGAATATTTGTTTTTTTTTTTCCGTGAAAGATCGAAATTTATTTCATCTCGTGAACATCGGAAAAAATATTACCGATGATGTTCACGAGATGAAATAAATTTCGATCTTTCACCGTAAAAAACAAATATCCTCTATAACCCTTGTAACTACCTCACATTATGTAGTAAGTAAATTATTTCTATACGTGGTTAAATGCACTCGTCAAAACTCGGCCGATTCCGTAAATAAATCTAACTTCGTCAGATGTCACATGATCGTAAACATGGCGGCGCCCCTGAAAATCGATTACCAACTACATCAATAACCATTGTGAATTTATTCTTATCTATCAACCTGTCGGTGATACCTGCAAACGAAATTGATAAATACGCTATATAAAAGACTTCAAAAACTATTTGTCAACGTAAGTGTATTTAGAAATATTTCTGTGGAAAATTGTGACTCGTGTTTTTTTTATCCGAAGTCTTACAATTTTGAGAACGGTAAACCAGTCTTATTTCCAGGGAATAAATGGACCCTGTACGTTTAGGTGCAAATCATCGATTGTAATACATCCGAGGGATGTGATCAACGGATCACCCGAGTTTTGCCGAATGGATCAGTTAATGAAATTCTTTTTAGGAACGTGGAAATTCCTCACCAAAAATAATTTCTTCCTATATCATGATGTTTTGATATCAAGGCATACATAGAATTAGCCCACATTATTGTTGCCTTCGTGTCTTCTTGAAAACAGCCAGTCGTATGGTCCTGAAGCAGCAGGCGCGTATTATAAACTCTTTCAATGCCAAATATGCTAGACTGGAACTCTTTCAACAGTTGAAAACGGAATCCACTGAAACTCAGGCAGATTTTTATCTTATAACTTGACTAAACAAGCTGACGTTGTAGATCCAAGATCAAATTGCACAAAAATCAGTGTCTACAAAAGCCCATATTTTTCCCTATGGCGCTAAAAGGGTCAAGAGAACGTTAAATAATTAGTTTCTATTCAAATTTCAATACTACCCATCTGATTGGCAAGTGGGGAAATCTTTCAGCCAATCACATGTGAACGAAAGTTATAGGACCTATTGGTGAGTACAGGCCTATGAATAAATGAACGGAAGAAGAATGTTCGAACTTACGATGAGATTCGACACGATTATATGGCTAAAACCTCAATAAAATCCAATGTACCAAGTCTTTCTATTTTTAATATAGAGCAAATTTTGCCATTCAATCATGGACAAGTAAGGTTCGATTCACCCTTTATTCTATGCATTCTCACCAAAACCCAATCAGTAACAGTAGAAAAATCTGGAGAAGAAATGTGGTGTCCTGACATGGACTCGAACCCAAAGCTTTTCTCGATCAATGTGTGAGTGCTCTACTATATGACTTTTCTGCCCATTTTTTTTTCGGCTTTGGTATCGGTTTATATCTATTTGTGGAATAGAAAAACCCAATTCAATCGTCTACGGAGAGGAGATAAGTTTAAAAAGTGGCAAAATTATGTGGTAATATCTGATAATGATAAATAATCAACTGTCTATCTCATACACAATTCAAAGACCGCTGGACAAATCCAACAAGATAAGTTTATCTAGCTTTAAAGAGTACTGATAAAGTTCCATTCTGTAAAAATGTACAGCTATATCTCTGACTGAACTTTTGAAGTAATTTTGTTGTCGCAGAAAATTCAGAGGTTAATGTGAGGATATATAAAGTTCATATACCAGAACTGAATAAAACATGGCTACTTTTCAAGTGTTGGACTACTGTTTATTCGTAGCTGTGCTGTTAATTTCTGCTCTCGTTGGAATCTATTACATCGTGAAAGAGAAATGGGCGCCAAAAGTGGCGACTTCAGATGACATATTGATGGGTGGTCGCGAAATGGCGGTATTCCCGGTAGCCATGTCGCTCATCGCTAGTTACATGTCTGCCATTACGGTCCTTGGCATTCCGACGGAAATGTATGCATTTGGTTCGCAGTATTGGTTGGTGTGCCTGTCTGGATTACTGACATATCCGGTCACGTGTCATATCTTCCTACCATTTTTTCATAACATGCAACTAAACAGTGCATATCAGGTATGAACATGCTAGCCTTTTATCTTCTATACAAGTGGGAAAAAAAATCAAGATATTCGAAACACCTGAGCATTTTTCGTTAACTTGTCGAGGTTCCAACTATACCATCTGTCTGTGTGTCTGTTTGTGTGTCTTTCTATGTGTCTTTCTGTCCGTCCGTCCGTCCGTCCGTCCGTCTGTCTGTCTCCACGTCTAAAATGCCTACAGCACAAGCTTCAGGTTACTACCAGTTGACGATTTTGAGTATATATCATTAAAAATTTCAGAACATCATTTTTGTAAGAAAGTTCTACGAGAAAACGTGAATGAGTTCAGCATTCATCTTTTAAATCTTTTATATGAAACACCGTGTTCAGAAAGGCCAGTGTATAGTTTACACAGTGTATATTTTACAACTTTACAGCCAGTGAAAATTATCGGTTGCAGTTAAAGCCGAGTTAGCATTTCATTGTATGATTAACTGTGGTGCTATACTACACATAAACGCGGCATAACTACCAAAAAAGATAAATGCCTGGGTCCATATACACCAACCATTACCCATTTCATTCATAGTCTCTATCTAGATTTAGAAAATAACTCAATTTTTGTTTGGCTGAACGATTTGATTCAGCCAATCAGAATTTGTGTTTTTTTTTTCCCAAATGTGGATAATTCTTAAGAATAAGACTAATAATGATTGGTGAAGATGAATTACGTTTTTGTTGTTCGATTCTAAAATTGAAGGTTCAACCGATCAATCACAATACATATGGGGATGCTAGAACTGACTTAATGTATTTATCATCCTGAGATAAAAGGTTTTGTACGTACTTTTTTGGAATAGAAGTAAATGCTTGTAACTAACATTTTTCCCTTTTCCATCAGTGTTTTTTGGCGTTAAAAGTCAAATTCCATTGTTTGAGCAACATTTTAAAGAATTATCTGCAATTGTTTTCAGTACGAACGTGCCTAAAATTTTTTTTCGTCTCGTAAAGAGCTAATGTAAATAACCGGTGTTATACAAGTATTTCAATATCATTTCAGTACCTAGAACTACGATTTAATAGGGCCACCAGATACATCGCATCAGCAATATTCTCTATAGAAATGGTAGGTGATTTTAAACTGAATCTTGTTGCACCATATACCCTACGTAGATCGGTTAGATGAGGTACTTTAATGATCTTCCGGCATGCAGAAAATTTACAAATAGCAAAAACCCAAGCTGACCTGAGGCAACACTCTTTACAACTTAATCATTAATTATGTATAAATACAACGAAGACCATTTCACATAGTATACTACTAACTGATCATTTCATCTCACATTATTTTTTCTAGACGACTACTTGAGTCTTGAAGCAGATTAGTTTTGAAAACATTCCGGCAAAAAAGACGTTTATCTAGATCCACTGCTATTACTTCAGATTTTTTTTTGTCTGAGTATATTCAAATTTTTATTCATACCAAACTGCAGAATATTTTGTCGCGGAAATTTCTGTGACAATCGTTAGCAAACAACTAAATGAAGACGAAAAAGGAGTGTAAGAAAGGAGAAATTTATAGAACTTCCTGCATGTGGTTCAAAGCCTTTAAAGATATCTTTAGATCTCGCGCCAGAATTATTCAATGGGTTGTGGTAATGCCCCATGATCAGTAACACGCGTGGATTGTATCCGATCGTAATCAAATAGGTGCCATGGCGTCATATCTAATCACATGATATGAGAACATACAAAAACATACGAATTCTGAGTTGGGAATATTTTCTTTCTTTTTTTCCTGCAATATTGTGGAAAATATTCCTGCTAGGTGTCGTTAAAATACGGGATTATTTTCTAAATGAGTAAAGACCCTAGCTTCTTTGTAGGTACTTTACATGGCTGTTGTGCTGTATGCCCCGTCGCTAGCATTAAACCAGGGTAAGTTCTTCTTTTGCTCTTTTTTTTTCATTTTGTGGAAAATGCCAGTGTTTTGATCATAAAATCTACTGTTATAGATAGATAGATAGATAGATAGATAGATAGATAGATAGATCAGTAAATATCGGAAGGGGAGAAATCGCTTGCAACAAGTGGTTGCTCTTTTTCCTGGAACACTTGCAAACACGTTCATAAATAAACTTCTGCATAGCATGCATAAGTAATAATTGGTCTTTTGACCGCAAACTGACGCTTTATTTTACTCTATCATGCCCCCTTTATTTAAAAGAAAAAAAAAAAAAAATATTTTAATGGATATTATACAACTTTGATCTTCTTCTAGGTAAATTGATGAATAAAGAGTAATGCTGTCCTATCACATGCACTATTCATCCAACATACGTTAATTACTTAGTACTCGTTTGTTTGTTTCTTTAAGTGACAGGGTTGTCTCTATGGGGCTCCATTATGAGTGTTGGTATCGTCGTCACATTCTATACCTCCATGGTAAGTTATATGGCTTGCAACACGCAAAAAGGGGCATTCGGACATTTGCGTAAAGTGTCGTTTCGGATCAGCCTGCGCAGTCCGCGCAGGCTAATCCGAGACGGCACTTTACGACTACATTAGATTTTGTCTTACAGTAGACTGGCGCAAAACAGAAAATGACATAAAAAGTGAAAGTGTCGTTTCGGATCAGCCTGCGCGGACTGCCCAGGCTGATCCGAGACGACACTTTACGCAAATGTCCGAATGCCCCTTTTCGCGTGTTGCAAGCCATATATCAGTTGTTTATCTGTGTCAGGAAAATCGGGTAATTAACCCATAGCCCGCTGAATAAGAAAAAAAGAAAGACAGGAAGAAAGCGATTTCAAAATTCCTCTCTAAGGAAAAAAAGTCTACATCGGAAAGTGTAAATCAAAGATCCGACAGCACTTTCTGTGTAGTTCTGTGCAGTTTGATCTTAAGTAGCCCGAGGGCGAAGACTATTCGCAATGATTAAACTACAGTAATAAATATCACTATCCTTACTATAGCAGCCGGAACAGTCGTTTCCGGCGAGCAACAGTGCGAAAATATAGGTTCTTGAGCGTGACTAACATTAATTAATGGTAGTCATGTATATTTATCATATAAAATATATTAAAACTCTTTCGGCGCTAAATGTATGTAAATTCGATCTCTTTAGCCCGCTGAAAATGCAATTTACTGGAAAAGAGACGTTTTCTTTGTAGAATATGCTTGGCTAAATCAGCGGCTGGTATAGATTAAAGGTCACGCTGCACGTTCTGTGTAGTATGACCTTGGTCTATATCTTCCGCAAAAAGCCTACGATTTTGTGTTAGAAGCTGAACAGGCTAAATAGCTTGAAAACCCTTTAGTAAATTGTTGTTCGTGTTGATGGTGGTTTTCCAAAATTCTGTGTTGAAATACCAAGTTGTTTGTCTCACTACAGGGTGGACTACGAGCAGTGTTATGGACGGACACATTTCAAACGTGTGTAGTGATCTCAGGGCTTATAGCCATTATAGCTATTGGCTCAGAACACCTTGGGGGCGTAGCGCAAGTCTGGGAAATAGCAAAGGCTGGAGGAAGAATAAACTTCTGGAAGTAAGGCATAAAAGGCCTAATAGCGGCCAATAATCAATGCAGGTGTTATAATACATTTAAATTTAAATCATACCATTTAAAAGCATGGATAATATTGTGAAGATGACAGTCTGTCATTATGGGGTCGGCCAAAGTTTTAGTCGTTGGCAGAAAAAAAAAAAGAGTTTAAAATCAGGCAAAAAAATAAACAAAAGATAGACTAACCTTGCAAATTTTAACGTAGCGTTGAAATTAATTTCTCTGCCAGCGACTAATACTTGGAACGACTGTACGATAAAAATTGTCATCTTTACAATATTTTCTATGCTTTTAAATGGTATAATTTAAATGCATTTTAACACATGCTTTATTTACTTTTGGCAGCTATTATTACTTAAAGGTAAATTTGTAGTATTTATTACAAAATGGTAGTAGGATTTTAGCACATCCGAGCAAAAAGTGCACAGCAGGGGACTGTTATGGTACCACTGTCTCCAGCGCTTGTTGTCAAAATTTTACGTTATCATTATTCTAGAGGAATCATATTTTACCTTACCTGATAAGGAAACAATGTCAGAACATCTTCCTTGTAACTTCTTGGACTAGTTTTAATACGGACTTTCAGGACAAACAATTAGATATATCATTTAAATTGGGTGAGCCAGTTACCAATCCTATGGGTCCTCTTGTTCAAAAATGCCAATGCTCAAAAAGTTGTATGAATATTTCATTTTATATGATCTATTGCAGCACCTTTTGTTAAAGTTTAAAGTAACAGTGATTTATAAATATTTAAATGGCTTTTCAGTTTTAGCTTCAGCCCATTTGTTCGATGTACATTTTGGGGCCTAACGATTGGCAGTTTCATTGGTCAGCTAACTATTTACGGGGCCAATCAAACCATGTTACAGAGATATATGAGTATCAAGGACGTGAAAAGATCACAATTGTAAGTTTACTCCTAGTACCTATTATCCCTTAGAATTTGAAAACCTACATTGTGAATACCTTCCATTAAACTTTTTTTTGGTATCGGGAATAATCTGTAAGTTAACTATGTACCAGGCGATTCCTTTTAGTCTCGCCCATACGCGCACGTGGATTATCAATATGACTCTGCTTTTTAGGGCTTGTAGGAATTATGGCCATTAACGTTACTTCGCAGAAAATTATGCAATAAATCATTGTTGACTTAACTCTACAGAGCATTATACGTCAGTCTCCCTGTTACCATGCTGTTGGTTGCGCTTGTTTGTATGGCTGGACTTGTGATTTATGCTGCCTATCATGATTGTGATCCCTTACTGGACGGCAAACTCATATCACGTGATCAGGTATGCTTTCTACCAGGGATCGTATATACAGGGATAGGAAACGCTGTATAACTTCCGGTTATTCACTGTCTTCTTTCGAATTGACCGCAAAGGAAAAAACGGCGGCCATCTTAAATTTCGGCATACGACGGTCACTGTTTTAATCAACGTTTTGCTTGGTTATCCCATACGTCCTTCTCAACAGGTAAGTTTCCGAATATTTACATGCTTAGAATATATGTAACATCAATTTTTTTGGAGATTTTGTTTTATATGCTTATTTTGGCGTCAAAAAATCATCCCCGTAGGGGATGTTCGGCAGGAGGATTTAGTGACGTGCAAAAGTACTTTTTAAGTACATAAAGTAGCGTCCAAATAGCAACATGTTGGTAAAAGTCACGAGATAGAGTACATCTCCTTGTATTAAAGCCAATTTTGTGCTGATTTTCGATTCCTAAGTTAGATAATTATGGGCTCAAAACTGGGCTATTTTCGGTATTTCATCACAAAATGGCGGACCAATGTGGTGAATTTGGCGGGACCCTAGTGATAGTTGTAGCATTCTCAATTTATTTTTAGAAATAAATTTGTTCAGGTTTTGACATATTTATAAGCAGTAAGTATTTCTTTTTGTTTTTAAATCAAATCTAGTGATTTTCGATGCCAAGGTTGGATAACCGTGGGCTCAAAAACTTGGCTATTTTCGGTCTTAATTGCAAGATGGCAGCCTAAAAAGGGGTTATTTCAGTAAAGGTGGAAGCGCAGTACCGCACATTAGTCAAAAATGATTGGATCTCTGATAGTTGGCCATATCCTGAACAAATTCCATTATAGTCTAACCATGTGAAAATAAAACCATATTTTGCAACGTAACTGAAGAATTAAAATGTTACGTTTTGTAAAAAGCAGAAATTTGAAATTCAGTTGGTTCTATATTTTTTTTCCAGATATGTATTGTGAGAGCACAAACACTTCAAAACATGGTTTCAAGAGCTGTCAACATACTGTTGTGATGCATCCTGTGAACAGAAGAATGACATTGAAGATGGTTTTGTAATTCTGCATAAAGTGTGCTAGTATAAAACTGAAGCTGGGCTTGAAAACTTGGAATATTAAAGACCAAATCAGCTGTGAACTGTACAAACCTGCAAGAAAAATGCTAAAGTGAAATTAATGTATTTGAATATGAAAGCTGTGAGCTTCTTCTACCACCAAAGTATATTTAGTATGTATAGCTCAATAAGCCACTAGAAGTATGGAGTTATTTAATTATCTGTGACAAATGCTAGTATTCCTGAATCCTAAGTTTTCACTAACCTGGGGAATATCCATACTTCCGAAAACATTGTGAACAAAGAAGAAACTACCGGTAAGTACATGTCACATTTTCTCATTTCCCCAGGAAAAACAAGTCTCCTCATTTCAGTTGCATTTCATTTGTCGTCTGCAAATGCTTTCAAATTAGACATGTCCAAAATTTTGTAATCTGGCAAAAAGTTAAGGATGGAACCTTGCTCAATTTGCAATGTTTCACAACATTTTAGTTGTATCATAGCAGCCATTCTCCCTTTTCTTCAATGTTTACAAACGTTTTCTTTAGGATTATTAAGAGTCGGGATTGTGTACAGTCGATTTATGTAAAATCAAATTTATTAGGCATTAAATTAAAACTTGCTTAAGGAACACATTTTTCAGCACCATTTAATTTTGTAACACACATGTAGCTCAATATTCATGGCTGCCTTGATGTTTTTAGTGAGAAATTTTAAAATATCAATTTCAACATAAACTTTCTGTGTACAGTGTGAATTTTTTTGAAAATTTAAAAAATGAAAAACATTGGAAGGAAAGGCAAAGACATAATATTTTTTAATAGCACAGAAATCATTTTGAAAAGAATTGATCACTGGCTGCAACTGGTCTTTTACAAATGTTTTCCAATGCTGTCCACTGTATGAGGAGCGAAAAGTCAAATTTGTACAAAGTCCTACACAACTTATACTGTTTTCAAATTGGTCCAAAATCAAAGCTTTCAAAGTTATTAGATAACCTTAAGTTCTCTGACACAGAATAAAAAAACATTATTAAAGAAGGAAAAATTGCTTGTCAAAAGCAACTTTTACTTTGCCACACTGTTAACTCTTTTTGAAACAACACAGAAGTAGACTTGTACGAAGTGAGAGCATTTACAGACAACAATTGAAATGCGACTCAAATTATGGAATTTGTCAATGATATAATTGAAAGCATTTGGGGAAAAGGAGAGAATGTTGGTAACCAGCATTTTCTCCTTTTCCTGCAATGTTTTTAAAAGGCTTCTTTCTCTTGGTCATCAGAACTCGTGGTTGTGTGGCAAAGGGATAATTGCAGATTTGTCTTTTTTTTTTCTAATAATTATGCTACTGACTATTTTTTACCAAAGAACAATTTTTTGGGGGCCTTTGGAATCCCCAATTGAAAGTATTAGCAAACAACAACTGAAAGTAGATTCAAACGATTGGATTTTTTTTGCATGGTATTGAACATTGCGGATAAAAATGCTTAAAACAGGTACATGTGCTAGGCTAGCATTTTGTTCTTTTCCCACAATATTTTCAAAAAGCTTTAAATATTCCGAAGTCATCAAGCACACAAGGTTGTAAGGTATACAGGTTAATTCGAAATGATGCAATTGTGAAGGCCACTGGTGTATGTAATTGATTCCAATGTATAAAAGTAGGAACAGAGTTGCTGACAGGTCCTCACACTTCACCAGCCTACTTTTTCAGAAAGTTCACTAATTCTTTCCATTTTGCAGGAAATTCTCCTTTTTTTTCTGTCAAAGACAGTGATTTAAGAGTAGCTGCAAGCTGAACTGAAAATGTACTGGAAGGTCCATTTAATGGGCAGTGAAGGCAATTTTTTGGTTCTATATGCCCTTTGTGTAGTTTGCTATTGAAAAATGGGTATATAACTATTAACAGATCTCTGTGTTTACCGGCCTAATACATTGTACTACATACAAGTGAAATGTTTGTCACTCCTGATAACATGAGAAGCTTTTGACCTTACCAAATTGAAACATTTGGAGAAGAAAATCAGAAAATAAATATTTAATCTCAATGATGCGTATTGTCTATAAACAGAAGAGGACGCTACTGACAGTAGATGCATCATGACAGATACACAACTTGATATATCCCACTTGTGATCATGTCAAATACAGGGAGTGGACAAAAGCAGCCCATTTCCGAAATGTTAGACGGACTTAATCCTTCAACAGGCGATGTGTGCTTTTCCCAAATTGTTTGCAATAGATATCCACTGCAGAACTATTAAAATATTTTAAGTTACTACGAAAAAGAGGGTTGTTTCGGTAATGGGTCGTTTTGGTACCGGGCCGTTTTGATCTCCATTCACAATTTACACTTCGTGTGAAATCAAGATTGACAACATGACCTGTATATCTGAAACGCCCAATTAGTCGACACTTTAAATTTTCCAGATAAAAAAAAATAACACTTTAACTGAAAAAAACAATAATAGAAAAACATTGACATAAACATTGAAACGCATTTCATACTAATCGCTTCTTTGGCGGATATAAACATTGTCGGAATCGGCAAGGAATTATATTATCTGAAAGGAAGATAATAACTCGCAAGGAACGACAACGGATTATTGGACGCCCTACAGGTAAGTCAGTGAAAAATCGATAATTGGTCTTAACTCCAGTTGCGTTGCCTATCCCTGTGTATATACGATCCCTGTTTCTACTGACGAATACACATGTTCAAATGAGAAACCTTCGTATCGTTAGTGACAAGGGGAAGGTGTCTGAATTCTTTAACATTCTGCTATCGATGAACGTTGAGGTTACACTATATACATGTACTACCAATATCTTGGCGTTGATTGTCGTACATTAAACCTGCTCTTTTGTTATTCTGCATTTTGGATAAATATAGATCTAAGGCCAAAATTATTCTGATCGAGCAACCTCGAATGTACCTCTTATTAGCGCCTGTATTGTTAACAAATAATTTGTATTGAATCATCAAATTTTGTATCAGATTTTTTTTAATTATTTTATTTGTAATTTTGTCATGTTTATTGAGTGCAAAAATGTTCACTTGATTAATCAAACCTTGAATTATTCTAATTTGGTACATTCAAACGCCGGGTACGAGCGTACGTACTTTATCTGAGGCGAATACTAGATCTAACCTTTACCAAAGAATCCCGTGCATTAAGGACCACTGAAGAAATAGTTTTTTATGGAAAATATGGTAGGAAAAGAAGGAAATATATGGTTAGTAACATTTTCTTCTTTTTCCAACAATATTTCTACCATTTCACAGAAAAATTTTCTCTTTCAAAATATGTTTAAATTGTTGTCTTGCAGATGCTTTGAATTTGGAAAAGTCTACCATGTTTTTGTCTGGTACTGTTTGAAACATATTTATTTTACGTCGATTGGGAAACAAGTTCTTACAACTCATACTAATCTCTCTCGATTCTGCTTCCGGGGAACTTCACCGGTATTCGCACCAAATTAATGGGCAAATAAATAGTCACGATGTTGGCCGACGCACTACCTCACAACAACGGACAACACATAGTGTCATCTGGTAGAAACTTAGTAACTTATATTTCAGCTGTTGCCGTATTATGTGATGGAGACACTTGGTTACATAGCCGGTGTTCCAGGCTTGTTTGTGGCCTGTATCTTCAGTGCAGCCCTTAGGTAAGGTTTGACTTTCGTGTCTTATAACCATTTACCACACATTTCCGATTTTTAACGACCTGAAGGAAAAAGGCTGTTGAAAACATTGTGGGAAAAGGAGAAAATGCTGGTAACCAGCATTTTCTCCTTTCCCCACAATGTTTTCTTTCCTTTCAAAGACAGCAATCATTCTCTGAGGTACATTTCACTTGTCGTCTGCAAAGGCTTTGAATTTGGGTGAGTGCAAGTTTTTGCCTTCTGGTCTTTTTCTAATCATTGTGGACCTGGAACTTGACCGTACCGAGTTATACTTACTCTGACATGCACTTTTAGAACCATGTGACCAATCCTGCATTGTATTTTCTCTGATATCTCGGAAAAAAAAAGAGTTTTAATGTGTCCTGAAAATTGTTGCTCGTATTTGAAATCCTCTAGTCAGATTTGTTATTACACAGCAATGTTTTGTAAGACTAAAACAAAAGTGCCTTTAAAGCGAGGCTATTGAGCCAATTCATACAGTTAACTACCAAAATGGAGTATGGAAATGTACATACGTACACGCCTGAGAAATCGTGAAATACCTGTGGCAGGGTCACGTTTCATATGACTTGGCTGTAGAGCCAATTTATCTACATGTACCTGTGTCGTGGTTCAATGGTGATTTCCCGCCAAATCAATCACATGACTATATTTTTCACTCAGTCACTAGCCTTTGTTGGAGAAACACTGTGTGTTTTGATATTGAAAAAGGATTTTTGAGAAAAGAGTTTTTGAGGTTTACCTAATAGTCATGGAGGAGTGTGAGCATTTGGCTTGATTGGTGGAAGAGATCTAAAGCACTTAGTTCCTCAAATTGAGTGTTGGTTCTCTTGGTTGGTTCTCTTGATATTTGAGTGTGACAATAAAGATCAGAAACAGAGACAGTTGTTAATTTCTTCCAAGACTCGTCCATAGTAGAAGAACCCACTTTATAATAAGCAGAAAGTCACAGTTCGTTTACTGGAGACCCTGTTATATACCCTAAAATCTTCAGATTTTTCTTTAAGTGTATGTAGATCTAAATGACTTTATAACTAATGTAAGCTGTTCTTCGTTTTCTTGCATTGTTATCCTCAGCACCATAATAACCATAATAACTTTTGTCGTCCACAGTTCAGTATCCTCGTGTTTGAATGCTCTGTCCATTACGATTCTAGAAGATTTCATTAAACCAATCCTCGAAAGTTATGGCCGACAAGTTCCACCTGGATCGGAAGGGCGACTCGCCAAGATACTCGGTAAGAATATCAGTTGACTGTCAGGCCGGTGATGCAGATAGCGTTCGCGAAGTCTGGGATAGTTTCCATTAAAACAGGAAAAAAACGTGCTTCATATGTTGCTGTTGATTACTGTCTTGATAGAGTTATAATCATGGCAAGCAATTTGAAGAAAAGATTGCCACGCTTTTCTAAACTATTTCAAAAGCTAACACCTTTATTCTTGTTTGGAGGTCAGTGAGACAACACCTCAACACTTTCATTGTTGAAACCTGTTTCTTTTATAAAATCATCTCTTCTGTTGCCATTAATTGTATCGTGCTTACCACTTGATTTTGCTGTAAAAATGTGGTAATGATTAGATTTACATTTGAAAAAAAACCCTCCCATGTTCAGCTTCTCTTGTGGCCAAAGTTACTTTTGTCATTTTTCAAAGAGTATTAAAATAACTCTTTGATTTTTTCTACTAAACTTGAATGATACATAACAATAAACTATTACTAATTACTTTTGATTTGCAAAAACTACATTTGTATATTGTAAAACATTATTTATATACATGTAGTTGATATTCATTGTTTTCGCACTGCAAATCATTCGACTATTGTTTAGGTATACTGGGTGGAGTGGCTGTGATTGCCTTTGCTTTCCTCGCTTCCATTCTCGGCACTACAGTGTTACAGGTTAGTGTCCCTGTGAAAGATATAAATTTATATAAAGGTATGGTAATAACAGGGTAACAATTGTGCTTAACCGAAAAGGTATAAAAAAAAGAAACCTTCATCAATATGAGTTTGATTATACTTAAGGGGTTAAACATGGATGTAATTGCTCTTAATGGATTAGAAAAAAATGGCAGCTTGATTAATTGCTTCAATTATTTCTTAAATGATGTCTTTTTTCTCCAATGGTATAAGGGTCAAAGATAATATTAAAGCAATTTATGAATCGTTATTAATTTAAATGCGCCATACTCTTTGAGGAGTAGATTTAATGTATCTGCAAAAAGTATCAACCCCGGTCGAAACTTTTTGTTTGCTATCGTTAGATATTTTCGAATGTCAAAAGACCATTATGACGCCTACTTGAGTCGGTTGTTGGACAATTTGAATTTTATGATCCATTATGATGTGATGACTTACTTGGTATAATGCATCTCGGAGATGTATTAAAGCCCCCTTTTGCCAAAGAGCCGCTCATATGTATTTGCAGTTTGACTGGTTGGTATATATAGAGGATATTTGTTTTTTACGGTGAAAGATCGAAATTTATTTCATCTCGTGAACATCATCGGTAATATTTTCACGAGTGGCTGCGCCACTCGTGAAAATATTACTGATGATGTTCACGAGAGCCACTCGTGAAAATATTACCGATGATGTTCACGAGATGAAATAAATTTCGATCTTGCACCGAAAAAAACAAATATTCTATTTATTTCATGCTTTTAACCCTTTCTGGGGGGAACTTTATTAAAATCCAGTACAGTTCTTTTCGGTTATTCCCCGTGGCGTACCCCTTCCGCATAGCAACGCATTACAATATTACGTCAAGCGCGAGAAATGTAAGGTAAATTACGTCATATTTCCATCTGGTTGTGAGGCACGCGTATTTTACCCAGGTAACTAGTGCGCGGGAACAACTATTTCCGCCTTCAATTAAAGAGTTAGAATATAAAAATCGGTATTTTCATTGGTCGTTACCATGATATATCGAAAAATATTTCACCGATCTTTCTCGATAACCTACAGGAAAGCATGAAATAAAACGTAGTTTGTTTATTTTTTTTTTTTAGATAATGATCAGCGTATTAGGGATGGCTGGTGGACCTCTCCTTGGAGTATTCCTTATGGGCATGTTTCTGCCTTGTGTCAATGCAAAGGTACACTTTCTAAAACTTTTATTTCACTAATGAAGCTACATAGAGGTATTTTGTTGTTGGTAACTGACTGGTATTCAATATCTCCATGAAAATTTGAAAGATAAGAAATTCTGATTTAATCTAAGAATATCGTTCGTTGAAAGGTCTTAGACTTAGATATTCTGAAATCCATCAGAAAAGCCTTTCTAATGAGAACAAAAGAACTTCAACCCACGTACAGAAACTACAACTAAAAGATCATAGAAAGCTATAAAATGCAATATACCACAAACATACATTTTTAGGAAAATGATACTGAAAAAGAAGAAGCAAACTAATTGCAGCAATGTATAGTCAATGAAGCAGGAAAACGTTCAATATTACAGGACGTGATGTAACTGATTTCTCTATATACATACATACGCTTGTTTCAGGGTGCGGTCACTGGCCTAGTTGTAAGTACTGTTGCTGTTTTCTGGATTGTTATTGGAACGTACATCTATCAAGTGCCATTACCAACACTTCCTTTTGACACTTCGGGTTGTGATGATATAAACTACGCCACTTCCGGATTTGGAGTTTACACGCAAAACGATCTGGACGTGGCGTATCCGAATTTGGCAGATATCAAAACCGGCCCAGTCACTGTCAAAAATGAATGGTACGTAGCAGTAGTATTTATGGCACTATGCCGGTCAAATTGCCTGCGGCACTATAAAGGCCAGGCCTTTGTCTTTGACAGTTCAGACTATTGTTAGAGGCCTTTGTCTGTTGGAGGTCAGACTGCCTGTGGCAGTATGACGTAATCTTGTATAACTTTGTCTGGCTTTCGTTGCCTCCCACCTGCCGAGGCTAGATGACAATTCCTAGCGTGTTTAGGCGCGTTTTGACCGATCAGACCGGCACCCGATTGTATAGAACCGTCTGCAAAAATTCAGACAAAGCATTCACCATTAAAAATGCATGAGACCTTTCTCTCAAAGAGGTCGCTCTACTAAAAATGCTTTTGTCTGTAAACGCTTTTACCCCCCTTACCATTCAAAGTCTAGTTTTTGTATCCACTTTAATGAATAAAATCGTATGGTGTTTAACGCCGTTTTCAACATTTTTGTTGCACTTATGTCGCTGCGGTAATTGCACCTATCCATGCTTTCCAGCAGTATCTTTTACCAGGGCATCATTTTCTTTCCAAGTCACTGACTACTGTCTCACATAACCATTATTATGGTCAGCTGTGGTAAAGAAATAAATGCTGTCACAATGACTATTTTCAATCCTCGACCTAGCCAGGGATCGAAGCCACGACGACCCATCCCAAGTCCTGCACACTAGCTATTTAGGAACTCAGTTTTTAGGTCCTCGCTTCTACTTACTACGATCCCCCAAATAGCGGTGGCATAATATAAAATTCCCTGTTAGTTTGATCATTCCCTCTCTCACAAATTCAACTAGCTGATTTTTTTTATAATTCATGAGACCTTTCGATACTCTCCTGACAGAGTCGGATATCAAAATGATTTAATGTTTGAGAAATGTCGACACTCTTCCACGTGATGTCTGGCGCGATTGTATAATATCGTCTGCAAAAATTCAGACAAAGCATTCGCCTCTCATTAAAAATGCATGAGAAAATGTCGATATTCTTACAAAATAGGTCGCTTTTCGCTGATTAAAATGCGTGATGTCTGGCGCGATTGTATAATATCGTCTGCAAAAATTCAGACAAAGCATTCGCCTCTCATTAAAAATGCATGAGAAAATGTCGATATTCTTACAAAATAGGTCGCTTTTCGCTGATTAAAATGTGTGATGTCTGGCGCGATTGTATAATATCGTCTGCAACAATTCAGACAAAGCATTATCATTTTCACTACCAATTTCAAACGTGTTCAGGCACGTTTTGATAACAACAGATCAGACCAGCGAATAATCAACTGGTCAGATGGAAAAACAAACTGACCAATCAGAAGAGACTTTGTGACTATATTAGAAAGCTGAATTTCGTGTTTGGAGTCATAAGAGTTTTGACACTCGAATCAGCAACATGGTTAGATGTAAATTTAGTCTCGGTAACGAACGCTACGTACAGGTCAGTGAATGGAGGGGTGAACTGAGAGTCGATATCAGGGAATGGCAGGAAGACAAACCTACTAAGAAAGGCATTAGTCTTACGCTTATGAGATGGAAGAATTTGGTAGATGCCTCTGAGTTTGTTGATCAAGCATTACACGGTAAACGAGCATACAGCGCTCACCTAGGAGGAAACGTTTATTGCAGTATCGGTGAAAACAGCGTTTGTGTAGATATAAGACAGTATTGGAAACCAGACAATGAAGTGGTACCGACCAAAAAGGGTATCTGCTTAAGACCCACTGAATATAACTCTCTTAAAAAACATGTGTCAGAGATTGGTAGGAATCTACCCGAGTTGGACGCTGTCATTCCCTGTTACCTTCAAAGTGATCATATGAACCAGTTAAGGGCGTTGCGGTGTTCTGAATGTAACCCTAACGATAACGGAAACTGGTAAATAGTCCTGAGCGATTGACAGAATTAACATCACATTAATAAGCACCATGTTCAAAGATTCTACAAAAGCGACTGCATATTCGAAGCCAGCCTTGATGTTATGCGAAGATAGACTACAAACGTATGAACACTGGTCGAAGCAAATAAAGCCTGAGAAATGGTCATTAGCAAAAGCGGGCTTCTTTTACACCGGTACTGCAGATAAAGTGACGTGTTTTGCCTGTGGTGTCAACATAATGTCATGGGAGGAAAAGGACGATCCTTGGGAAGAGCACGAGAAATGGTCTCCGTCCTGTATATATTTGAAAATGACGGGATACACGAGTCAAATCACTTCAAGGTGTGATACACAACGAAACGCGTCTGTTACCAATGGAAGATTGTCCCGTGACGGTTCTACATATAACTGGAGTGCTTTGAATTCAGCCTTTTTCTAAAACCGATGTGAACATGTTCGGACTCATTCTTATATTTGTGACAACAATGAATGACTTCGATTTGTGGTTGAGATACAGACAATTACGAAGAGACGCTGCGGAGGGTGTTGAAAGGCTCGTTGACTTGTACATAGAAAACGAAAGAAACCGCTCTATTTACTATTTCTATTTGCTGTAGTAAGAATGTATGGATGTCTATGTAATAATTAAACATGTCTGACTGGCAACAATATTTGTCTTCTTTGTATTTTGACTTTAAATCTCCCGCTAGCTTTGGTGGTCCTGAAAAACTCTATCAATATGTTAAAGACGAGGGTAAATACAAAATTGGTAGGCACAGAATACGCCGATGGTTGCAGAATCAAGAAGCGTATTCTCTGACCAGGGGTGCTAGACGCCGCTTTAAACGTTCCAGGGTGATTGTAAATGGCATCGACAGTCAATGGGACATGGATCTTATGGACATGGTCAATTTACAGAAGCATAACGAAGGTGTGAAATACATTTTGATTGTTATCGATGTATTTTCTCGTTTTCTTTATGCTCAACCTGTTAAGAGTAAGCGAGGCGCTGATGTAGTCATAGCATTTAAACGTATACTGACAGGCCCCAAAAAGCCAAACACAATTCGTACGGACAGAGGAATGGAATTTAGAAGCAAAGAAGTAAATAAATATTTAAATAGTCAAAGTATACATCATATGTACGCATATAATACGGAAACAAAAGCGAATTACGCCGAAAGAGTTATTAAAACGCTAAAACACAAGATTTGTCGATACCTGCTCAAAAACAGAACCAGTAGATACATTGACATTTTACAGGATTTTGTACATAGTTACAATCACACTACCCACAGGAGTCTTGGAGAAAACCCAGCAGCAATTTCCGTGGAAAATGAAGGGGAAAGTCGTCTTCAACAGTATCTCATTAGAACCAAAGGAAGCAAAGGAGAAAAGCCCGTTATAAAAAAATTCAAATATAAAATCGGTCAGACTGTACGATTGTCGCACATCAGGTCCGTATTTGACAGAGAATACTCGCAAAAATGGACAGGGGAGATTTTCAAAATCAGATCACGTTTCAAAAGACAAGGACTTCCAATTTACACGTTAGTAGACTGGGACAACGATGAAATTGATGGTACATTTTACGAACAAGAATTACAAGCCATAAACGTTGACGACGGTACCGACTTTAGCATCGAAAAAATTTTGAAAAGAAGGACACGCAATAAGAAACAGAAAGTCCTGGTGCGCTGGTTACACTGGCCAAAAAAGTATGACAGCTGGATACCGGAAACGGATATTACGCAATACTCGTAAACAACCGAGAATATAAAAAGAGGCTGAAAACTAGCAATGTTCTATCATTTATGTCTAGACAGTCAAACGATCATGATCATCACAAACGTGGTCTACAGTGCTCAACTCAATTGTCCTATTGATTTAAGACAACTCTGCTACAAAATAACGAATGTACGGTATGATCCAGCACGATTTCCCGGACTGATATGGCAGCACAGAAAAGCTGGAGGAAACTGTTTAGTGTTTTCTAACGGTATTATCAACTTTAACGGCAAAGTTTCGAGTAAAAGAGAGGGGTACGAACGAATACGGAAATATGCGAGACTGCTACAGAATTGTTGATATCCCGTGAATTTATCGGACGTGAAACTTTTAACCATGTCTATGAGCCATACCCTCAGTTCGGATTTGGATTTGAAGCGTTTGTCTGTCGATAAAGATGTCGTATACGAACCCCAGTTATTTCCGTCTCTTAACTTTAAAAGGGAAGGGGTGCATTTTTGTTGTTTTCATACAGGGAAAGTGGTCATAACGGGTGTAACCTCTTCACAAAAAGAGGACGAGGTTGTTTGTCCCACACTAATTGAACTCGAACTCTATACGCGTAAGAAGGAATGAGTATTTTAACCGATTCAATCATGGAACACTCTACAGTCTATCTACAAATCGCTTATTTACTTCACCTACAAGAGACCGAAACAACGGTAAGGAAGAATTCACTGCAGAATTTAACGAATCGTCAACTAAAGGCTATCATCGAGGTGGCAAAACGTATACTTAATGGAGTCATTAATCCAATGAGAAGAGATGTTCAAGTTTTTGAAAGAAGGAGACTATTGTTACGCACACTATGCTCAAATAACGTTTCATCAAGCCGTAAGAAGACTTTACTTCGACGATTTCATTCATTTATACCCATTTTATTACGCCCAGTTTATCTCATTCCTACTATACTAGACGAATTGAGAACAAGGAGAGAAGAATGACAGAGTTTTACTTGTATTTAAATTCCGCAGAATCTATCGATATACGTAAGAATAACGCAGATTTCTTGTTCCAGTTTTCTAAGGACTATATTTTAGAAGGAAGTTGGTTATGTGCTCTGGTAGAATCGTCATTGACCTGCGAATTTACACCTCGAAGTAAGCGGTTGTATTTGAATTGTGACATTATAGAGGAAACGTTTGTCAGGAATAAGTTACAACCCGTTCTCACCAATATAGAAATCGAAACAAGATACAAGAAATTTAAATTTACGGAATGTCTTCATCGACGTTATAGACCCGTGAGTGTCAAGAAATTTAACACTATTAGGCTGTCGTTAAAAGGCGAAGATTTAAAACCGATTGATTTGAATTCGAGCGATTTTCACTGTGTCCTTCATTTCAAGAAATCATGGGTTCCATAGACGTCTTTGATTCAAAACTACAGAAATGGGTTCCGTACAAAGAAGATGTGGAGTATTGGATTGACTATTTTAAACCGAAAGACCACATCCCAGATCAAATAAGGAATTTGGAGAAAATACTAGAAGAAAAGAATAAACTGCTGCGAGATATGGAAGAAAAACTTGAAAAAGTCAAAACTCCTCAGGTAAAAATGGTGAGCCCATTAGCCGAAGTAGTTGATAGGGCAAAATCTCAAATAAAACGTAAGAACGGTGTTGACGAAGATCGTAAGAATATCAAGCGTAAGAAGACTCACAAAACGTATCGCAAAGATCCCGACTGGGCATTTTGAAAAATTAGCATGAATAGTAAAATTCAGCACAGTGAAGAATTATCGTTATTTAATCCGATCCCGAAAGATTCGTCATTGTTATCGAAAGATTGGATCGAATTCCGACCCATTAATCCGGTAACCGATTCTTCATCGAGCTTGGAATTTAATATACCACCACAGGCCAGCGCCTACATCAACTTGAAGGAATGTAAATTGAGGCTGAAATTGAGACTCACTTTACAAGACGGTACACCCGTGTCAGAAGATGATACGCTGGGACTAATCAATTTACCCTTGCACACCATTTTCAGACAGCTGGACATTCATTTACAACAAAAACCACTCCCGAATAGCGGAACCACGCATCCGTATAAGGCCTACATTGACACCTTATTAAATACCAATCAATCTATACAGGAAGCTTTTCTGACCAGTCAATTATTCTACAAGGATTATCGGAATCTGGACGATAGCGACCCCAAAACTGGATCAAATACCGGTTTATTCCAAAGATATGAAAAGACCAAGGGTGGTAAAATTATATATCTGGAAGGAAGTATCCCGGTGGACTTGTTTCAACAACCCAAGTTGCAACGGAGTGCATATGGGGCTTAAATTTTGGCAAGCATCCGATGCCTTTCGAATCATTACAGATGCGTTTACTCCGAATTACAAGGTGCAAATCGTTGACGCCCGTTTCAAGCTCTGTATTCAGCGGTTACAGAACGATTTGCTTCTGGCTCACGACAAAATGATTCAGGACACTCCCGCTGTGTACCCTTATTTCCGCTCAGAGATAAAAACAACCTCGATAGCGCAAGGACAATATAGTTTTCACGCAGACGATATATTTCAAGGTAGGGTGCCAAACAAAATCATCATAGGGACGGTTCCGAGCGTTTCATATAACGGAGACTACAAAACAAACCCATTCAACCTGAAACATTACGACTGCAGTTACCTCGGTTTCTTCGTTGATGGCCAATCCGTACCATCGCAACCTTTGCAACCTAATTTTGAAGGAAATCATTTCACTGACTGTTATCAGACCCTCACTTCCTGTAGAAATGATATCAACATCACATACAAAGAGTACAAGCAAGGATACTGCCTATATGTGCTGGATATCGATCCCTACTATTCTTTCAACACAAAAAGAAGAGGTCTTTGCCGTTTGGAAATCAAATTTGCTAAACCTTTACCAGAGAGTGTGACATTGTTGCTGTACGCTACTTTTCCAGAAATACTTACAATCGATAAAGCGAGAAATGTGTATATACAATAAATACGGAGGGAAATGATAAAAAAAAAAACCACACACAATGACTCATGCCTTCTTTTATACTTTTATTGTATTATTCTGTTAATAAAAATATAAAATCATGAAATTGTCGTGTTGTTATTCAATAAGAAATCCAGTCTATATCTTTCTTTCGTTTCTTCTCTCTAAGTCCCGGAGGAAATAGTGTTAATTTCTTATTCTTCTTTTTCGAGGTATCTTCCCTTTCCTCTCTCTGCTGATCATCTTGTCTCCCAGATAGTTTTTTCAATCGCTCAAACTTTTCGAAAGGCACTAATACGTATTTCTCCATTACTGTAATACGGGTTGTAAGTAGGCTGAAGCGATCTTCACCAATGTATGGATAATACGTTGTTTATGTTGGATAGCTTCCTTCTTTTGAACAAACCCCGTGTTACGATCTCCAAGCAAGTAAATAAAGCGTCTCTGCCGTTTTAAGGTGGCTTTTTCCGTAAGTGTCAATCTACCTTTGAACCGGATAATGTTGTACGCAATTTGACTAAGCGCCCTTAGTTGTTGACGGGTAATAGTTTTTAAAAGCGCTTTTCTCTGGTCGGCTGTAGTGTTGGCCACTAAATATAAAAAGTGACGTTGCTGTTTAATTAGTTCTACCATATTGTATTCTTATAAGCTATTTATTTCCATTCTTACATCAAACGGTACACAATAGGATCTTCGTTGGGAAATATACGGAGTCCTTAAACGGTACTTGTCGTCGGAGTAAGGGGACATGTCCACTATGAAATAACTGTGTCTCGTATTAAGGGCATCTTCGTAAGCCTTCATAAACACTCCGGATTTACCGGGATAAAGCTGCCGTCCTAGCACTCCTACTTGAGATATGTCACGAATATTTTTCATAAGCACCAGATACCAGGTATTCAAAGCAATAGTTCTGGCATGTTTACCCCCAGGGTATAAGTTTTGTGTGATCATAATCACCGATACTTTTCTGTGATGGCAGCCTTGGGTGAACAGTAACTCCATTTCTTTACTCCGCATGACCTCGTGCATTAGGTCGTCTAAAATGATTAACTTGTGTTTTTTGTCTCTTGTGAAGTCATCCAATTCTTCTGCAGTAGGTAGTCCTTGCTTACTGTCAAAGTTTGGAATGGAACTCTCCATGACATCAAACAAGTCTTGATGGATACCGTAGCAATAGAGAATATGAGAAGGGGGGTCTCGTCCGTACATGAGGTTTACTTGTTTCAAAAAGCGGTACACCCATTGGGTTTTACCACTACCAGTTTGTCCGCTAATACACATACTAGAACATGGTTCGAATGGAAGAGGGACGGTCATTATTTTTTAAGTTTAGGGTTAGGCAAAGCGTACCCGATACTGCTACTCAAGAGTGATACCCAAAGCTCGGTCGACCCGTTTTGTACTGATAGGTTAATGATGGACGTAATAATAATGATGTACACTATGATCATCTGACAAAAGTAGACAATCTCTGCTTGTGGGACACGGGTGCCCAGTAAATGCCACTTGTCACTATGGCTTTCTTCGTCAGGTTTAGGGAAACGTAAAAACGTTTCTTTTTCGGGAGTTTCTGTCATATTCTTACGTTAGACTAACTCAAAACACAAAAAGAAACTCATTCTTACAATTTTTTATTTATAAGCAATACAATTATCACGTTAACACAATAAAATAAACAACAGTTGGTATCTTGAAAAATAAGCGACACTTTTAGGAAAATGAGTGACACTTTTTTGAAAATTAGTGACACTTTTAGGAAAATGAGTGACACTTTTTTTTGAAAATTAGTGACACTTTTTTTGAAAATGAGTGACACTTTTATGAAAAATGCGTGACACTTTTTGAAACAGACCCTATGGGAATTTACCTGTAAAAGTATAAAAACCTAAAAACGAGTGACACTTTTTGGAAAACGGGTAACACTTTTTGAAAAATGACTGACACTTTTTTGAAAATGAGTGACACTTTTTTGAAAATGAGTGACACTTTTATGAAAATGAGTGACACTTTTTGAAACAGACCCTATGGGAATTTACCTGTAAAAGTATAAAAACCTATAAACGAGTGACACTTTTTGGAAAACGGGTGACACTTTTTGAAAAATGACTGACACCTTTTTGAAAATGAGTGACACTTTTATGAAAATGAGTGACACTTTTTGAAACAGACCCTATGGGAATTTACCTGTAAAAGTATAAAAACGTAAAAACGAGTGACACTTTTTGAAAAATGAGTGACACTTTTTGAAAAATGACTAACACTTTTTTGAAAAATGATTGACATTGAACAACCCACGAACGAAAAAAGAAAAAAACTCTACAATGACAAAAAAAAAAAAAAAAAAAAGAAAAAAAAAAAAATCAGTCATATCCATATGGTACAGTGTCATAATTGTCTAGTTTCCTTCGCTTTGTATACACCATTTGATAACTTTTCTTTTCTTCTCTATCATACAATTTCCTCTTTCTTTTATCTCTACATATTTTACTTGGGTTGGTTACAACAATATTTGAACTGCTTTTTGAATCTGTTACTATAGCTTTCACGGCTTCAAAATTGATTAGTTTGCTATTAGTGTAGTTCAAAGTAAACCCTCTGACCTTACATGTTTCCTCGTTGGTACTGGTCTTACATGCGTAATTCTTTGGACCTCCTGACACAAATTCTACAATATGCTCTCCTTGCTTCAGTTCATCCGTCAACTCACCCAAGTAGTCCCCTAAGGGAGGATCAAACTCTCCGGGTCTACTCACGTAAATGACAGAGTCTGTGTCGTAGTACAACACTCTTTTATTCAACTTTTCAAGCACACCGTACAATTTTAATCGGGCCCAACATGTTGTAAAGGTCGCTAAGTAAATGTTTGTTTTGTTGTCTTCGGGCTGAAAGTCATGTTTATAAATCCACTCTGTTTGTATCATATCATTTGAGAGTATATGAAAGTTCAGAGGCTCTTTTGTAGGATCAGAAAATACTTGAAAAAATAAGTTTGCTTGACTTTCGTGATATATTTTGGTTTGACGCATATTGAGTCTCTGTCCAAACTTACCCCAAAAGCTATTGAGACAAAGTTTGGCCAGAGCTCTTTTGCCAGGGTTTTTTACAATGCTGTTTTGATCCAGCAATACACCCTCTTTTTTATGATAATCTTCCATGTATTTTGACATGTCTTGTTTCGTTTTGACCCAATCAGGAGGGCCACTCGCCTCTTGCTTAAATTTCAAAAACGTGTTGATATACTTGGCGAATAACCCCCCATCACCCGTTTCAGGATCATACTGTGTTGTTTCCTCCCAGTGGTATACTTCATATATTTTTTCTAGTGTGTAACCCAGTCTTAGAGCCGTTTTTATCTCGGGGATGAACCACGTGCCAATTAAAACCCTATCTTCAGAAGAACATGTACATGAATCTTGATTTTCGGTATCCGCACAGGTACGACATAGAGGAAATTTCAGTTTGCCATTTGATCTATAGGGGAGGACTGGATGATACAGCCCTCTCGGGGGTAATGTCTTTATTTTGGCAATACCAAAATACTCCTCAAGGTTTCCGAAGTCTTTGGTCAAGATTTTGGGGTGACCAACGGGATACCGACAATACTTGTTCACCCAAGGGTACAAACTTGTAAAGTCTACGTATTTGACCTGTTCATGTTCTTTGGTTTTGTAATAGAGTTGACTGGCATTAGTGCGCCCTCCGAAGAAACTCTCTCTTGGGTCTAATCGGTCAGCTACATCTAATTGTGCAATGCATTCTTTGAGTGTTTCATTTTCGTCCTTTAATTTTTTGAAGTCATGGTCCCAAATACACACATACTTCATGCCTAATTGCTCGAGGTATGCTTTCTTTTTTAGAGTCAGAGCATACAATTCATTCAGTGATTGATTGGTGAGGGGATGATACGTGTCCTCTCGTTTGTCTGGGAAACACACAGGGCATCCGTGAAACACACATCCGTGGTACTCGTATGCTGTGTGTGTTTCTTCACAATATCCATCTAATTTGTATCGTGTTCCTGGTATCTTTTTTTCACCTTCATTCAGTGCATGCTGAATGTGTACATGATCTGTACGCGCTCGCCACTCTAACCACTGAATTGACACCTTACTGTATTGTTCTTTGTATCCACTGGGAGGAATCTTTGCTATCGGGGTGCTTACAAACTCTTTACCCTTGACTTTCAAGTTTGCTGCACTCACCCATTCATCTTTCACCAGTACATACAACACTCCTTCACATAGTTTGGCTGGAATCCATTCATCAGTGTCATACAATTGTACCTTCCACGTTTCTTCTAGAAATTTACTTCTAAACACATTCATGCATACTGATGCAATCGTGACACTGTCGAAAGGATCTACGGCCCCAAACCACCTTTTTTCAGTCTTTCCCTTTCCATTTATGACCTCTTTTTCTTCTCCCGTTGCATTCATTAACAAATGTCTAAATTTCAAACATGCTTGTCTCAATATATCAACATCACTTCTACAATATTCTAACATCTCTTTTCTAAAATCAAAAACCTCACACTTTCTCTGTTTCAACCACTCTACTAACTCGCTTCTTTCTTTCTCACCCATGAAATCGTAACCATAATCTTTAGCATCAGGGTAGGGCCCAACATAATTTTGATTCTCTCTGGTATTAAAATAATGCGGGAACCACCCTTTTTTCAATTCATGTAAACCAAATGCTTTGGGTAATGCTGACAGTTTCATGGGTAAGAAGTTAAGACTGTCTATTACCTTGATATGTAAGTCTCGCTCTACTGTCATGTACATTATCTTGGACCCGTTGTAAATAATTTTGTCTGGCCGTAATGACTGATCAACGAGGTACTCTAGCAGAAAGTAACCGTCATAACCTTTCATGTTATGAGCCACCACCTTGCAGTACTCGTGTTGTTCCGTAAATAACCATTGCCCAAACTGTTCAGCAGTATCATATCCCTGGAAAGTGACTTCTCTAAAGCCACATGTCCCGGGACAAGGTCCCAAATCTTTCTCATCCACATTTTTTTGACATTTTTTACAACGGCTACCACATCTCTTACATACTGATTTGGGAGTCAATTCATTGTCAATACATTTTGGGCATACCGAATGAGCTAAGACAAAGTTGGGACGATGCGTAGCTCTACCGCACCATGATGTGTTGCAGTTTTTACACTTAGAACAAGACTTACATACCTGTGATGATTGACAATCTGCACATTCTATTTTCTTTTGCGGTATGTATCCATTCTCGCACTCACTCATATCATCCTGACTACACTCAAAATCAAAAAATATATATTTAGGTACAAACTTGTCCTTACATTCTTTCTCTCTTAAATAACACTGATGATCGTCCAACACATACTTTTCACAAGTCTTACAAAAGTATTCCCCACACACATGGTCCTCCTTCTCCCTTATGTCCGTCCTTAGTACCTTGTAACACCTGAAGCACCTCCACCACTTTTCACACTGGGATGGCCCGCTGGGTTGACCTTTTCTCCTTCCATTTTTGTGTAAGGGTACTTTCTTGTGTTGTTTGTAACAATCATCTGACCTACAGTCCATGTTACAATCTGTGCACCTCAGAGTCTGGTTCGTTTTAGGGCAGTGGTCCCTCTTGCACACTATACATTTTTCTGCACACTGGTGATATTCCCTATTACTATAGTGTTTGAGACATTTTTCGCAAAAATAGGAGTCGCTAAAAAAACCGGTGATGTTTGTTATGGCATGAAAGTGGTCGTCGTCCACCAAGTACACGTAGATACAGGGACGCTCGTCACTGCTAGGACTAGTAATAAATTTATTGCCTAGGCGAGCGCTGATGACCATCACGCGCACGCCTAGGATTTCCTCAAACGCCTCCACATCGTTGAGACTAGCTGTTCGGTCTATGGGTACGCCTGCCATCTTACACAGAGCCCTTGCCAGCTGTCCTTGGTGTTTCTTCTTCTTGTTGACAAGGTCGTTATAGTAAGACAAGGGGGCTTTTTGATATTCTAAGACCAACTCCAAGCTACTTTTTCCCTGTCTGTTTTTCGTTACCTCCTCCCATTCTTCCTTGGTACACCTCTTTAATTTTGCCCAGCTGACTCCAATGGCCCTTGCCATACACATTTCATCTTCATTCTCAATAGTCACTACCGAGCGTTTTAAATCCAATGAAGTGTTTTCACCTTTAATACGTAAGATATGTTTTCGCGCGCCTCCTTTAGGTAGGTCAATGGTCCCTATTATTATATCAAAGGTCTCATTGATCGAAAGTTCCTGGTTACTATTGAGTACCTTTTCGAGTATCTCCATAACTCTATTAGCGTCAAGGGTATCCCACTTCTGTAAAGGGACGACAACAGGGTTGTGCAAAGCATCGTGATGTATCACGACACGACCTAGATCATTCCCCTGTAGATGTCCTCGGGCCTCGTTAAGGGCTGCCTGGATCATGTCATGAAGACCCTGCCTCACGTCTATTAACCGCTGACCATTGTACCGCTCATCCAATTTTACTTGATATGTTGTATCTATTGCTGCATTTTTGGCATATGTGCGGGTGGCCTTCTTTCTCATTGTGTATTTCAGTTTGTTGTCGTTCTGTAGACCGGAGGGTCCCGCCCGTGGCTCTTCCCCTCCCCCTGTCTGAACAAATGGATCGTCCCAATCACCATCTTCCAAACACAACCTTGCTGTCTCGTTCATATCGTCATCAAAAAGAAGGGCTTTGACAGCTCCATCAATTTCCTCCTGTATTTGTACATACTCTAGCGATACGCCCATGTCCTCCTCCTCGTTAAAAGTAACCGGAGTCTGGATCCGTCCACCTAGGGTTTGCAGCACCAAGTCCATTTGTTCTTCGATAAACTCATTATCATATTCCTGCTGTCTCAGCTGGAAAAGTCTAAGTCTTACAGACACGGAATCCTGGATCCCCATGGTCGTTGCAAAGTCCATAAGCTCATCCGGATCCGTGTAAGAGTTTATCATAACGTCCATTATTTCAGCCACAGCGTCCATGTTGCTCGATTGAAATCTGAAAACAGAATAGGTATGTTAGCTAGTGTGTCTTCTTATATACTCTCCATTAGCCTCGTTTCGAGAAAGAGCTATTTTTAGATATGCCATCATCGTTCTGTAATCTCATTTTCTGTAGCATCTGTCGTTTATTTATTCTATATATATATATATATACTTAATACTAATTTAATACAGGCATACAATATATGAAATCGACGTAAAAGGCATCCGCTGAAGTCATTTCTTTAGTCAGAAAATGGATTTTATCGTGTTTTAAATGAAATTCACTTTCGAATTTGATCATAGATGATAAGAACAGGCTCAATGACATTTTATCGAACAAGTTATCTCCAATACCTTTATACCTAATTTGAAAATTTTTATTTCTTGATTTAAAATGAAATATAGCGACAGTAGTATGTAATGTAATATATGAAATCGGGGTAAAAGACATCCGCTGAAGTCATTTCTTTAGTCAGAAAATGGATTTATCGCGTTTTAAACGAAATCCACTTTCAAATTTGATCACAGATGATAAGAACATGCTAAATGACATTTTATCTGACAAGTGATCTCTAATACCTCTATACCTAATTCGATTTTTTTTTTTTTTTTTTTTTTTTTGATTTAAAATGACATACAGCAACACTTGTATGGAATGCAATATATGAAATCGGGGTAAAAGGCATCTGCTAAAGTAATTTCTTTAGTCAAAAAATGGATATTTTTCTCGCATTTTAAACGAAATTCTTATTTGAATTTGATCATAGATGATAAGAACATGCTCAATGACATTTTATCTGACAAATTATCTCATATAGAGATAAAAGTTGAAAATCGACGTTCGGCGTAAATTCAAAAAGATTTTATCACTCAAAACTTGATTGCAATTTGTAACATTAGGTAAACAATTGTTACAAATTAGACTTACACGTACATATATATGCAAAAATTAAAAGCCAGGTGTTTTTCTGCAAATTTTTTTTAAATTTTTCAAAACGGAAAAGTCACTTTAGATTTAATATCAAACAGTGTCTGATTGCACAAAAGTAGCACATTGTTAAATCGAGGATTTTGAAAAGAAAAACTGACGAATTTTATTTCAGCATAATTATTTCAATTTTAAGCACCTCTTCTTTTTACTGAAACTGAAGGATGGATATTCTCAATTTGCTGGAGATTATAGTTATGTTTCATACGATAGACATTAACCTTATAGAAGCTTTACATTTTCTTTTAACAACAGGGATAGGACCATTCACGTGCAAAGAGATACGAGTCTCTTTATTTCACTTTTCAGGGTCACAATGGGTGAAAGAAGACATCACGTACCAACCACCCACGTTCACTGATGAACGATGCCAAGTAATGATCTGTAGGGTTAATTCTTTTTTCGATGCTTTAAATGAACTGATGCGTTTGTAAAATATAGTAAAGAACTTATAGCTCAATTAATGTTCTGTCTACATAGAAGAAGTACAGATAAAAAACAATTACACATTTATTTACACCCTGAAAAAAATTCGAATGATAATGGCTTCACAAAGTATGCTGGTCCTGAATTTAATGAAATACACATTTTTTGTGGTAATATGAACTCAAAAAGACAGTGTGCCGGAACAACTATCCACGAGATGGGACATGCAATATTGCCAATTGGGAATGGACATAACAATTTTTGGTTTACAACAACCGCATGTCTCTTGGCTGCTGCAAACTTATTTGCCACAAATAGATCAAACGGAATGCCCGTGGTTTCAATCACGGGATCAAATATACAATAATTCAAGTGTAGATCAAAATGTGGAATTGTGTAAATACATGTATGTATGTAAAAAGAAAATCCCATAATTCGTTAAAATAGTGTTTATGTGTGTTTGTGTGAGTGTGTGTCGGGAAAACTGTGTATATGTTTTTATATTGTAAAAAGGGATAGATTACAACGCTTTAAAGGTAGGTCGATTCATATTTTACTATCATATTTACTGCAGATTTTCATTGTGCACATTGAGAACCTTTCTTCTTTTCCCCTGTACGCTTTCATTTTCTCCCCATTCTCGTTAAATTTTCAGTCTTTTATCTCACTACCGTAAAAACCAGGGTTTGTATGGTAACGAGTTATAAGCGTTTACAAACAAGTGAAGTAAAACGGACTTACCTTTCTATAATCGAGGTTCCAACATCAATGATCTGGAAACGCTGTTACAACAATAAACTTTGCGCCATTTCTAACGCACACAACTTTTACTTTATTACTTAATTGTTTATTGATACCTAGAACCCCTATGTAAAAACTAAATTGCTTTAGAAAATATACTCTTCTTCCAACAGTATATTGCCTGTCAGGAGAATCCAAACACAGTTGAACTGCATTAAGCAAGACAGTTTTACTGAAAAAAAAAGAAACTCCTGTATAGGATACGTTATACAAATGCTTTTCATAAGTATGATCTGATATTAAAATGTTCATTTTAAAAATAACTATCACATAACAGACTCTCACATTCCTCCGAAAATGTACATTCATCTACAAAACGTTTGCCTTTTATATAGTTAACAGACAAAAGCGTTTGATAAAGTGTTTACAAATTCCATGCTTTTTTAATGAGAGGCTAATGCTTTGTCTGAATTTCTGCAGACGATTCTATACAATCGCGCCAGACATCACGCATTTTAATCAGCGGAAAGCGACATATTTTGTAAGAATATCGACATTTTCTCATGCATTTTTAATGAGAGGCGAATGCTTTGTCTGAATTTTTGCAGACGATATTATACAATCGCGCCAGACATCACGCATTTTAATCAGCGAAAAGCGACCTATTTTGTAAGAATATCGACATTTTCTCATGCATTTTTAATGAGAGGCGAATGCTTTGTCTGAATTTTTGCAGACGATATTATACAATCGCGCCAGACATCACGTGGAAGAGTGTCGACATTTCTCAAACATTAAATCATTTTGATATCCGACTCTGTCAGGAGAGTATCGAAAGGTCTCATGAATTATAAAAAAATCAGCTAGTTGAATTTGTGAGAGAGGGAATGATCAAACTAACAGGGAATTTTATATTATGCCACCGCTATTTGGGGGATCGTAGTAAGTAGAAGCGAGGACTTAAAAGCTGAGTTCCTAAATAGCTAGTGTGCAGGACTTGGGATGGGTCGTGGCTTCGATCCCTGGCTATGTCGAGGATTGAAAATAGTCATTGTGACAGCATTTATTTCTCTACCACAGCTGACCATAATAATGGTTATGTGAGACAGCAGTCAGTGACTTGGAAAGAAAATGATGCCCTGGTAAAAGATACTGCTGGAAAGCATGGATAGGTGCAATTACCGCAGCGACATAAGTGCAACAAAAATGTTGAAAACGGCGTTAAACACCATACGATTTTATTCATTAAAGTGAATACAAAAACTAGACTTTGAATGGTAAGGGGGGTAAAAGCGTTAACAGACAAAAGCATTTTTAGTAGAGCAACCTCTTTGAGAGAAAGGTCTCATGCATTTTTAATGGCGAATGCTTTGTCTGAATTTTTGCAGACGGTTCTATACAATCGGGCGCCGGTCTGATCGGTCAAAACGCGCCTAAACATGCTAGGAATTGTCATCTAGCCTCGGCACGTGGGAGGCAACGAAAGCCAGACAAAGTTATACAAGATTACGTCATACTGCCACAGGCAGTCTGACCTCCAACAGACAAAGGCCTCTAACAATAGTCTGAACTGTCAAAGACAAAGGCCTGGCCTTTATAGTGCCGCAGGCAATTTGACCGGCATAGTGCCATAAATACTACTCGTAGCATATTGTTTGGTGTGAGCGAGGCTCGTCTTTAACACATACTAACAGACATAAAACCTGAGCGGACACTGTTTTAATAAAGTATGTAAAACTAAATCTTGTCTTGACGAACAGATGTAATCGCCCATGAAGATAGGTTTTTCTGATGCAAAGGCATTTAACGGGGACTCCATAACTGTGACCGTCTGTAGATAGTTCGAAGTTTACCAAAAATGGTCTTTGAAAAATAAATTATATTGGTATTCACGGATGATGCGGTAAGGTTTTAAATGCAACTTTTCTACCGCCTTTTCTCAAATACAAAGTGTTATTGTCAAAGCCATTCAATGAATTAACCCAATGGTGCTTGTATGTTGTTACGGGAGATCACTCCTTCCTTACTGCATAGCTTCTTCCCGTTTGAAATCAATACTTAGAAATACGTTGGGGAGAATTCTGAGAATTCTCTTTGGCTCAGAGGTTATGGTGTTGGTCATTTGAACCTCAATAAACGAGGATCTCTTCCGCACGGGTTCGAATCCCGCCAGGTGCGGCTTGTATTTGAGCTATGCATTTGTTGCGAACTTTCATGTTCCTAAGAATGTCTAAATGTAGGACGTAAATATTGTTTGTTCAAACATAGTTTTATTGTTATTTTTTAATAATTCAGTAATAGTTTTTTTCATGAACATTGGCGAGTTCTGATTGGCTGAAAATTTTTTTTCATAGCTCCATGAAAAAAAATATCAGCAGTGCCGGAACTACTTTTGCAGTCAAACTAATGTAAACAAACATGTATACGAGATTTCATAATGTTTTTCATTCTGATTTTATATGGAGTCCGAAGTTGGTGGCTGAATTTATTTTTTATGAATACTAAAAAAAAAAATCCAACAGTAAATTCAAAGAGAGAGTTGAAAACTCATTGTTACTCTGCTGGGTTTAAACAATCTTATTTTCAACTTAACTCTAGCGTATTGAACTTCTAATAATAAATCCACTCAATCTGCAAAAGTTCAATAATATAATGACGTAATGAATTACGTCATTATTACGTCATGAAGGAGCGGTTTTACCGCGCTATGAAATATCAATGAAAAGGACAGTAAATAAATACGCAATGTTGGATTTACAAAAAAGAGAGCTGTTAGAATTATTTAAGTGCATATTTGTTGTCTGTGATATTGAATTATAAGGAATGAAGAGAATTTTTTTTTTTTTTTTTTTGTTTTCATGGAGGAATGAAAAAAAAAAAAACCCTAATCACACTGTGATTAAGGTATTTTTTCATACCTCCATGAAAACAAAACAAAAAAAAAAATCTCTTCATTCCTCAATTATAATAATTTTTGCAGGTCAGGTATAAAACAGATCTACACATTGTCCTTTCTATGGTATCCAACCTTTGCTATCGGGGTCTGTCTGATTGTTGGCATACTTGTAAGCTGGATTACAGGTACTTAATGCTTTTTCTTATAACCCCCCCCACCCCCCAACTGATTTGAATAAGATAACTTTGAAGGATCCTTGTAAAATATGGATAGTTGTTCTGTAAGGTTATTGGAATCACACGATTTCCAATTATGGTGTGCTTAACAGGGTGAAAGAAAAGCTTTCCCCTCATTACGTTCTATTTTTTTTCCTCCTTTCAACAAAACTGCTTCAAACTTAAAATTATCGTCTAAGGGTTAAGCGAGAACTATTTGGCTACGTGAAATGGGTCAAAGGCAGATAATGATCTATCGTTGTTCTTGTTTCGTTGGTGTTTTTTCGCCAAACGAAATAGTTTACTAGCTCTGTTATTTTACTATCACCATTTAGGTTGGACGGACGACAAGCATCTGGATCCTCGCTTCATCTATCCAGTATCGCAAGACCTTCTATGTTGGTTACCTACTTCCATAGAAAAGCTGTTTAATTGTAACACATGGTGGACGTACGTAAGTAACTTTCAATGCAAAGTGATAAAATAAATCCTCATTGCGCACCATATCTTAGTACAAGGTAAACTCTTAATGGGCTAACATAAAACAAAATGGACATTAACTCTTTTGCTGTCAACTAGATCTAAATGAATTCGACTTTTCTCGGAAGTCTAAAAGTATGTTTTCATTGAAATCGAAGATAATTTGCTGACAGTTTGTTATTAGGTAGCGGGCGGTGAAGATCAAAGATCAGACTGCACGTTTTGTGCAGTCTGATCTTGATCTATGCTGCCGGCAAAAACTATCGAAGGTGAAATTGGCAAGTTAAGTCAAGCTAAGTTAAGTCAAGAAATGAGGCCAAATTTGTTCCATTGGCAGTGAATGAGTTAAATCAATAAGAGGAACAAATATTGCAATACTCAAGACTGTGTTTCATCAGTAGATCTCTACATAGCGCTAAGTGTAGAAATGAGGTCTCAAAACGCTTTTTGTACATTATGATTTTTGTGCACAGTATCTTCTAAAGCAACAAAAGCGCTTTACAGGTAAATGAAATGGCTCCATGGCTGACTTTAAACCGTACCTTCAAGACGCTTTAACTGTGTACCCTAAACGACAAAATTTTAGATCAATACAAATTGAAAGCATTTGCACCCGACAAATTACATGTTGCGTAAATTATTGAATGTCTTTCAAAGGGTAGAAAACACTGTGAGAAAAGGTGAAAATATTGGTTACCAGCATTTCTCATTTTCTACGGTGTTTTCAAAAGCCTTTTTTTCCTCTGGAAAGTTAAAAAACACAATTGTTTGATAACGGTTTTATCTATCTTCGATGTAGCAAAACATAATGTTTCTTCCTATGTTTAAATTTGGGTTTACACAGCTTTTAGCATTAAATAAGTCATATTATGGCGGCAGTTCGCTTGTTTATGTGTTTCCGTGATTGTACCAGTTCTAGCCGGCTGAGTCTGCACTCTTCGTTTCCCTACAATACTCCCACTTGATCACTGCCATTAACGTGATCGGATCAAGACTTCCTGTTTATAAATCCAATACGATCACCACAGAACTGCCGATGACTCTGTAGTATAGCGTCTCCATGATATAAATGATCTTGGCAGAGTAAAACTTAATTCAACACGAGTGGTGTTCTGGGAAAGAGTGTCTAATTTATGCAGTATACCACAGAATTTGTTGGAAAACACTGATCCAGTTCGTCTAGTAACCTGTTGAATCATGAAGTAGAATTGTACTTTGACTTGATGAAAATTTACCAAGATCAAAAGAGTTTCGACGCAGGTCAACGTGCGCTGAAACGGGTCGACGCTTCTTTCAGATGCATTGACCCACCTTTTCACAGAAAATAATTCATTTATATCATTTACAGAACGTTAAAAAAACGGAGTGCTTACTGAGCGAGGATGACAGCGAAACAGACGTCACAGAGTTTAAACTGTTGAGAAGGAAGAAAAAAAATTCCAAAGAGAATCCGAATGATAAACCCAAAGAGATAAATAATTTCGAGACAGACATGTTCGAGAAATGTGACATTGTGACCTAATTTACTCTATACCTCCTGATATAAATATGCAGCGGATAAATCTGATAACGTCATTGAAAAATTAGCACAATCAGTGTGATTTTATTAATATCATTATGAATGCATGAGAAAACATTGCGACAGAAGGAGAAATTGCTCGAAACGAGCAATTTCTCCTTTGGTCACAATGTTTTTACAAAAACGTCTGAAGTAAGAGGCACAAAGTCGTTTGCCGATGGTAAACGGTAAACTTAACCCTTCGCAGAACAATCCCGAAGTTTTACGATCCTGAAGATTTTGCAAACATCGTGGGGAAAAAGAAGAAAAGGCTGGCACCAAATTTGATTTGCTCTCTCCAGACTTCGAAATGGACACGTGCTAAACTACAGGACACTGAAGCTCCATTGCTCTATCATGAAACACCCAAATTTTGATTGGTCGATCATCGAACACCGTTACTGAATACAGGACTTTGGTGCATCGCCTCTATTTCGTATAAAATAACACTATATTATACAGTTTAGTGGCGATGCGCCAATATGTTATATTTAGTATTAGTGTTCAATGATCGACCAATGAAATTTTCGGTTTTCCGTGATAGACCAGTGGAGCCTATGGTTAAATTCTTTCGCCTTGTTAATCGACTGATTGTATTGTATTTGAGTTTTACGCCATTTCAACACCTAAAGTCATATCTCGGCGGTCAATGCATCTAGCATGTATTTCCAGGCTTTCTAACACCAGTGCTTATACAACTTTCTTTCCAAGTCACCGAATACTTTTCTCACATGCATCGGAGGTGAGAGGCGAAAAATCGGCGGAAAGAAAGTTTGCCGCAAACGGGTATCGAGCTCGCAACCACCAGGTCACGAGTCAGATTCACGAACCACTGAGCTACCCGGGCGGGCCCTTTCGCCCTGTAAAGAGTTAGCAATTCATTATTGCCAGATTCTTCAAATGGTATCGGAACTTTTGTAGAAACTGTTTATTTTTTTTATCTGTAGATCATTGGTGACATTTTTGTTTCAAACCGTAGCGTAAAATTTATTAAATTGGTGTAGTTAAACGGCTCAAGGCATATCCTTGGCCAAGACACTTCAGGGTAATGGCTAAGTCCTTATGAAAACCAGAACGCAATTGAAGAAGTAAGCTGTTTTCGTGATATGACTGAAATGATGTTCAGTGGTGTAAAACATGTATCTATGAATCACTTAGTCTAATCGTTGACATTTAATAAAACATTCAATTCCAAATTCAAAAAAAGTAAGAATTTACTGTGTTTGTCCTTTCTGTCTGTGATTCATTGCCTTTTAAACCTTTAAAAGAACTCTAGGGAAGATGGTTTTTTCAAACATTGTCGGAAAAGAAAAACATGCTGCCAAACTTGATTTCTTCCTTTTTCCACATCGTTTTCTCTCTTTCCAAAGCCAAACTCCAATCTGTTGAGCACCATTTAAATTGTCATCTGCATACGTTTTCAATTTGGACGCGTCTAATATTTTGTCGTGAGGTAAGATCGAAACCAGTTTTGTAGTTGAAATCTTTAACATTATCCTTCAAAATAGGGGGAATCAACACGAAGTTCTATGGAATGTATCACATGCATCTATGCGTTAGTACTGCATACACGTTACTGAGGAGAAAACGGGAAAATAGTACGTTTTATTTGTATCTGAAATGACACAAAAAGGGGAAACAGCTGATTGCAAAATGAATTTCTGTTTTGTAACTTAACCCTTTTCTAACTAAGTCTGAAGTTGAACTAAACTATGGATAAATGTTTTGAAAACATTGTAGAAAAGAAAAGAGCTTATAACTAACATTTTCTCGTTTTCCGGCAATGGTTTTTACCCGTAGAGAAACAAACTCCATCATGAGAGTAATATTGAATTTGTCGTCAGCATCTGCTTTCTTCTGCCAAAGTAAATAAAGGCACTTCAGCTATGAAGTATCTTTATACTACATGTACTTAATCCTTAACTTAACGATTCCATGTTTGAATGACACTGGGAAAAATAAGACCATTTAAAACAGTAGGAAAAGGAGAAATGCTGATAAACAACATTTTTTTCCCTTTCCAACAATGTTTCCTACCCTCTTTAATGACAAATTCATCATTTGAGCCACATTTAATATGTCGTCTGCAAATGCTTTGGACAAGTCTAAAGTTTTGTCGTTTTGTAAAGAGTAAAGCTCTGTAACATATGTTGTGTTTGCGCTTTGTGTTTTGAGCTTTCCGATCGATTTCTACATCTGACCGATATACATGCATATACAAATATTTGAAGTGAAAGATGAATTCTTATTTCATGCTTTCCGGTAGGTTATGGAGAAATATAGGTGAAATATTTTTCGATATTTCATGGTTACGACCAGCGAAAATACCGATTTTTATATTCTAACTCTTCATATGAAGGCGGAAACAGTTGTTCCCGCGCACTAGTTACCTAGGTAAAATGCGCATGCCTCACAACCAGATGGAAATATGACGTAATTTACCTTACATTTCTCGCGCTTGACGTAATATTGTAATGCGTTGCTATGCGGAGAGGGTACGCAACGGGGAATAACCGAAAAGAACTGTACTGGATTATGATAAAGCCCCCCCCCCCCAAAGGGTTAAAAGCATGAAATAAATAGAATATTTGTTTTTTTCGGTGCAAAGATCGGAATTTATTTCATCGAGTGAACATCATCGGTAATATTTTCACGAGTGGCTGCTGCGCCACTCGTGAAAATATTACCGATGGTGTTCACTTGATGAAATAAACTTCGATCTTTCACCGTAAAAAACAAATATCCTCTTTATGCGTTTTCTTTTTTTTCATAATGTTTTCAATAATCTACTTTCGAGAATATATAGAAAGTCACTGAATGAGACAATTTGTCTAACTAAATTTAGCTTGTCTACCGGTATTTAGATATATATCTTACAAATATAATAAATTCGTTTTAGAAAATAAACAATAATGTTATCTTTTGCTGCTGGAAAATGTTTAAAACAGCTTTGTGGAGGATAAACAAGCAGCACATTAAAAACGGACAGATATCTCGCTCCGAATGAATTTAAAGCTCCGTCCTGTTTCGTTGTCACCAAACACGGTGCAAAAGACAATTTTAGTTGCTTGTAAAGAAAATGTCGAACTATAACAGACTGCATGTAAGATTGGACAGACCATAGATCCACGCTTTACGATGCGTTGGGAAATATTCTAAACATAACGTTCGTTTGATATTATTTCTTGAAAAAAAGTTAAAAATGAATACTTTTGAGACATGCTCTGACAAAAGGGGGCTTCTCCGTGATGCATGTTACCAAGCAGGTCATCACTTAACTTAAAGGCCCAGTAAAGGCCAAAATATCAAAGAAGGTGTCATAATACATTCAAATTTAAATCATACCATTTAAAAGTATGAAAAATATTGTAGAGATGATAGTCTGTTATCGTATAGTTGGGCCATATGTTAGTCGCTGGCGGAAAAAAAAATTTAAAATCAGGCAAAAAGTAAACAAAAGACACAGCTACCTGGCAGGTTTTAACCTAGTTTTGAAATTAATTTCTCTGTCAGCAACTAACACTTGGACCAACCGTACAATGACAGATTGCTATCTTCACAATAATTTCCATACTTTTAAATGGTATGATATAAATTCAAATGCATTTAAACATCAGCTTTGCTTACTTTTGGACTTTATTGTTACTTTAATAAAATCCATTTTGTATAACAACCGACTGAATTTTGAGGTAGACTGGTCATGGACATACAGAAAATTTACGAAAAGCAAAAAGTTTCAACTTGGGTTAGCCTGCGCGTTGAAACTTTTTGCAGACGCATTTCACCCCTTTTCACACAGCACGGCTCAGATACTTTGGACTCAATCGACACTGAAATGGGTCCATTCTGCAAACCTCGGGTGATCTGCTGTTATATGCAGACATGACGGAATCGACCGAGTTGTGATGAGCTTCATAAGGTCAAATCAGTGAACGTCGATATATCTTGGTACAACTATACTAGTACTAAGACTTGACATACAGCGAAATGGACCATTATGGTGGCATCTTTCTGCCACGAGATACGAGATAGCTATCATGATAATTTTAGAAATCTATCGCGAAACTTAAAGTTTCCTGAAAATTTTATCGAGATAGTGAAAAGTTTCCTGAAAAAAATATCACGATAAACTTAATATTTTAACTCAAAATTTCTCAATGGTGCACGAAGCTGCCATTCAAGATAAAATTATTGTGATAGTTCTATCCGTTTCTCTATATCTATATATAGAAAATTCACCATTTGGATGAGCTCGGTAGTTTTTGACTTCACAAGATTGCAGTAAGTAGAAATTTGAATTATTATCATCAGTTGTAGCTTAATTTGTAAATTTTGACAAGACCCGAAATAAACAGAAGTCTGTAAAATCACAAAGACGACTCCAAACGCCTCCTACGAACAACTTTAAAACCATTCAGGGAAAAGGCAAATTCATAACGTTGTAGACGAAGATGTTCCGAAACCGTATTTAATTATAGATACCGTAAATGTCAGTTGTGGGCACGAAAGTATGGTGGCATATTTCTGCTGCGAGATACGAGATAGCTATTGCGATAATTTAAGAGAACTATCGTGATAAAACAAAGTTTCCTAGAAATATTATCTAGATAATAAAAATTTTCACGATAAAAATATCGCCATAATTCTAACTGTTATCATGATTTTTTTTTTTTTTTTTTGCTTTCGTGCCCATAACTGACATTCACTATATCAATAATTAGATACGGATTCGGAACATCTTCGTCTACAAGCTTATGAATTCTCCTTTTCTCTGAATGGTTTTAAAGTTGTTCGTAGGAGGCATTTCGAGTCGTCTTTGTGATTTTACAGGCGTCTGTTCATTCCGAGTATTGTCAAAATTTACCAATTAAGCTACAATTGATAATAACTCGAATTTTTACTTACTGCAACCTTGTAAAGTCAAAACCTACCGAGTTTATCCCAAGTGGTGAATTTTCTATTTATAGACATCAAGACACGGATAGAACTATCACGATGATTTTATCTCGATGTCAGCTTCGTGCACGATTGAGAAATTTTGCGTTAAAATATTAAGTTTATCGTGATTTTTTTTTCAGGAAACTTTTCACTATCTCGATAAAATTTCCAGGAAACTTTAATTTATCGCGATAGGTTTCTAAAATTATCATGATAGCTATCTCGTATCTCGTGGCAGAAATATGCCACCATACGAAAGCAAAAAAAAAAAATCATGATAACACTTACCGCGATATTTTTATCGTGAACATTTTTATTATCTAGATAATATTTCCAGGAAACTTTGTTTTATCACGATAGTTCTCTTAGATTATCGCAATAGCTATCTCGTATCTCGCGGCAGAAATATGCCACCATAGACCATAGCTCTGTGTCTGTATGTTATTCATCGATATATTTCGTGTAGAGTGTTTGAGCTAAACATCACACTGAATCTGGACATACGAGTATCTATGTAAGTTAAACACACTAAAGCTCCCACTTGATAAACCCTTCATTATCAGTTCATATTATTGTTTGTGTTTGGAATAACCGGTTTAAATAACGTACGAAATAATTGATAAACCCCACTCGATAATGTTTATATTATCTCGTCACGGTACGTGGTTTTAAACCCGGTTTTCAAAAAACATTGATATAAACCGGAAATGAAAGTTTATCCAGTGAGAGTTATATTGCAATTGTAAACTTGTTTATTTCATATCAATATATCTAAGAGTGACTGGATTAAAACCAGTCTTGTGGAGAAACTACTCGTAACTAGCAATTTCTCCTTTTTTTTTCACAATGCTTTCACGTGTATACTTTCAAGTGCTAAACTGTTTTAACCCTTTACCAAACCATGAAACTTTGGACTCGACCAAATAAATGATGATTTCTGTCTTTTATAGAAGAGAATTTGCAAACATTGTGGAAAAAGGTTACCAGCATTTTCTCCTTTACTCACAATATTTTCAAAAGCTTTCTCTTTCAGAGGCGCTAACCCTTAGGCTGCTAAGCGCGACTCAAGGACCCGAATCAGATAGTGTGGATCCAATATCAGACTGCACAGAACGTGTAGTCTGATCTTGGATCTACACTGTCTGATACGGAGATATTCCCCGCCCCCCCGCCCCCCCCCCAAAAAAAAAAAAACATCTTAAAGAGCAAAATTTGGGGTTTTACTATAGGCTTGAAGGTTTCATTTTCACTTAGCGGGATAAGAGATAAAACTGCAAATTGTACTCAGGGGGAACAGGTTTAGAACGATACAGTATACTTCAACGGCAATATTACGTCATTATCTTGTACATGTGTATAGGCTGTTAGAATTGACCTGGCGGGGCGGAACTGTTACAGTTCACTGCACTTTACATTGGGATAAAATAGGTAATACCAAAACCATTTTGAGTAGCTGTATAAAATACAATACAAGGATAAAGAATGCAAGAGCTAATAAACATGGATAAGAAGTACCTTTTTTTCACAATGTTTCAAACGCTGAAAGAGTATGCACTTCATGTGTTCATAAAGCAAGGCATCGATAAAGTACTGTTATGATGCATGTGTTTGTGTAAATTTACGACGAACAATTCTGAACATACACAAAGTCCAACACAACAACGCAGGATTGGTAAATTAAATTTCGGTATTTTTGTACATGTATGTGTATAATTTAGGCTGACCTGAGCCGAAACTTTTCGCTATTGGTCAATTTTCTGTATGTCCAAGCACCAATTTACCTCATGATTAAGTCGGTTGTTCAAAAATGTGGCTATCATGGATCTATAGTAATGTGATGACTTGCTTGGTATTATGTATCACAGAGATGCATTAAGCTCCGTTTTAAAAGAGCAGTGCTCATATATTTAAGTTTTATTTTATATAGTTTTACAGAAAAACCATTAGGTTTAGCCCTTACCAACACACTATCACCGTTTAACCATATAAATAGTTCGGAACATTTGTATATCAACTTAATTTTAAATGTGATATATATCCTTTATGAGATTTATTTAGGCGTCGTTTATACCACAGGCCTTTGAAGCTCCTATTGGTCTATCACGGAACACTGAAATTTTCCTTGGTCGATCATCAAACACTTATAGCACATTGGTGCATTGCCTGTATATAACGGAATATACTAAAATTTTCATTAACACCGTTTCTATAAAAAGCATATTGGCGACTCCCTCTATATCGTATATAGTAAGACAAGGTGTGCAAGGAAATCGAAAAAAAATTGACCCCTGTCCCCTTTCAGAGATAATATTTAACAGAAAATGGAAAAATAAACCTAATCACCGATGCAGAAGGGTTCACAAATGATTTTTCTTCTGTACCCTGACCCTCTAAAGTTCCAAACGGCTCTTGCCATCAAGCAATAGCTCTCATCTCGAAAACTTTAAAAAGCTTCCACATTTTCCGGATCGCCATGCGCTGACGTCACACAATTCATTTTATTATACTGCAAAGAAATTTCTCGTGATCTGATTGGATAATCTGCCCCGAACATATATATCATGTACACTGGCAAAACCAACGTAAAAGCAGTTTCCCTTTCGGGAGCCCCGTAGACATGACTACACTATCAACACAACATCAAAAATGGCGGCGTCGATCAAGATTAACATCAAGATTATGCGCCAAGCTGCACGTTTTAGCACATATTACCAAGGTTTCAGTGACGTCAGTTCCCAGTGAAGTCAGTCTTTATTGAATTAGGGCACTCAGAAGGGAAATTCTACTTCGTCAGCTTACTCAATTTTTTAAACCAAAAAACAGGTAAAATTCGCTTAACAAACGTTGGAATGGTAAAACTTTGCAGTATAATAAAATCGTTGTACGGTCAGGTGGCAGGGGACTTGGAAACTTGTTCACGGCTGTGGTGAATCATGTCGCCACCTCGCCTTCGGCTCGGGACTACATGATTAACCACAGCCGTGAACAAGTTTCCAAGTCCCCTGCCACCTGACCGTACAACTAACAATGACGCAGCGAATTATAATTCACATGAATTTGCTATCAAAAGACGCGCCAAAGTTTTTGACCATTGAACGGTAAAAACGCATTTGAAAATATGCGGAATGGAAGATGACAATCGGGATACTGGATTAGATGATAAGATAAATTATATCAGACGAAATATTAATTTAATAATTTCATCAATACAACAAAAAAAATTTCGATCTATGTTTGAAAAAAAAAAAGAGTTTAATTATTATTCGCTACAAGATTATAAATCGTGTGACGTCAGCGCATGGCGATCCGGAAAATGTGGAAGCTTTTGAAGTCTTTTCAGATGAGAGTTATTGCTTGATGGCAAGAGCCGTTTGGAACTTATGAAGGTCAGGGTACAGAAGAAAAATCATTTATGAACCCATCTGCACCGGTAACTAGGTTCATTTATCCGTTTTCGTTTAAATATTATCTCTGAAAGGGGACGGGGGTCAAATCTTCGATTTCGTTGCATACCTTGTCTTACTATATACGATAAAGAAGAATCACCAATGTGCTAGTTAAAGTAACAGTGTCCGATAATGAAAATTTCGTCATCCCTTGATAGAACAATGGAGTTTCAGAGGGCTATGTTTATACCTACCGAATTTAAATACTGAATGGTTTGATTCTTTGAAGGTGACACAATAACGTCGTTAAACTATAACAAGACCAATACAATATCTGTATATTGTTTCTTAATGTATTGAGTGTCGCGTATTCTAACAGCGATTCGCTTGGACGATACGTTTATTATTATATAGAGGAATATGCAGATACAAGTTCAGACTAGAGTATCTGTGCTGTTTATCTTGATATACACTGTCTGCAGAAGCAGTCGCACCTTGATCTTGGCCTACATTGTCTGAAAAAAAAAAAAAACCCTGCGCTCCACATGATTTGCATCGTGCACACATCTAATTTAGTGAAATAGAAACTGCAGCTAAGTTTCAGTTTCATATATAGAGCAGAACACACAAACTCAAAGTATTCTGCTTACTTCGAAACACATGCAGAATAACGTCACGGATACACGTGTACTCAAGTAATGAATTAATATACTACCGTCATGTGATTCAGAATGTGACAGACCCGGCTGGCCAGGAACAGTGTTTTTTTTTTTTGCTGAAGTTCAAAAAGTGTTCACATCTAATGAGAACTTGTGAAGAAGAAAAGGTATACGTGATTTAGAACAGAAAGTTCTCTCTCTCTTTATCTCTCTCTCTCTCAGACCGTCTCTCTCTCTCTCTCTCTCTCTCTCTCTGTACGCGTGTGTGTGTGTGTGTCTGTCTGTCTGTCTCCCTCTCCCTTTAGCAATTCGCTCAATATTTCATCCATGAAGTGCTAAGTATAACCATGTTTTTGTCTAATCGTCTTTCTATCCATTACGTTATTGGATCTTTGTTTAGTCTTTTGCTTGATTACAGTATATCATCAATAATCCAGGATAACAGATTTCAAACAGTAAATATGGAAACACAAGAATTTCAGTTTGGTAACGCTGTAAGGAATGCATTCATGATGGACCCAAATAGTGTGTTTCTGAACCATGCTTCCTACGGGGCCATCCCACGATGTGTGCACGAGCGTCAAATCAGGTAAAATATTATTAAATTAACCTGCCAAATTTAATTTTTCTTGACGACAACATAAATAGATTCCGCTAAGTTTATTGGCATTGAGCTGGGTTTATATAACTAACACTACTAATAAAGCAGCGGAGAGTGTAGAGCAAGATCAGACTGCACGTATGTGCAGGCTGATCGTGCTTTACACTCTCCGCAAAATACATATTCGGTCGCGAACAGCAGAGGAAGGGTTAATTGGATCTAGTCAAACTGCGTACAGATGTTTCTGAAAATAAACGTATGAGCCATACTCTGACAAAAGGATGTTTAATGCATTTCCGTCATGCATTAAACCAAGCCAGTCATTATCTATATCTATGGATCCATAAATTCCATTTTATATAACAACTGGCAGAACCATGAGGTAGAATGACCTAGGAAATGCAGAAAATTTAATCAAAAGCAAAAAGTTTCGACACAGGTCACCTTACGCGGACTGCGCAGCCTTACTTTGGTCGAAACTTGTTGCAGATGCATCAAAGCAGAGTATGGCTCATATAGTTAGATAAAAAATCACGTGGTGTAGATGGTGTAGATTCGTCAGTTATAATCCTAATCAGTTCATTTCAAACTGTTTTCAGCTGATTAGGATCGACAATGGTGATACTGTTGGAATTCCTTAAAGAATATTTAGCTAACGTCGATTATGAAAGAAATTCTGATAAATATAGGCATAAGTCTGAATAACTGCATCTTGGAAACCTAAATGATAGTAGCATCAGGATGAAGGCAATTCTAACGGTTGACTCTGCTCTTTGCGCGATTCGAACCCAAAACTGCTGACGTTCTCGGCAAGTCTGATTTGGGTAATTTAAATCGTCTGTAAATGCAGCTAAAGATGCCAATGGTGCTCTACAGGGTATAACTGAAATACCTGTTTTTACCTGATGAAGGAAAATGTCATTTTTATTTCACAAGCAGCCTGCAGACAAAATATATCATACCTTGATGAAAAGAAAAACAAAAACAATTGCGCAATACTCTGGAAAGAAAGGAATTTAGTGCACCTCCGTGATGCAAGATGCCAAACCAGTAATCATATAATCGTGCAGTGTTCCAGATAGAGGGAGTGATTTTGATTTCAAAATTCTTTATATAAATTATTCTGCACTAAACCCTACGTTGTGGGTACTCATAGGGTTTCGAAGAGAAAGAATGGATTTAAAATATCATCACTCCCTCTTATCTGGAACTCTGATCCTGGATCCATAAAACCCATTTTGTCTTACAAGCAACTGTGCCATAAGGTAGACTGGTCCTTTGATATCCAGAAAATTGACCAGAAACAAAATGTTCCGACTCAGGTCAGCCTGCGCAGTCCGCTCAGGATGACCTGAGTCGATACTTTTTGCAGATGCATAGTGCCCATTTTTCAAAGAGGTTGGCTTAAATTATTGTTTTTGAAGTAATAGTCAGTTTGATTATTACACTTAAAGTGATGAAGAATCTGTTTAAAAAGCCAACTGTTTTTTTCCCATCTATTTTAGTAGCCCTTTGTTGCTCATTGTTTAAGGTCTACGGCCCCTAACTCTCATATTAAAAGACGGAAGCTGTCGAGATTGGCCGAACAGCCTTTACGAAAACGTCGATGTTACAAGATATTTACCGATGAGTTAGTGATACTTCGGTCCTTTACTCTCATATTAAAGGCCCAGTAAAGACCAAAATATCAAAGCAGGTGTCATAATACATTTAAATTTAAATCCTACCATTTAAAAGTATGACAGATATTGTGGAGATGACAGTCTGTTATCGTGTGGTCGGGCCATATGTTGGTCGCTGGCAAAAAAAAAGAATTTTAAAATCAGGCAAGAAGTAAACAAAAGACACAGCTACCTGGCAGGTTTTAACCTAGTTTTGAAATTAATTTCTCTGTCAGCGACTAACACTTGGACCGACCCTACAATGACAGATTGTCATCTCCACAATAGTTTCCATACTTTTAAATGGTATGATATAAATTCAAATGCATTTCAAAACCCGCTTCGTTTACATTTGGCCTTTACTGTTACTTCAAAAGGCGGAAGCTGCCGAGATTGGCCGAATAGCCTTTACGAAAACGTCGATGTTTACCGATGAGTTAGGGGCCGTAGACCTTAAGAGTTCTTCTTCATGTATATCAAGTATTTTAGGAGCTGGTCACGCAGTCAGGGGTTAAATATCATTCATCCAAAACTCATGTTATTGACCAGATATTTGTCCGAGTTGGAAAACCACCCAGACAAATGGTTTCGGAGCAACATGTACAAATATCTCAACGAAGCTATCGAAACAGTCTCGGAGTTTATTGGTGTTGCAGCCAAAGATACTTTTCTGATGCAGAACGCTACAAAAGGCATGTGAAAGGATTTGTTTTGTTTTTTTGTGGGGAATCTGTAAGGTTTATGTACCATGACATATGGGGAAGGACAACCTTTTGAACACTTATTTTTCACTTACGGAAAAAAAAAAACATAAAAGACAAGAAGTTACTCAAGATTATTGTTTTTAGTTCACCTGAGCACGAAGTGCTAAGGTGAGGTATTGTGACCGGTCGTTGTCCGGCGTCCATCTGTCGGTCTGTCCGTCTGTCCACAATTCCTTTAAACATCTTCTCCTCCTAAACCGCTTGGCCAATCTTGATGAAACTTGGCAGGGATGTTCCTTGGGTGAAATTCTACCAAAGTTGTTCAAGAGATTGAATTCCACCCATAACTCTGGTTGCTATGGCAACAAAAAGGAAAAAAATAGCAAAATCTTTGAAAATCTTCTTCTCTGAAACTAGAAGGCGTAGAGCTTTGATATTTGGTATGTAGCATCTGCTAGTTGACCTCTACCAAGTTTGTTCATATGATGCCCCTGGGGTCAAAACTGGCCCCGCCCCGGGGGTCACAAGTTCGAACATAGGAACAAAGAAGGAAAACTTTAAAATTCTTCTTCTCGGAAACTTGAATGCGAGGAGCTTTGATATTTGGCATCTACCATCTCCTAGTGGACCTCTTCCAAGTTTGTTCATATGATGCCCCTGGGGTCAAAACTGGCCCCGCCCCGGGAGTCACAAGTTCGAACATAGGAACAAAGAAGGAAAACTTTAAAATTTTTCTTCTCTGAAACTTGAAGGCATAGAGCTTTGATATTTGGCATCTAGCATCTCCTAGTGGACTTCTACCAAGTTTGTTCATATGATGCCCCTGGGGTCAAAACTGGCCCCGCCCCGGGGGCCACAAGTTCGAACATAGGAACAAAGAAGGAAAACTTTAAAATTTTTCTTCTCTAAAAAAAATTGGAAGGTGTAGAGCTTTGATATTTGGTATGTAGCATCTCCTATTGGACCTCTACCAATTTTGTTCATACGATGCCCTTGGAGTCAAAACTGGCCCCGCCCCGGGGGCCACAAGTTCGAACATAGGAACAAAGAAGGAAAACTTTAAAATTCTTTATCTCTAAAACTGGAAGGCGTAGAGCTTTGATATTTGGTATGTAGTATCTCTTAGTGGCCTCTACCAAGTTTGTTCATATGATGCCCCTGGGGTCAAAACTGGCCCAGCCCTTGGGGTCACAAGTTCTAACATAGGAACAAAGAAGGAAAACTTTAAAATTCTTCTTCTCTAAAACTGGAAGGTGTAGATCTTTGATATTTGGTATGTAGCATCTCCTAGCGGACCTCTACCAAATTTGTTCAAATGATGCCGCTGGGGTCAAAGCTGGCCCCGCCCCGGGGGTCACAAGTTCGAACATAGGAACAAAGAAGGAAAACTTTAAAATTCTTTATCTCTAAAACTGGAAGGCATAGAGCTTTGTTATTTGGTATGTAGTATACCTGTCCTAAGTTTATAAGCCCACCTGAGCACAACGTGTTCAGTCAGTTCAAAATTGGGTCAACTGGGGTCGTAAAGTAGGTCACTAGATCAAATTAAAGTAATACCTTGTGGGCACTCTAGAGGCCACATTTATAGCTCAAATGACCTGAAATTTGGTCAGAATGTTTGTCTTGATAAAATCTCACATGAGTTTGGATTTCGGTCACCAGGGATCATAAACAAGGTCATTAGGTCAAATTAAAGTAATACCTGGTCGGCACACTAGAGGCCACATTTTGTGCTCAATTGACTTGCAAATTAGTCAGAATGTTTCTATTGATAAAATCTCACTTGAGTCTGAATTTGGGTTATGTTGGGTCTTAAATTAGGTCACTAGGTCGAATTAAAGAAATACCCTGTGGGCACTCTAGAGGCAACATTTATTGTTCAATTAATTTGACAAATTGGTTAAAATGTTTGTCTTGATGAAATCTAGGATGAGTTCAAAATTGGGTCACCTGGGGTCATAATCTAGGTCACTAGGTCAAACTAAAGAAAAACATTGTGGGCACTCTAGAGGCCACATTTATTATTCAATTAATTTGAAATTGGTTTAAATGTTTGTCTTGATGAAATCTAGGATGAGTTCAAAATTGGGTCACCTGGGGTCATAATATAGGTCACTAGGTAAAATTAAAGAAATACCTTGTGGGCACTCTAGAGGCCACATTTATTGTTCAATTGATTTGAAAATTGGTCAGAATGTTTGTCTTGATGAAATCTAGGAAGAGTTCAAAATTGGGTCACCTGGGGTCATAATCTAGGTCACTAGGTCAAATTAAAGAAATACATTGTGGACACTCTAGAGGCCATATTTCTTGCTGAACTGGCTTGAAAACTGGTCAGAATGTTTGTCTTGATAAATTTTCAGATGAGTTCTAAATTGGGTCATGTGGAGTCATAAACTAGGTCACTAGGTCAAATTAAAGAAATACCTTGTAGGCACTCTAGAGGCTGCATGTTTTGCTCAACTGACTTGAAAATTGGTCAGAATGTTTGTCACGATAAAATCTCATATGATTCTAAAATTGGATCACCTGGGTTCATAATCTAGGTCACTTGGTCAAATTAAAGAAATACCTTGTGGGCACTCTAGAGGTCACATTTATTGTTCAATTGATTTGAAAATTGCTCAAAATGTTTGTCGTGGTGAAATCTAGGATGAGTTTAAAATTGGGTCACTTTGGGTTATAATCTAGGTCACTAGGTCAAATAAAAGAAATACCTTTAGAGCACTCTAGAGGTCACATTTCTTGCTCAAGTGACTTAAGAATTGGTCAGAATGTTTGTCTTGATGAAAAATAGGAAGAGTTTGATATTGGGTCACCTGGGGTCATAAACTAGGTCACTTGGTCAAATTAAAGAAATACCTTGTGGGCACTCTAAGGGCCAGATTTATTGTTCAATTTACTTGAAAATAGTCAGAATGTTTGTCTTGATAAAATCTCACATGAGTCTGAATTTAGGTCATGTGGGGTCTTAAATTAGGTCACTAGGTCAATTTAAAGAAATACATTGTGGGCACTCTAGAGACCACATTTATTGTTCAATTGATTTGAAAATTGGTTAAAATGTTTGTCTTGATGAAATCTAGGATGAGTTAAAAATTCGGTCACCTGGGGTCATAATCTAGGTCACTAGGTCAAACTAAAGAAATACCTTTAGGGCACGATAGATGCTACATTTCTCGCTCAAGTGACTTGAAAAAATTGGTCAGAATGTTTGTCTTGATGAAATATCAGATAAGTTTGAAATTGGATCACCTGGGGTCATAAACTAGGTCACTTGGTCAAATTTAAGAAATACCTTGTGGGCAATCTAGAGGCCACATTTTTGCTTAATTGACTTGAAAATTGGTCAATGTTTGTTTTGATAAATTTTCAGATGAGTTCTAAATTGGGTCATGTGGAGTCATAAACTAGGTCACTAGGTCAAATTAAAGTAATACCTTGTGGGCACTCTAGAGGCCACATTTATTGTTCAATTGATTTGAAAATTGGTTAAAATATTTGTCTTGATGAAATCTAGGATGAGTTCAAAATTGGGTCACCTGGGGTCATAATATAGGTCACTAGGTCAAACTAAAGAAATAACTTTAGGGCACTCTAAAGGTCACATTTCTTGCTCAAGTGACTTGAAAATTGGTCAGAATGTTTGTCTTGATGAAATATTGGATGAGTTTGAAATTAGGTAACCTGGGGTCATAAACTAGGTCACTAGGTCAAATTTAAGAAATACCTTGTGGGCACGCTAGAGGCCACATTTCTTGCTCAAATGATTTGAGAATTATTCAGAATGTTTGTCTTGATAAACTTTCAGATAAGTTCTAAATTGGGTCATGTGGAGTCATAAACTAGGTCACTAGTTCAAATTAAATAAATACCTTGTGGGCACTCTAGAGGCCACATTTATTGTTCAATTGCTTTGAAAATTGGTTAAAATGTTTGTCTTGATGAAATATAGGATAAGTACAAAATTTGGTCACCTGGGGTCATAATATAGGTCACTAGGTCAAACTAAAGAAATACCTTTAGGGCACTGTAGAGGCCACATTTCTTGCTCAATTGACTTGAAAATTGGTCAGAATGTTTGTCTTGATGAAATATTGGATGAGTTTGAAATTAGGTAACCTGGGGTCATAAACTAGGTCACTTGGTCAAATTTAAGAAATACCTTGTGGGCACGCTAGAGGCCACATTTCTTGCTCAAATGATTTGAGAATTATTCAGAATGTTTGTCTTGATAAACTTTCAGATAAGTTCTAAATTGGGTCATGTGGAGTCATAAACTAGGTCACTAGTTCAAATTAAATAAATACCTTGTGGGCACTCTAGAGGCCACATTTATTGTTCAATTGCTTTGAAAATTGGTTAAAATGTTTGTCTTGATGAAATCTAGGATGAGTTCAAAATTTGGTCACCTGGGGTCATAATATAGGTCCCTAGGTCAAACTAAAGAAATACCTTTAGGACACTCTAAAGGTCACATTTCTTGCTCAATTGACTTGAAAATTGGTCAGAATGTTTGTCTTGATGAAATATTGGATGAGTTTGAAATTGGGTCACCTGGGGTCAAAAACTAGGTCACTAGGTCAAATTAAAGAAATACCTTGTGGGCACTCTTAAGGCCACATTTATTGCTCAATTAACTTGAAAACTGTTCAGAATGTTTGTCTTGATAAATTTTTTGATGAGCTCTACATTGGGTCACGTGGGGTGATAAATTAGGTCACCTGGTCAACTTACGGAAATCCCTTGTGGACGCCTCTAGAGGCCACATTTTAAGCTCAGTTGCCATGACAATTGGTCAGAAATTGAATTATGCACGTGGAGTGAATATTGCATATTGACTCAGGTGGAATATCGCCTATTGACTCCAGGGCCATCATGGCCCTCTTGTTTTGTTCATGCATCCATCATTAGAATGTAAACAAATTTTGTAGGGAGTACTAATTTTGGCAAATCGAAGATAGTACAAAGCTTTACGTTTGTGATCTTTATTCAAAATCGAGTGTCTTATGGTTACAATACAACTCGATTCAATTGTAACTCTACTATTTCAGCTACAAACACTGTTTTAAAGGCCTTTCCGCTGACAGTAAACGACGCCATATTGGTGACAAACTGGACATACGAGGCTGTTGCAGTTACAGCACGTGTAACTGCTGACAGAGTAAAAGGTATTTGTATATACTTTTGTCTCACTGTGTATTTTCTGTTCCATAATTCATTAGCACACGGATACGATTTATCTTGGACCCTTCTGTGTACGTTTTAGTCATTTTGGAATAATTCAATATTAGCTGTTTTCATAAACATCGGCGAGTTATGATTGGCTGAAAATTTTTTTTCATAGCTCCACGAAAAAAAAAAAAAAAAAAAAGTCAGCAGTGCCGGAACTACTTTTGGAGTCAAACTAATGTAAACAAACATGTATACGAGATTTCATAATGTTTTTCGTCCTGATTTGAAATCGAGTCCGAAGTTCAAATTGCTAGCTGAATTTATTTTTTCTGAATACTGAAAAAAAATCCAACAGTAAATTCAAAGAGAGAGCTGAAAACTCATTGTTACTCTATTGGGTTTAAACAATCTTACTTTCAACTTAATTCTAGCGTATTGAACTTCTAATAATAAATCCACTCAATCTGCAAATGTTCAATACTATAATGACGTCATGAATTACGTCATTTTTACGTCATGAAGAAGCAGTTTTACTGCGCTATGAAATATCAATGAAAGGGATAGTAAATAAATACGCAATGTTTGATTTACAAAAAAAGAGCTGTAAGAATCATTTAAGTGCATATTTGTTGTCTATGATATTGAATTATAAGGAATGAAGAGATTTTTTTTTTTGTTTTCATGGAGGTATGAAAAAAAAAAACCTAATCACACTGTATGAAACCGTTTCGTTTCACTTTGAACAAATTTCTTTGAGAATTTAACTCTTTTTGGTTTTACCCGGTGAGGAGGTGACTCAGATGTAAAGAACTTTGATCTAGTTACGTCAGCAAAAGCGCTTTCTACATGATATTTGATACGAGAGTGTAGGCGTTGGGGAACTCTTCCATCAAGCTCTTCACCAACCTTGCTAAACCAATGAAGCAGTGCAGGTGTATTCGATGCAGTCGCTGTAGAACAGCCTTGGCCTTGTTCATTCCCTTGACCCCTTAGAAATTGGATACTAGAACGCACCTTTCGGTTACCAGACGGAGCAGCTCACCCAGAGTTGCCTTCTGTTTGAACCGTGTTCCGGCTGATACTCCGTAGTCCAGATCAATCTCTCCAATTCCTAAGACTCCTTTGGTATGAACTAACTCCTGCACTCTATCTCTCACGTTCCCTTTCAGCTCGCTTGCTTTGTTTGTATGTAGACCTTCACGGACTCAAACATTCTGTCCATGCAACACTTTAACTTCTTTCCACATTGGAAAGGTGTTTGGCTCAAAAAAGTTTGCAGTTCGCTCATTCACAGACACTGAAAAGGTTTCCTGAGGCTGGATCTGTGTCAGCCGATCATTTAGGTAGAGGTCTTATCTAAGTTGAAATGACAGTCGAACGTTTTTGGAATCACAAATCCCATGATTATCACTGTAGATTATGGAAGCTGTCGCTCAGGATCGGTCCAACAAACTGTAAAACTAAGGTGGTCATGTAGTGTGGCTGCATAAATGCAACAAGGACTAAAATGGCCCCCAATGCTATAGGGTAGCAGGGCTAGATACGCTCCTCACAGATTTCTGTCAGTGTATCAATTTGATTATATTTGAGCTCCACATTCTCCCAATTTTAGTTCACCGTCAACACGTCAAAGGCCTCCATGTAATCCACATGTAATACAACTTGAGAACTTCCCACTCAGTCTTTCCTTCCATCCCTTTCCGCAAGTGTTCTTCGATTTTGTTGCAGAGGCGACGCTGGATGATGTGGTCATTACAAGCTCTTGTCCAGAGAACCTTACTATTCGAATTGGTTGACTTCCATGAATTTCTCTCTTCCTACCTGTGGTCAGAACCACTGCTCAATTTACTGGCGATGTAATTTGACCTGACAGATGCTGTGCTTGGCAACCTGATAAGTGCCAACATAGGAAATAATGCCATTATCACCTATGGTATTGTTAGCGTATAGACTTGAGATAAGGCGTTACTGGTTCGAATTCCCAGCCCGGCAAATTTTTTTCCGAGAATTGATAATCGTCATTGCGACAGGATTCATTCCTTTCTCATTGTTGATCATTGTTTCGGTACCCTTCGGTTGGGGAGATAGAACCATAGGACCTTTTTAGAGGATTCTTCTTGAACTTTTTAATCCGGGCTTGAATTTCTCTGGCTCTGTATTGCTTTATTCCGTCATGGTTGACGACAATAGCGTTTTTAGGAATTGGTCTCTGTAAAGAATTTCTGTCGTCTAGAAAATTACGGCTGGGTATTTTCATGGATAGCAAAGCCTCTTGCACTTTCCCTCTAGAGCAGCAAAGTAAATGATGTACACAATGTACACAATGTCTCCCTCTTGGCATTTGCTTGATTATTTCTTTTCAGTCTCATTAATGTACTCTCGACAGCTGTCCTTACTGTCTTGTGTGCTGTTTGAGTAGTTGAGGTCAAACCGTTCCACATAACTGTGAGGATCTTCAGGTTCTGTTCTTGTGATTGGAAATATCAAATCTGCTAGTGTTCACTCATCTCCCAATCACTAGCATGTTTGAAGTAAAGGTAGTACTTCTGTTTAATGTTGGTCTCTATGCGTTTGCGTTCTGTTACAAGTCAAGTCCCACTGTTGCTGAGACTCATCGGGGGATAATCTCTCTTCATCCATTAGTGAAGGGACGAAACACTCCACTTGGCCCTTTTTCTGAAGTTCTGCTTTGAGTGCTACTTTATTATGTGTTCGAAAGGCCTCGCCTTAAGCTACATGTCAAAGTTCTGCCCATGATAGCTAAATAACTGCAATGGGTACTCAAATCTAGAGAAAAAAATCATGTACAATCACTTTGGCAGTGGCCTCAAAGCATTTTGATTCCAATCTATGAAAAGTTCGTTAGATGATCACCAAAATCCTTTCCAAGAATCAATTTATCAAAAAAAAAAGGTAAGATTTCCTTCCAATTTAGACCTCTTAACAAAAGATTTATCACTTAGGCAAAGATATGAGGAATATTGCACAAGGTCTAACCTATTTCTACGTGTTTAAATAAATCGAAATTAGTCAGAAGAGCTATTTTCCTCCTCGCTGAAATCTTTTATGTTGATATGCCACTTTGCAGTGTCAGTATCGAGTCTTTTTAACTAAACACTACTTGCTTGCGTACCCGAGCACTAATCTTTCCGGCAGTGGGATTATGTAACCTTTTTTTAGGGCTGTGTATTCGATGCATCGTCTAACATTACCATAGGACTTTCGGATTAACTCTTTCAAGGCCAAATAAACAAAGTCGACCTTGCAACGGCTCTAAATACAATCCATTGGAAATTACAAAGATTTTGATTGTATAGGGTTGACTGTACACAAGCGGACGGTATAGATCAAAGATCAGACTGCACTTTCTGTGCAGTCTGATCTTGATCTATGCCGTCCGCAAAGGTCACTGTTTTCGCCTATGGCGCCGAAAGGGTTAAAGCTGGTGTTAAAGCCCTATCTGAAACAGTCTCATGAATGACACCTGCATCTAACGTTTTCTGCTGATCTTTTTTTCCTCTGAAGGGAAGCGGGATCGGCATATTGAGTATCAAATCCAACAAATTTTTAAAATTGACATTTCTAGCCTTATACAAGTGATCTGTAGATAGTTCTTTTAAAAGTGCTTCTACAGCAGTTGACAGTGCATCTTTTCTTACTGTTCTATTCATGCAAACCCTGACAAAATTTGGACATGGTGTTCTCGATAAATTATCACTTTGAATATTGTTTGAATGCTCTGGTTATCAGGCATGATACCCTGTCATACTAATCTTCAAGGCTTTTGTCTTGGCGTTGAGCAGCATTGTGAAACTTTTTATCTGATTGTCTCAAATGTTCTCTTCTACCAAAAGGGAAATCCATCATATTAATTAGCTCATTACGTAATGTACCACCCATCTTCATCAGGTTTGAGTAATAATCAGCCGCTATTCCTTCTCCATGCCAACCTGTTTGTTCTCCAATTGGACATAGTCTTGAAATTTAATTTTATAGGCTAGCCAACAGCTTTTTCCATCAAAGTATACTTGGTATGTGTTACAGTTTGTTCAGCACCTGCGTAAGGAGTAGTTCTTCTTTCGCCTTTATCACCTGAGTTTGACTGAGTTTCGTCGATGTCGGAGGAATATAGTATTAGTCATTGTCGTATATTTCGTGTCTCCAGCTATTGATAGATTCTTTCTTTTGTTTCTTATGCCTGCCTGCATTGTATCTTGCATTTTTTTCTAAGTGCAACACTCTTTTGTTTTTGCAGTAGTAGACACTTAGATCCTAATGCCTTTGGGTCTCCTTCTTCTGTCTTTTTGTCTTGTTGGTTCGTCAATTTATGTGACCGTATTCATTCCTCTGCATACGCTTGGACCCGTTGTACTTACTGCATAGAAGTTAGATGTGGTGCTAAAAGTAACATTATTTGTTGTATTGAAAAGTTTTACCATTCCAAGGTGTATTCAGCGAAATTTTCACATTTTATGTTCTCACGAATTGAGTACGTAAAGTGTCTTAGCCTTAAATATTCGATACGGTACTACTGGTTGAGGATAGAACGATGCTTTCGCTGAGCTGACAATGGCTGAAATGATTCAGGTGGGATTTAAAGCTAGGCTGGGTCTCGGTAGGCGCGTATGCCCGGATGTCATCAGGTTTTTGTACTTAGCGGACTTGACCGAAATTAATCGAAGTACCAGTATGTTTGATCACGGGAGGTTATGAGCGCTTTTGATACAGTATACAAGCGATAGACATTGCAAATGGTATGCTTAACTCACACTTCGTTCACGATTATTTTAATCCTTCTTTGTTTACAGCCAAGGTTCATGTTCTAGAGCTGTCTTTTCCAATCACTGACGAAAAAGACATTGTGAGGCAGTATGATGGATTTCTCACCGAACATCCCGACATAAAGATTACGGTTATAGGTATACTTATTAGCAATTTTGACCCATTACCAAACAGTTCTGTGTCTAAACCACCTTAAGATATAAGTAACCAGTTTTGTCTCCTATTTCCTCAATTTTTACTATCGACAAATTTCATTTGCTAAACAATATTTGATTTTTCCCGTGTAAATTTTCCTTATTTTGATTGGTATTAAGTAAGGTTATTTTTTTAAGAGTTACTGATTTTTTAACTTGTTTTGATACTGTTTAGTATCTTGTATGAGTAGGTTGCTTCGAAAATATTAAAAGGGCTTGTTGGATTGATCATAGTTTGTAAATTTCCCAGTATCTATCTCGCTATCAATTATGTAAGGATGTCGCTTTGTCATAACTAAAGACTCCGCGATTCTCCTCAAAAATACACCACGCCTGTAGGAGAAATAAGAAAAGATAATTATTGATTGCTTTAAAACCAAAGCTGAGTACACTTTTGCCACATCAAGAATAATTTCACAAGTGGCAGTGCTTACTACTTAAAAAATTTGACTGTCATGGTGGGTTGGTCATTGCAAGGTAACTACAGTTTTAGTCGAAATACGTTAAGTATTTCATTTCGGTGTGGCCTCTTTTTGTGATTTTAGCATACAGATAATGCTTGAGTGACGTTGTGGTTAGAATTATTTCGATGACTGTAAAGTTGTGGAGTATCTTAAATGTATTTTAGACCATATCACCAGTCCTAGTACAGTATTGATGCCAATCAAACAGTTAACCGAACTGTGCCATAGACATAACGTCCTCGTTCTTATCGACGGTGCGCAGGCGCCTGGGCAACTTCCGCTAAACCTACCAAATTATGACGCAGACTTCTATACAGGTACATATATTTTTAACAGAATGGAGCATATGGAAAGTAAATACACCAAGAGGGTGGCCCTCCACACAATAAATGAAGAAAGGGACAAATGACACAGTTGAGAGCACACACAGAGAAAACATTGAATTTTCTCTTTCAAAAACATAATAATCTATTCGATAAAAATAAGTCTGTATGAAGAAAAAAATATTTTGTAGAATAAATAGGGAAACACGTTTTGAAAGTGGGAGAAGAGTAAATGCTGGCAGCCATGAATTGTATTTGTTATTTATTTTTTAAGATTAGCAATGCCTCAGCCAGCCAGTCAAACAGGTAAGTAGTAAAGGACGGTAGCATACGGACACACTCCGGCCTGAGTGTGTCCGTATGCTACCGTCCCTGAGTGCCGTACATCACCCTCCCTGACAAAAATGTGTCCCTAGTTTGCCATCCCGAAATATTTTTTTTTTATTTTGTCCCTAGGCTCCCGTCCCTGAGCGGAATTTTTTGCAAAAGGGGGGGAGGGGAGTTTTTCCTATGCTCATGACCCTGAGAGGGATTTAGCATTCAAAGTGCAGGCCTTATGACTGACAGACTGGGTAAAAAATGGCCAGATCACTGAGTTGGACTTAGTTTTTTTCACCCTATGAATGATTTTTTTCTCTCTAAAAGGAATTTGTCCCTATATCACTGAGTTGGACTTAGACTTTTTTCTTATCTATGATTGATTTCTTCTCTCTAAATGTCTGAGCACTGAGTTGAACTTAGACTTTTTTTACCCTATGTATGATTTCTAAATGTCTGACCATTGAGTTGGACTTAGTCTTTTTTCACCTATGAATGAATTCTCTTTTTAATTGCCTAAGCATTGAGTTGGAGTTAGACTTTTTTCTGCATCTCTATGAATGATTTCTCTTTTCTAAAAGGAAATTTATCTTATATCACTGAGTTGGTCTTAGCTTTTTTCCCCTATGAATGATTTTCTCTCTTTCTAAAAGGTTGACCATTGAGTTGGACTTAGTCTTTTTTCTACACCTATGTATGATTCTTACTCTTTGCAGTATAACTCTCTGGAGTGTATCTCTTCTAAAAGAAAGATAGAACTTTCGTGGTAGATGGTTAGTCCTGAAAAGGACTGTTGGGTTAGCTCTGAAAAGAGCTGTGACAATTTGAAGAAATGACAATTTGAAGATAGAACTTTCGTCTGACAGCTTGAAGATAGAACTTTCGTCTGACATCTTGAAGATAGATCTTTCGTGGTAGATGGTTAGTCCTGAAAAGGACTGTTGGGTTAGCTCTGAAAAGAGCTGTGACAATTTGAAGAAATGACAATTTGAAGATAGAACTTTCGTCTGACAGCTTGAAGATAGAACTTTCGTCTGACAGCTTGAAGATAGAACTTTCGTCTGACATCTTGAAGATAGATCTTTCGTGGTAGATGGTTAGTCCTGAAAAGGACTGTTGGGTTAGCTCTGAAAAGAGCTGTGACAATTTGAAGAAATGACAATTTGAAGATAGAACTTTCGTCTAACAGCTTGAAGGTAGAACTTTCGTCTGACAATTTGAAGAAATGACAATTTGAAGAAAAGATAGAACTTACGTCTGACAATTTGAAGAAAGGTAGATCTTCCGTGGTAGATGGTTAGCCCTGAAAAGGGCTGTTGGGGTGTCCCTAAAAGGGAGCTGGTTTTGGAGGTTGTGTTTTTAAGCACAACCTCCAACCTTTCTGCAGGCTGGACAGCTACTTGCTGCCCGCCTCTTTAGCCTCTTCAACTCCCGTTCATCCAGTCCAAAGTCCAAAGAGAACGAAGGCTCAGCGTCTTCGTTCCAATCTTCGGTCTGGGGCACGACGAACTCCTTCTTCTTCTTACCGTCCATCTTCTTTACTTTTGTCGATAGCTGGGCAAGGTCCCAGAAATCCATATCTCTTAAAGCACATTCCATTTTTGTTGTAAGTCGGAGAGATGAATGATGTGCGGGAAAATAACGCTGGGTTTTATAGCTTTACAGGAGGATTGAACTAGTTGACCCATGACGTCATTTTCTCCTATGTTTTTCCCGCGTCGGCGTTTCATGCTGTTTTGGCTCCAAATAAATGTTATCCAATCAGAATCAGCGTTGTTTTTCTAATACTAATTGTTTTATTGTTGACCAACCCGTGGCTTTGTTACATTTTCTTGTTCGGGTTAGAAAAAACTAGAGTTTAATTAACCTATGACTTTTTTTTTGATTATGAGTCTTTTGATAAAATGAAAAGAAAGATGATTATTTAAGATAGCTAGCCCCTGAAAAGAGTTGCTTTTTTGTACAGAATGCACTTTTTTATACCCCTCTCTTTCTTTTGATTGATTCCATTTTATCTAGCATTTGCATCAGATGTTCAATTTCATGTCTGATATATCTGAAATGTTCTCTTTCTTCTAACCAGAAGAGCAATAAGAGAAAAAAATGTTAATCCATACATTGTACGATACTGGCTCAGGTTTTACAAAAAAGTTAATGGTGAATGAGAAAAAATAATCAAGAGTTTAGTTTTTATATGTGTAATGGATCACTTTTTAGTTTTTTTCATCCTATGAATGATTTTTTCTCTCTAAAAGGAATTTGTCCCTATATCACTGAGTTGAACTTAGACTTTTTCTGCATCTATGAATGATTTCTAAATGTCTGAGCACTGAGTTGAACTTAGACTTTTTTTACCCTATGGATGATTTCTCTTTTCTAAATGCCTGACCATTGAGTTGGACTTAGTCTTTTTTCTGCATCTCTATGAATGATTTCTCTTTTCTAAAAGGAAATTTATCTTATATCACTGAGTTGAACATAGACTTTTTTCTCCCCCTATGTATGATTTCTAAATGTCTGAGCACTGGGTTGGACTTAGTCTTTCTGATTTTTTCTGCATCTATGAATGAATTCTCTTTTTAATTGCCTAAGCATTGAGTTGGACTTAGTCTTTTTTCTGCATCTATGAATGATTTTTACTCTTTGGAGTGTAACTCTCTGGAGTGTGAGTCTTTGGAGTGTAACTCTTCTAAAAGAAAGAAGTTTGACAATTTGAAGAAATGACAATTTGAAGAAAGATAGAACTTTCGTGGTAGATGGTTAGCCCTGAAAAGGGCTGTTTTGAGAAGAGCTGATTTTATGAAAATGTTTATTCAGTATCAGCATCAGTCGATTCGCTGTCTGACTCACTCCTTTCAGTGGCGATTTGCGCACGGAAAAGACGGGTCACCTGCTCAGTTTTTAAAATAACATACTGAAAATACATCTCAAGCATGCCCTCAATAATGAGTTCCTTCATCCGAAGGTTATAACAGAACAGCCTGTTATTAGCAAGCTCAGCCCTCTCGTATCGTCTTCTCACTCCAGCTAGGCGTTGTTTAAGTAAGACGATTTGTCTCCTTGCTCTTATTAACTTTCGCTCAGTATCCATCCAAGTGACGACTGGTGATTGTCTTGAAGCCATTGTGAAAAATGAAATGCATGGAAAATAAATCGTCGAGATTTATAGCTTTTCAGACGGATTGAACTAGTTGACCCATGACGTCATTTTCTCCTATGTTTTTTCCCGCGTCGGCGTTTCATGCTGTTTTGGCTCCAAATTAATGTTATCCAATCAGAATCAGCGTTGTTTTTTCTAATACTAATTGTTTTATTGTTGACCAACCCGTGGCTTTGTTACATTTTCTTGTTTGGGGATTTTATTGTTGACCAATCCATGGGTTTGTTACATTTTCTTGTTCGGGTTAGAAAAAAACTAGAGTTTGGCTAATCTATGACTTTTTTTTGATTGTGAATCTTTTGAGTTTTTTTGACAATTTTGAGTTTTTTGACAATTTGAGGAAAGATAGAACTTTCGTGGCAGATGGGTAGCCCTGAAAAGGGCTGTTTTGTTTTTTTGGAGGCTGTGTTTTTTCCACTTTTAATGACAGCACCCGAAATTCGCTTGGCAAATGGGGCATGCTGTAATCTTCCTCCCGAACTCGATATCAACCAAGATGATATCCGGTGTTGTCTTTAATAATAGCTGAACTAATCTTTCGCCGAGATCTTTGTATGGCTGTGTTATACGTTGCAGTTGGTTTTGTTCCTCCTCTCCTACGAGACGAGTGGTTAGTTGCAATAACTGCTGCCCTGCATTTAGATACTCTTGGAGAGCCTCACGTAGTTGATGATTTACCTCCTCCATATTGATAATGTTTCCGAATATTGACACTGCTTTCGAAGTGATCGTTAGCTGAGAATCAAGAAATGGTGAATGTATGAAAAATAACGCAGGGGCTTTATACGTTTACAGAGGATTGAAATTTTTTAAAGAGCTCGGACCTGGTAGAAAGCACATACATTTTTCCATGCTACGTTTCATGCTGTTTTGGCTCCAAATTAATGTTATCCAATCAGATTCACCGTTGTTTTTCTAATACTAATTGTTTTATTGTTGACCAACCCGTGGGTTTGTTACATTTTCTTGTTCGGGGGATTTTATTGTTACCCAATCCATAGGTTTGTTACATTTTCTTTTTCGGGTAAGAAAAAACTAGAGTTTAACTAACAGTTATGAGACGTTGTATGGAAAAATGTAACCAGAACAAGTCTTTTGGGGAAAAAACAGAATGAAGAACTCTATTGTTTTTGAACTTTTATTTATTGAACTTTTATTTACTGAACAGAACTAAACATTGAAACATTTTTTTTGCAATGCATCATAAAAAAATTTCTTGACAATGAAAAAAATTTCTTGACAATGAAAAAATCACAATGAAACATTTTTTTTTGCAATGCATCATAAAAAAATTTCTTGACAATGAAAAAAATTTCTTAACAACTAAAAAAAATCACAAGCAAACATTTTTTTTTGCAATGCATCATAAAAAAATTTCTTGACAATGAAAAAACATTTTCTTAACAATGAAAAAAAATCGCACTGAAATATTTTTTCACAATGAATTATTCACAACGATTTGATCACGATGAAAAAAACACACTGAATTATTTTTTCGCAATGAATTATTCACAACGATTTGATCACGATGAAAAAAACACACTGAATTATTTTTTCGCAATGAATTATTTACAATGAATTAATCGCAAAAACAGTATATAACAAATTTTTATAATGCAAATTCGCAAACACCACGAGTTTCACGTTTGTTTTCATATTCCGTAATGTCTTTATGCAATTGCTCATACCCAAAAAACATTGTATACTCACTGTCCATATCGTCGAAATCTCGTAGTCCTATGAATGGAGCAACATGTCTATAAGCGTCTTTTGTTGAAAGAGTTGAATTCACTACTTCTTCTGTAACATCTCTATCAAATAGAATATACCCTGACATGGTTTCCACTGTTTCTCCGTAGGAATCATGAACAGATCCTTTTTTGTAGCGTAAGTAAAAGTCAAATAGAACTGATTTTATTTTCACAACGTTAAGAAAACTTTCTTCTGTTGTTCCTATGATAAAAAATGTCCATCGGCTTGTGGATCGAAACAGTTTACTAATAACATTGTCTTTCATACAGCTATCTGCTAAATAAGTCTTGAGAACGAGATCCAGCCCCGAATCGTCCACCATCATCGCAATAAAGTTGAATATAGCATACACTTTGTAGGACTTTTCTCCTTTTGCAACCCATTTAAACATTTTTTTGATCCAAATTTTCACACAGAAAAATTTAATGTTAAGCTGTGTTTGTTCATCAAGCGTATGCTGTCGAACAAATTCTCCATAAATTTTTTCACGTAGTTCTATTGGTAGCGGCAACATGATTGTTATTTTTTGAACAGTTGTTAATATTTTTTTCCCCGACTTACTTTGAGTGATTGGTACACAACAATGTGATATGAAATTATTTTCTCAAGCTTTTATAACCATAGGGTACAGTATCAGTACCATTTACAATGACTCTCTTGGTGTATACAGAACGAAACGTTTTTGTTTGTGGCTCACTGGTAACCGTTCTATCTCTGTGTCTTTTAATTTTACAATCATACTGAATTTTGATTTCTACTGTACGATCCAAAGCACATTTCGAATATGTATCGAAATTTACCACCTGTTTTGTATTGTAATCCAGAGTAACCCCCTTTACTTTACATTTGCTTATCTCTTTTCCATCTTTTGTTTTCATTTTGTAAGCATAATTCTTAGGTCCAAGTCCTCTGAATTGAGTAATTTTACAAGCAGGTTCTTCATCAGTCCATTTTCCTAACCGGCTGTTAATAATAGGGGGGTTCCATAATTCGGGGTCGTGAATGTACATACAACTATCTGTATCGAAATACAGAACTCTATCTTTTAACTTTTCAAGAACACTGTACAATTCCAACCTTGCATAAGCTGTTACGTAAGAACCTACTATCACATTGGCTGTAGCATGGGTGTCAATATGTTCCAACTTTGATTCATAGTTAACCAAGATGAATGAACAGTTCTCATCAAAGATTTCTACATGCTTTACAATGAAATTGGGATTGGTGACTAATTCAAAATATTTAGACGGATCACTGATGTATTCCGTCTGGATCATTTTTTCACGCTGAGCTAATTTTCCCCAAAGACAGTTCAACATAATCTTAGCAAATGATCTTCTCCCAGGATTTCTTTGAATACAACTTGGATCAAGACGAACACCTTCTGCCTTCTCATATTCACAAACGAACTGATCTTTTTCTGAGTCTGATTGACAGCTATCTGGATAACCACTGGCTTCTTGCTTAATTTTCAAGAAATTGTCCACATAATGTTTAAAGAACTGATCTGACACAGAATTGAAATGCCAAATTTCATACACTTGCAATAATCGATAACCGCAGTCAAGAGCCTTGAATAATTCAAAAGTAACCCAAGTTCCGACCAAAGCCCTCTCTTCTTTACCATGTCTACAAATGTTTGAGCTTTCTTCTGCACATTTCATACAGAGGGGAAACATCATTTTGTTGTTACAGTGAACTGGAAGAACGGGGTGAAACAAATCAGTTGGAGGCAAAACTTTGCATTTGATTAATCCCTCATATTGGCGAATATTGTTCATATCAATATTCTCAGTAGACAAAATTTCTGGATGACCTACAGGGTAGGATTTGTGTTTACAAACATAAGGGTATAGAGAACAGATATCGATGTACTTGATTTCCTTTTTAGTTTTTTCATCAACATCATATCCAATTTTTATTGCATTACATCTTCCCCCGGACAAACCATCCCTCGGATCGATAGGGTCCAAATGTGGATATAACTTTTCAATGTGTTTTTTGTACTCTTTATCCTTCATCTTAGCATCAAATTCGTGTTCCCAAATGTACACTACATTATATCCCATGTCTTCGATATCTACTATACGTTCAAAAGTACGTTCGTACAATTCAGACATGGGTTTTCCATTAATAGGATTGATCTGTTTTCGATCTGTATAGCATACAGGACAACCATGATACAAATCCCCAAGAAATTCATAAACAGTGTTTGATTGATGGTGAAAACCATCTACACTATATTTCCCGATTTGAGCTTCACCACCATTTTTTGCATGCTGAATATTAATACCTTTTTCCTGAGCAACGCTTTGAAGCCATCGTACCGCTTTCATAGAAAAGCGACGTCTGCATGAGTCTTTACTTGAAATGATAGCTATTTGATTTTCTGGTAAATATTTGCTTCGCCACACCTTGTTACAGGCATCTGCGATGGTAATCGCCTCTAAAAATGGACAAATACCACCCTGTTCGATAAACAGCTTTCTGAATTCAGCACACCCTCGTCTGAGGATATCAACGTCTGACCTACAGTACATTTCCATCTCCTTCTGAAAATTGAATTCCTCACCATTTCGAACTTTGTCATTATACCAAACTATAAATTTTGACCTAGCCTCTTCAGACATTGAGTCGGGCTTGTAATAAGACATATCCAAGTAGGGTCCGATGTAACTCCAAAATTCATCTGTATTCGCCCAGTGAGGAAAGTAACCTTTTTTCATTTCTTGAAGGCTAAAGGTGGATGGAAATTTTGCCAAACCAAAACTCATGAAATTGAAAGAATCGATCAGACGTACACCGTTCAGTTCTAACTTCATAATATTGTTTCCATTCATGATCAATTTTGGAAGTTTTAACCCAACTTTGACAATATAGTCAAGAATGAACTGCCCGTCATAGCCTTTGAAATTATGGGCAATAGCCGTAACCCTTTATGATGTTTTGAAAAGAGCCAGTTGCAAAATTGACTCAAAGTTTTTTCACCTTGAAAAATAACTTCCCTACCCTCTTCAAATTCACTGCATGTAGAACAATGAAAATCAAGTGATTTATCGATACATTCATCACACGCTCTGTGTGCGATACAATAATTTGGGATATGTACACCTGTGTCTTGTTTGCATTCAAAATCAAAGAAAATAAACTGTGGTTTTTTGACTACAGAAGAACTCGTCTCGTCATCGCTGTCATGGTTCAACTTACTTTGGTAAGGTTGAATATAGCATTGATGAGAAAAGTTAACAATTCTCTTACAGATATGACATTTTTTCTTTCCAATGCAAACATGATTTTTCTTTCTGACATGATATTGTGCACCGCATTTCGAACAGAGTTTCACTAATTCACAAATGGATTTCTTTTCTTTACCTTGAACATTTCTGTGATTTTCAAAGCATTCAGCACTAAAAAATCGTCTACTGCAAACACTGCAAACATATTCTTTTGATTCTGATGGACATTTTCCTTTGCGGTAACAACCTTTACAGATATTTGAACAAGTATGACTTTCCCGGTGAGAGTAACCCGTATCACAGAACTCACAATAATATCCACAACTAAGAAAACCTTTGATAGATTTAATGTAGTCATAATGGTTTTGATGAAAGTACAAATGTATGATCTTACTATTGGCTTTCACTTCTGGATGCTTAAATATTTTTTCCACTTTTGAATGCTGTTGGTGAACTTTAATGACATAGCCTTTTTCATACAAGAATGTTTGAATTTTTTTGTATTCATCAATTCCTACAGACTGTGTTGGTGAAACTCCAGCTTCATGTAACAATTTCTCAGCTTCAGTCTTTTGAAGAGGACGGTTTGAACGACAAATACGATCCCATTTTCTTTTCCATGCCCCGGTGTTTTCACATTCACTGTAGCAAATTCCCACAACAACGGCTCTTGCAAAACATAGTTGGTCATGATTGTCAATTTGAATAATAGATCGCTTCTTCTGGGTGAAAAACTTTGAATCTAATTCTGACGATCTATTTTTTTTTTTCCGCTACCACTTGGTGGTATTGTATGTGTGATGTCAAATGTCATGAATCCATCGTTCAAGACGAAATCTGTATTCGATTGTAAAACTCGTTCAATTTCATTCAGCATAGTTTCACCTTGTAACTGGTCTGCAGCTAAAAAAGGAATATGGATTCCCATTTCCAACGAAGGATGATTGATGGTAATTCTAATCATGTCCGTCGGGTTGGCATTTAACTTTCGAATGATTTCACGGGTAACATCGTCAAATAATCCAAGGAGTCTCTGAGGTGTTAATTCTTCAAATTTCTTAAAACTCAGCATCAGCACATGTGATTCTGTTTTAAATTTTCTTGACCTCTTATTACCCTTTTCTGTTAAATCATATAGACTTTTCATGTCTAAGTTAGAGTTGGTACTTTCATCGTTGCTATCAATTTCTTCTTTCAACGGTCTAGTTTTTTTCTTTTTTGTTGGTGGAAACACCTCATCGTCACTTTCTTCTTTCAACGGTCTAGTTTTTTTCTTTTTTATTGGTGGAAACACCTCATCGTCACTTTCTTCTTTCAAAGGTCTAGTTTTTTTCTTTTTTGTTGGTGGAATCACCTCATCGTCACTTTCTTCTTTCAACGGTTTAGTTTTTTTCTTTTTTATTGGTGGAAACACCTCATCGTCACTTTCTTCTTTCAAAGGTCTAGTTTTTTTCTTTTTTGTTGGTGGAAACACCTCATCGTCACTTTCACTGTCTGAATAGGTTATTATTCTTTTTCTTTTACCCATTGTTTTAGCTCTGAGTGAAAAGACAATAATGCAGAAGTGAGAAAAAACTAGCAATTTATATAGCCTCTCCGTTGTAACAGTGTATAAATAAGCCGTTAGTTGTGAAAATCTATTCATTCTCCTACTCGATCTCAGACAGTACAGCTGATGAAAAAATATGAGTGAGTTAAAGCTGCAAAATACATCACCACTTAAAAACAGGGTGTATCTGTATGTTAATCCATACACCCACGATTATGAGATCAGCAATATACCATCAAAGTATAATGTTAAACATATCGGAAACTATGTGGGATCATTTTTATCCCAGCAACATTTAGAAGAAAAAGATGTTTACCGTACTACCAGCTACAGAGTTCTGGATCAAACGACGATTGACAAACGATATGGTGCGAATGGTGTGAGAACAAATATTTGTTTTACGTGCAACGAAGCAGGACATTGGGCCAAAGAATGTGCAGAAAAAGAAAATCAGCTAGGAACAATTGTTTTTGTCTACGTGAATCCACACAGTCACGACATTGAGATTTTACCATCGTTTTACAACGTTGATGGTCTCAAAGATATAAAATTCGTCGGCACACTAAATTCATTCTGTAGTGAAAATACATGGAAAAAAAGTTCACCACAAGCTACATCCTCATCGGCTGAAACTCAGATCGTAGACATGCAGAGCGATACAGCGGGTAACAGCGATTCAGAAATCTGCAAAATAACAGAACAGACAGAGAAAAAAATATCTACAAACGATAATCTAAGAAAACAACAAACTTTGGATCTAAAAAACGAATTTTCTGCAGAACCGGGTTGTTCGTACGGAAAGGAAAAACAGCAAAACATCGAAAAGAAGAAAAAACGAGTAACAAAGAACTATTTCTTTTACAAATCAACAAAACATGAGGACAAAATCTGTCCAGATGTGGAATTAAAAACCAACGATAGGAAAAGAAAACGTAAAACCAAATGTGAATCTGACATCTCAAAGAAAAAGAAAAAAACATACTGAGTGAAAAAAAGATTTCAATACAATATTGATTATAAACAAAAAAGACTGACTTGATTTTTTCATTCATTTTTGTCTTTTACAGTTCATTCATTTTTGTCTTTACAGTTCATGATTTGATTTTTTCATTGTACATAAGTTCTTTTTGAAATAAAAAATATAAAAATAATTACTTCTTACTTTTGACTTTTTTCTAGTTATGACTGTAAGTCTTTTTTTTACTTTTGACAATTTGAGAAGAAAGATCTTTCGTGCTAAATGGTTAGCTCTGAAAAGGGCTTTTTTTTGAAGGATCTCACATTGACATTCAGCTCTACGATTCTTCCGTCCGATCCACTGGGATGATTTCACATCCACAGTGTTCGCAGCAAATCGTCGAAGCTTCATCGTCATCATAAAATCCTTCATCTGTATCTGGACAGTTATGCTTCTGCCCAAGATACTCGAGTATGGAAAAACATTTCCCACACTCTATCAGACATCTGTTTGCACAGTGAGGACATACAAGAATTCGAACCATTCTGGAACAAATATGATTTTTTATGTAAAATATCACTGGGCTTTATAGCTTTACAGGAGGATTGAACTAACTGACCTATGACGTCATTTTCTCCTATGTTTTTCCCGCGTCGGCGTTTCATTAACATTGCGCAATCAAATCGATGGTTATATCGGTGTTTTTACCACTCCTAATTCGGTGTCACACAGTACAATACCGGTGCTTTCCGCCAGGTCCGCCCTCTTTAAAAATTTCAATCCTCTGTAAACGTATAAAGCTCAGTGTTATTTTCATACATTCACCATTTCTTTGATTCTCAGCTAACGATCACTTCGGAAGCAGTATCAATATTCAGAGTCAGTTACAATATGAAGCACAACTTAGATGAAATCAGCTTGGACGATTTTCCATCAGTGGAAAACAATGGAGACGTTCTTTCATCAGTTATGAATTCGACAATTATCAATCCACCACCGGAGTTAAATTCGACAACCATCATTCCAGCGATAGTGTTTGACAACATTTATGAAGAGGTAAAGCAGCTAAATTTGAAACAAGATAGCATGATGATCCGAATCATAGATCAGCTGGAGACTTTAAACAGGCATTTGGAGGAAATTAAAACTTTAACCGTAAGTACTGATCACCTCAGTAGTAATATCGGGGTACTACGTCAACAAGATCAGCGCATTTCAACACCTCCTGTGAAGATTCCTGTGGAGTTCGAGTTTGATAAATCCAATCTTCACAAATTAGTGGACTCTATCGTAAGTGTTGTGAAGAAAAATCAACCAAAGAAAAATCAGCCAAAGGAAAAACAACCAAGAAAAACAACAAAGCGGAAATCTGAGGAAGGTGGTAACCATATCCACAAGAAGCAGCGAATTGATCAAAAACCAACTATACCAATATTGACAGGACAGGGTAAATACGGGAAAAACATTGACAATCACGTTGATTTCAAGATACCGAAAAAACCAAAGACAGAACGAAAACAACCAAGAAAAAACAACAAAACGGTAGGAATATGAAAACAAATATGAAACTCGTGGTGTTTGTGAATTTGCATTATAAACATTTGTTATATACTGTTTTGCGATTAATTCATTGTAAATAATTCGTTGCGAAAAAATAATTCAGTGTGTTTTTTTCATCGTGATCAAATCGTTGTGAATAATTCATTGCGAAAAAATAATTCAGTGTGTTTTTTTTCATCGTGATCAAATCGTTGTGAATAATTCATTGTGAAAAAATATTTCAGTGCGATTTTTTTTCATTGTTAAGAAAATGTTTTTTCATTGTCAAGAAATTTTTTTATGATGCATTGCAAAAAAAAATGTTTGCTTGTGATTTTTTTTAGTTGTTAAGAAATTTTTTTCATTGTCAAGAAATTTTTTTATGATGCATTGCAAAAAAAAATGTTTCATTGTGATTTTTTCATTGTCAAGAAATTTTTTTCATTGTCAAGAAATTTTTTTATGATGCATTGCAAAAAAATGTTTCAATGTTTAGTTCTGTTCAGTAAATAAAAGTTCAATAAATAAAAGTTCAAAAACAATAGAGTTCTTCATTCTGTTTTTTCCCCAAAAGACTTGTTCTGGTTACATTTTTCCATACAACGTCTCATAACTGTTAGTTAAACTCTAGTTTTTTCTTACCCGAAAAAGAAAATGTAACAAACCTATGGATTGGGTAACAATAAAATCCCCCGAACAAGAAAATGTAACAAACCCACGGGTTGGTCAACAATAAAACAATTAGTATTAGAAAAACAACGGTGAATCTGATTGGATAACATTAATTTGGAGCCAAAACAGCATGAAACGTAGCATGGAAAAATGTATGTGTTTTCTACCCTGACCAAGCTCTGTAAAAAATTTCAATCCTCTGTAAACGTATAAAGCCCCTGCGTTATTTTTCATACATTCACCATTTCTTGATTCTCAGCTAACGATCACTTCGAAAGCAGTGTCAATATTCGGAAACATTATCAATATGGAAGAGCTAAATCATCAACTACGTGAGGCTCTCCAAGAGTATCTAAATGCAGGGCAACAGTTATTGCAACTAACCACTCGTCTCGTAGGAGAGGAGGAACAAAACCAACTGCAACGTATAACACAGCCATACAAAGATCTCGGCGAAAGATTAGTTCAGCTATTATTAAAGACAACACCGGATATCATCTTGGTTGATATCGAGTTCGGGAGGAAGATTACAGCATGCCCCATTTGCCAAGCGAATTTCGGGTGCTGTCATTAAAAGTGGAAAAAACACAGCCTCCAAAAAAACAAAACAGCCCTTTTCAGGGCTACCCATCTGCCACGAAAGTTCTATCTTTCCTCAAATTGTCAAAAAACTCAAAATTGTCAAAAAAACTCAAAAGATTCACATTCAAAAAAAAGTCATAGATTAGCCAAACTCTAGTTTTTTTCTAACCCGAACAAGAAAATGTAACAAACCCATGGATTGGTCAACAATAAAATCCCCAAACAAGAAAATGTAACAAAGCCACGGGTTGGTCAACAATAAAACAATTAGTATTAGAAAAACAACGCTGATTCTGATTGGATAACATTAATTTGGAGCCAAAACAGCATGAAACGCCGACGCGGGAAAAACATAGGAGAAAATGACGTCATGGGTCAACTAGTTCAATCCTCCTGTAAAGCTATAAAACCCAGCGTTATTTTCCCGCACATCATTCATCTCTCCGACTTACAACAAAAATGGAATGTGCTTTAAGAGATATGGATTTCTGGGACCTTGCCCAGCTATCGACAAAAGTAAAGAAGATGGACGGTAAGAAGAAGAAGGAGTTCGTCGTGCCCCAGACCGAAGATTGGAACGAAGACGCTGAGCCTTCGTTCTCTTTGGACTTTGGACTGGATGAACGGGAGTTGAAGAGGCTAAAGAGGCGGGCAGCAAGTAGCTGTCCAGCCTGCAGAAAGGTTGGAGGTTGTGCTTAAAAACACAACCTCCAAAACCAGCTCCCTTTTAGGGACACCCCAACAGCCCTTTTCAGGGCTAACCATCTACCACGGAAGATCTACCTTTCTTCAAATTGTCAGACGTAAGTTCTATCTTTTCTTCAAATTGTCATTTCTTCAAATTGTCAGACGAAAGTTCTACCTTCAAGCTGTTAGACGAAAGTTCTATCTTCAAATTGTCATTTCTTCAAATTGTCACAGCTCTTTTCAGAGCTAACCCAACAGTCCTTTTCAGGACTAATCATCTACCACGAAAGATCTATCTTCAAGATGTCAGACGAAAGTTCTATCTTCAAGCTGTCAGACGAAAGTTCTATCTTCAAGCTGTCAGACGAAAGTTCTATCTTCAAATTGTCATTTCTTCAAATTGTCACAGCTCTTTTCAGAGCTAACCCAACAGTCCTTTTCAGGACTAACCATCTACCACGAAAGATCTATCTTCAAGATGTCAGACGAAAGTTCTATCTTCAAGCTGTCAGACGAAAGTTCTATCTTCAAATTGTCATTTCTTCAAATTGTCACAGCTCTTTTCAGAGCTAACCCAACAGTCCTTTTCAGGACTAACCATCTACCACGAAAGTTCTATCTTTCTTTTAGAAGAGATACACTCCAGAGAGTTATACTGCAAAGAGTAAGAATCATACATAGGTGTAGAAAAAAGACTAAGTCCAACTCAATGGTCAACCTTTTAGAAAGAGAGAAAATCATTCATAGGGGAAAAAAGCTAAGACCAACTCAGTGATATAAGATAAATTTCCTTTTAGAAAAGAGAAATCATTCATAGAGATGCAGAAAAAAGTCTAACTCCAACTCAATGCTTAGGCAATTAAAAAGAGAATTCATTCATAGGTGAAAAAAGACTAAGTCCAACTCAATGGTCAGACATTTAGAAATCATACATAGGGTAAAAAAAGTCTAAGTTCAACTCAGTGCTCAGACATTTAGAGAGAAGAAATCAATCATAGATAAGAAAAAAGTCTAAGTCCAACTCAGTGATATAGGGACAAATTCCTTTTAGAGAGAAAAAAATCATTCATAGGGTGAAAAAAACTAAGTCCAACTCAGTGATCTGGCCATTTTTTACCCAGTCTGTCAGTCATAAGGCCTGCACTTTGAATGCTAAATCCCTCTCAGGGTCATGAGCATAGGAAAAACTCCCCTCCCCCCCTTTTGCAAAAAATTCCGCTCAGGGACGGGAGCCTAGGGACAAAATAAAAAAAAAATATTTCGGGATGGCAAACTAGGGACACATTTTTGTCAGGGAGGGTGATGTACGGCACTCAGGGACGGTAGCATACGGACACACTCAGGCCGGAGTGTGTCCGTATGCTACCGTCCTTTACTACTCAGGTAGTCGTAAAGAAAAGAGTTTTGATTTCATGGTTACCACCCTTTAATTGATGAAACAGTTTTTCAACGATTCTCTTCAAAAGCATATTTATATCCGACGAGAATTTGAATAAGATTTGAAAGGTATGAATTTTTACCTACTGTGCATGATCTCAGCATTTATTTTATTCACAGGCAACCTTCATAAATGGGTTTACTGCCCAAGAAGCTGTGCCTTCCTTTGGAAAAACCCAAAGGGATATCATGGTTGGTTAAAGCCATTGGTGACGTCAGCATTTGAAAAGGATGGCCTTTCGAAAGCATTTGCATATGAAGGTATATGAAACAACATACTCCGGCAGTGTACATTTTACGTTCCCGTCTCTCATTCTACATACACGTTGCTTAAGCCGACCTACTTCCAGTCTCTCTAGCTAGCTAAGAAAACGTGACTTTTTACCCAGTCTACTTGAAACTGTCTTTAAAACTTTTCCTTAATAATATCTAAGGCATGGGACTGGTTCATGCAAGTTCAAAAACTAGGCTACTAGATTACATCTAGAGCCTAGTGAAACCCGGGGAAAACATGAAAATGTGAGATGTCGCCGTGATATGACTAAAATAGTGTTGAGAGCGGCGTTAAGCATCATTCAATCAATCAATCATTACATCTAGATTACACCAATTATAAAACAACATTAAAAACGTCTATGAGGGGTGATTGGGAAGTTCGTAGACTGTTGCTATAGAATGAAAACGAAACAACGTACGGATAAGATTCTTTCATCATCATAAACCTTATTGTATTTTGTCATATAAGTAAAGACATTATAAAAATACATTCAACAATAGTAAATTTACAACAATTTACATGAACACAGTGCGGCATACACGGAGCACGCCGGCGCATTACATTTGACGTCATGAGTACGTCGCATATTCAGTCAGACTTTTTCAAAGTAATCACCACGGACTTTAATGCACTTCCTATGTCTCTGTAACCATTTAGAGTAGGTTTCACAATACCAATCACTGTCATATGCCGAAACAACATTCCTGGTATGAAAAGAAAGCTCACTGGCGTTTTCAAACCGTTCACCTCGTAGCGCTGCCTTGATTTCCGGAAACACCCGAAAATCCATTGGAGCCAGATCTGGGCTATAGGGTGGATGCTGCAGAATTTCAAAGCCAAGCAAGCTAATTTCCAGTAGAAATGAATCAGCCCTGTGACCTGGAGCATTATTCTGGTGAAATATTATACGTTCGAGATTCAGATCGGGGCGCTTCTTCCATGCCTGCATCTAGTCTCGTCTTAGAACCTGAAAAATGAAACCTGAGCTTAACAAAACAATTACAGTCATCGTTAATATTTAATTTCTATATTTAAAACATTGTTATTATATCGTTGCAATTTTAATTATATCTTAAAATATACAGAGATAGATTTAATTTAGAATGGAGTGTTTTTAATAAATATCCAATAATCTAACCTTAGCATAATAACTTGCAGCCACTGTCTGGCCATCAGGAACCTGGTGCTGCAAGATCATTCCTTTTCTGTCCATGAAAAACATGTACGTGTGTTTCCCGCCGCTTTTCTGTACCCGTGCCTTCTTCGGTGGGGGTGTCCCTGGGGTTTTCCATACACAGGACTGTGCTTTCGTTTCGGGGTCAAAATGCCATAACCAAGTCTCGTCCGTGGTCACTATTCTGTCAAGTAATTCTTCCCCTTCACGCTCATACCGACGAACGAATTCCTCTGAGCAGCAAACCCTTTTTTCACGTTCATTGTCCTTAAGGAGGCGCGGCACCCACTGTGCGCACACTTTTGACATCCCCAAATTATTTTTCAAAATGTCATGCACCGTATACGATGATACACCCAGTTCTGCCGCTAAACTTCTCAGTGTGTGTCGCCTGTCACTGTAAACCAAATCCTTCACTTGATCCGCGATTGAACATTTCACCTTAGACGGCCTGCCACATCGTCCATCGTCTTCTATAGAACGTCTTCCATGCCGAAATCTGCGGTGCCACTTGAAGACAAGAGCCCTATTGCAGTTGACCGTAGTTTTTGAACTTTGCAGCATCCTAAATGTCTCGCTGGGAGTCTTTTCTAATCCCACGCAAAATTTAATTGCTGCTCTTAACTCGACGTCGCCCGTTGACGTCATGGTTTTGAAAAATTTGCCTCGAGACAGTTTAGTTTCAAACGTGGATTACTTTTACCATGTAACGCTGATAAACAAGATATTTTCCAGAAATGACGTCATAAGCAACGTTGGGTAGCAGACGAATTGGCGAAGTCATACATTAAGGGAAACGCACTTTAATTTGCCAATGGTTATTTAAGGAAATGATTCAAAAATGTGAATTTTTGACGTGCTCCGTGTACGTAGACATGGGTTGATATAGGTACAGATAATTCGGCGAATTTTATAAGTTGGTTTATTATTTAAAGTCTATGGTGATCAGAAAACGTTAGTTAATCATCGATATGAGTTTCATCATCCTGCGTCAAATAATAAAGGCGTTATAAGCACAGTCTACGAACTTCCCAATCACCCCTCGTATTTACTCATCTTAAGCCCAAAATAACCACTTTCGTCGATATTTTATGAAACTATGGTCATTTTTGTGGCTTCATGACAAATATCACATCTGGAGGTTGCGAGATTGCCTAGATTACAACGGATAGAATAGGCAATTTCGGACTTGGCAGTTAATCACTCGTTCAATCGAGGATATCGCACGATGCGTGTCACGTGACTGTGTACGACCCTCGCCTTGCATATCCCTACCGCTGGCAAGAAAGTTGAGTTGAGATACTCTACACAGTAACAGGTATATTGTCGTATAATCTATGTCACAACAGCCCAGCAGCAATTTGAATACTCGAGGATATCGGAATTTTATATCGAGAGTGCACTGAAATGATTCCAAAGACAGCAGAAACTTAAATTTCGTGCGTTTACATTAACATTTAGCGTTTTTGGATTGCTAAAAGACGGGAAAAAGGCATTATCCTACAAATAGACGAGTGCGCCAGTCTAGCTTTCAATTTTTAGATGGGGGTTTGCAAATTACACTCTCCCATTGTTTACAATTTTGACCCGACGTAATTTTCTCCCGACTAAGATTCATTTCCAACAACAAATCTGAAATTTCTTTTCATTCTTTCGGTCCATAGATATTGCTAATTTATTGATTGCAACACAATTCTACAATCGGCTTAAAATGGGTAAATAGGGAACTTTAATTAATGACGCCCCAAATGCCAAAGTTTTCATCCAACCTGATGAAACTCATCCTGTTTGTCTCCAGACATGAATATTGCCTAGCTTAAAGGTCGGCTTGGTTAGTCCAATAGATAGTTTTATCTGTCGAAATACATGTACCACGTATTCCATCTTCATAAATAACAAATATGACAGAAAAGCCTTAAGTCTCAGGTGAGGAATGTAAGAGCTAAAACTCTGTTAAGGTAACATTGTGAATAACAGCTAGATGGCTTTGTTTCAGGAACAAAAGATGATACACCTTACATTTGTGCAACAGAGGGAATAAAATTTTACAGCAAACTTGGTGGAAGAGTAAGTTTTTTTTAACCCTTTACCACGAAATCCAAATTTTAACGATTCTGAGGAAGAAGACTGTTGAAAGTGGTGTGAGAAAAGAAGAAAATTATGGTAACCAGCATTTTCTCCTTTTCTCGTAATGCCTTCCGCTATTTCAAAAAAAATATCTACAATTGGCACCATATTTAATTGGTCGTCTGCAAATGCGTCCAGTTCAAAATTGTCTTGTTTGATAAAGAGTTAAATTAGTTATAATGGGTTGGTTCAACGCTCTGAACTATTCTGTCTGTCTGTCTGTCTCTCTGTCCGTATGTCTGTCTGTCTTCTGTCTGTCTTCTGAGTGTCTGTCTGTGTCTGGCTCTCTGCATTTGTATGTCCGGATGTCAGTCTATGAAAAATAGAAATATTACAGCTTAGTTATTCAATTCGAGCGGGTTAGAAAGTTCAATTAAAACAATTATCAACAACCCACTGTTTAAACAATCCTGTAACCAATATTGTTACCCTTTCATGAAATGACAACTCAGATTTAAAGCTACACTTTGTTTGCCGCCTACAAAAGCTTTCTTCACGTTGAGTTTAGAATTAAGTGGCATGAAACTTCAATGTGTCAAAAAGCCTCTGTAACTCTAAGTGCTGCAACATAGCTTTCCAGGCCAAACAGTTGTTAAATAACGGCTTTGATATAAAAGTAATAAACCCTGACTTGTGTTAGTGAACACCTGTTGCAATCGACCTTCTCATTTCAGAGACCATTGTTTTGTTTCTAGATCCTTTCTTTTAAAATCAACTTGATTGAACATACTTTAGATCTTCGTCAGCTCTAGGAGACCACATTTATTGCTTTTAAAAAGGAATTCACTTGATACAATATTGATAATATGAGCAGGTTTAATGCATCTCCCTGATGCATTATACCAACCAAGTCATCATATAATTATGGATTCGTAAAATCCATTTCTTCCAACAACCGACTAAATCCTGCGGTAGGTTGGTCTTTTGAATTGCAGAAATTGAACAATAGCAAAAACGTCTCGACTTAGGTCATCCTGCGATTGAACTTCCTTTTCACAGAACATTCCTGAACTGTATATCTGTAGTATACCTGTATATCTCTCTTTTTCAACCATCTACTTTTTTGTAGGAGAAAATAACCCACTATACAAACAAGTTGAAAAACCAAGCTATTGAGTATTTAGAACAGAAATGGAACACAAAAAGACTGAAAGTACCGCCCAGTGTAGTCCCACCTAACATGGAACTTATTAGGTTACCGTATATTGACGGATACTCCAACAAACCGGTGCGTTGTTCTCAATATTATGTTTTGTAAATTCGGCAATTTATAGGGTAACGTTACATAGAAGTAAACGCAATTCTAACAAGTTGAAAAACCAAACTATTGAGGATTTAGCAAAGAAATGGAGCACAAAAAGCTTTGAAGTCCCACCTAACAGGGAATATATTTGATCACCGTATATTGACGGATACCTCAACAAATCGATGTGTCGTTTTCAACGTTATGTCTCACACACTGTATGTCTACTATACTCTTGTACCGGGTAACTGTCTTTTGGAAAAATATATCGTCTATACTTACAAATTGAAAATGCAAGCTTATTGTGTACTTTAAATAGAAATGTAACACAGAAAGGTTTCAGGTATCACCAAGCATGGTCCCACTCCGTATACTGAGGGATACCAAGACAAACCAGTGCGTCGTATGACATTATATAATACCGTCTACATTGTACAATTATATTGAGTAAAGCTTTTAAGGAGAAAATCGCCCTCAAATCTAACAAGATGAAACGCCAAACGACTGATTTTTATGAAAACTCAAGTGGAGTGCATAGATGTTGCAGGTATCTGTCAGCCTAAATTCTCCTTGACGAAGAACTTATCAGGTAACTGTATAATGACAGATACTCTGACACACCGGAGTTGTTGCATTGTTGTCAATATTATGTTTCATACATTGTGCAGTTATACAGTGTACAGATTTTTTTCGGAGCAGATCATCCGCAATTCTAAAAGTTGAAAATCCAAATTCCTGAGTGTTAAGAACAGAAATAGAGCACATAGGGGGTTGAGTTTCCTCCCGGCATGCTTCTCCCTGACATTGAACAGTTAAGCTTACCGTATATTGACGTATACTTGAGCAAACTGGTGCGTCGTTTTCAATGTTATTGTCCATGACACTGTATGATAATACGAGTATTGGGTAACTCCAGGGAAATATAATAAGCTTATTTAACAAGTTGAAAAGACAGACCATTTTGTTCAGGACAGAAATTAACACAAAAGGTTGAAGGTGCCTCCCAGCGTAGCACCACCTGACATGGTATTTATCTGGTTACCGAATATTGACAAATACTCAAAGAAAAAAAAATGTTTATTTTCAAAGTTATGTTTTATATACTGTACACTTCTATATGATAGCTTTCTTCTGGGAAAAATAATCGGCTATACCAGCAGCATGAAAAGTCAAGGTTGTTGGGTATTTAAAAGAAGGAGTGCGACAAAAAAGGTTTTAGATATTCCGACAAAGCGTGCGTTGTTGTCAACTACATATACGTTTTATACACTTTATATAGGTTTGATCTTGGTTTAAACATTTTCAGATATTTTGCTGATAGATTTATCTCTTATTCTAACATCAACAATGAGAAACGCATTTAAACTGCAATATTTGGGCCATTTGCACAGACTTGATTTTCCATTTCATCTATTTTTTGCACTATACATCAACTCTTTACCAGTTTCCAAAAGTTTGTGCTCCTCTAACTTGAAAAGATCAGCGTGAGAAAATTATGTGATGCTCAAATGATAGGATTTTCTTGCAAAAGAGTAGAAAACCTTGTTTAAAAAGGAAAGAGTAGTGGTAAAAAAAAACATCCTTCTTCCTCCAGATGTTAAAAACACTATTGTTTGGGTTTATAGGACAATAGTTTATCTAAAACCATCTTCTTAGAACTATTTTTTAAACAATGGTGTACAAACAAGTCTCCATTTTTCAGTTCATTTCCAATTTATCGTTTAAACCTGTGCCAAACAAACACCGCTGAGGAAAAATTGCTTTTGAAAACATTGTAGGAAAGTAAAAATTTAGTAACAATCTTTTAGTGACATTTCGTTTGCTGTCTGCACATGCTTTGAAATTGGATAAGTAAAAAATTCTCCAGTCTAGGATACATATGGGCTAAACTAATATTGATATATTATTCAGTTTGGTATCAGACGCTGAAAAGAAATATTGTTTATTGCTTACGAACAAAAGATTATGCCGTCAATAATTAAGTAGGGCAACATCTTAGCTCTAGATACATGTAGCTGCGGAACAGTCTGTCATTTAATCTATGATATTTTGACAAATACTCTTTTAAAGACGAGTCCTTTTATTTCATCCACATTAGTTGTTTGCAAGCGCTTTTTATATGTTCGAGTCGACAATATTGCTTGTCTGCTGAAAGGTTAGATACATACAAAAAACTTTATCTCAAGCCTTTAACATTGCTTGTCAGTATACATTATTGGTACTTTCATTTCTTCTTTTAGGAGCTTTTCCTCGATTTACAGACTCTGATTAGTGATAAGTTTGATGTTCAGACTTTTGTAGTCAATATCCAGGGAGAGTTATGTATTAGGCTTTCAATTCAAGTATACAACACCATGGATGACGTCATCAAACTGGGAGACGCCATACTGAAACTGCCTTCTTTACCAATGAAGAACAAGTGATTCTGTGGTCTTAATACTGTTTTTTTTACCATTGTTTGACCTATAACATGGTAGATCAATTAGCATAAAATTTGAGAGAAAGGAAAACATCACCTTTCAACAATTACGGAAGTATTGCAGGTAAAGAACATGTTTTCCAAATAAAATGTTGTGAAAAGTATTAAAAAATGGTTTGTATTATGGTGCAAAACAAAAGTTTCACACTTAAAGTGGTGTTCTTGTCTTCAGGTGCCCTTGAGGCCGGTGTGTTACAAGATCAGGCTGCAACTTTTTTTTCAGTTGGATCTTGATCTACACCTACCGCCTCTTGCCGCACTTATTTTCCCCTACATAGCCTTATTACTACAGATGCGTCACTATGGAGTCATTTTTGCATATTCATGTTTTTTATGGCTTTTTTATGGCTTTTTAATGACTGTGTCGAGAGGGCAAAAGACGTGATTGCGTCGCCAGATGCGTGGGGTATCTTTTTATAGAAACAACGCTCTGGGAGCGTGAGAACCTGAAATGTTGTTTTCATATAGGGAAAAAAGTGGGTTATAAACTATGCGAGCATGGGGGTCAGGGTATTTATAGAAATGAGGCGTTGAGAGCGTGAGAACTGAAAACGTCATGACCATAAAGCGGGTCATAGACAAGTTGAGGGTAGAGTCATCGAATAGAGTAACGCCGTGAATGACGCGAAAAAAATGAAAACGTTTATCTATATAAGGAAAAGACCACCTGGGTTCAGAAAAACATTTTTTGGAAAGCGGATCTGAGCAGTATATCAGAACAGGTGTCGGACGGAAAGTAAAGGTAAGATGAGATAAGCTCCCAGAGCGTTATTTCCATAAATAGGTGTCCCAACGCACCTTGGGACGCTATGACGTCACTTGTCTATTCGACACAGTCATTTAAAAGTCATAAAGACCCATAAAAAAGCCATAAATATGCAAAAATGACTCCAAAGTGACACACCTGTAGTCTTATAATTGCAATAGCTAGTTTTTTTTTTCATGGTATTTTTTCATTCTTCACAATATATTCACTTGTATACATTGATCAAACCCTTTTCCGATGGATTCTTCATATTTTACAAGAACGTTTTCACTGTTCTCTGCTGCAAAACGTTTTGAATTCTTAACCTTACGATAAAATTTCCAGCTTTCTCCAAATTGAAAGCATTTGAACACGACAAAAAACTTCGAAGGAGTGTAAAACTATGTGGGAAAAGGAGAAATTGCTGGTTATCAGCATTTTCTCCTTTAACCACAATGTTTCAATGTTTCAAAAGGCATCTTCCAAAACATGGGATTGTTTGGTGAAAAGTTCAGTAAGTATTACATTGGAGAAGTGTCTCATCATCTTATTCATCATTAACATCAGTGTCAGTTTTATTGGAGTTATCCAGGTCCTTTTCAACATACGGTACATAGTCCCCGATTCTGTTGCATCCACGAAGCTTTCTTTGCAGCCAAACGTTTATTTCTGGATGAAACACATTCAGAAATATACTGAAGTCATAACGATCCGTACATCCTTTTGTTTTCAAAGCCAGACCGAGTACTGCATAGACTGGCAGGTCCGGCTTGCCCATTAAAGGTCCACCAACGTCACCGTAGCACCTTTCACTAAAAGTTTAAAATGATCGGTATGAGTATAAATTGCAGGCTTGTTCTGTTTAAAGGGAGTAACACATATGTATGATTCATTAAACCATTGGTTTTAGACAATCAAAATTGTATTCCTTTCTTTTTTTCTGAAAATCAGAATGATTGTGTAACAAAGAATTATTTTCTATTTTTTCAAATTAGAATGACTGTGTAACAAAGATTTGTTGGTATACATGGTCCAGGGTCAAGATCGACACCGTCATAGACACAAACGCAATTGAACTAATATTATTAATAAGCGTTGGGGAGGGGTGGTAAAGACTTAATTTTACGACCGAGAAAAGGAAATGGTAATACTTTTAAAAAAATCATAGGCAGGACCTGGCAGGATCTTTGTTGCTCCTTTTTTTTATAGACAATTTGGTTGGTATAAAAACTAACTTTTGGTAAAGAACCGTCTTTCCTAAATTTGGTTTGGAAATTTCTTTATACATGCCATATTTTGTCACAAAAACCACGTAAGGAAAATACCTTTAGAACAGAAAATTTTGTTTCGACGATTTTGTCCGTTAGATTCACTGTTAAATTTGATTTCTGAAAATAAAGGAGAGAGAGAGCAACACAGGGAACAGCATACTATCCCACTGTCAGTTGAAATATATTTACATCTGAAGCCAAGCATACCGAAAACAATAGGTTCATAATAACTTATACTTACACAGATCCATTTTCTGTTGTTTGAATACAGTCACTTTTAAGACACATTAAAACACACACACACACACACACACACACACACACATAAATAACAGATATACATGTACCTTCTTTTTATTCTTTCGCGTACACAGGTAATATTAGCAGTTCTCTAAATTATCCATAATTGTGCATCACATTTTTTTCGGATAGGAAGAATGATTAATTTGCTATGGTCTGAAGGATACAATTATATTTCTATGGCCTTAATGGTGAGCACTGAAGGGCATGAAATTCATATGTTTATTTGTATTACTATGCTAGTTGTGTACTTACAGTTACTAGTTAATCTAAATATGGGCAATATTACCACAAAAACACATGTTCCATAGCTGTCACTCGATAAAACTTTCGATATCTGTTTATATATTATTTGTGGATAACAGGTTTTAAATCACGTACCGTGATGAGATAATTTATAAACCCAACTCGATAATGGTATATTCTCTCGTCACAGTTCGTGGTTTCAAATCTGTATCCTCAGAAACGAACAATAATATAAGCTGTTCTTGAAAAGTTTATCAAGTTAGAGTTATACTACGTTTTGTTAGTTTATGGCTCTCCTCAAAATGTCTCACGGTCACTCCTATGTGGCTAAGGCAAAAATGCTTAAATATTACCATAGAGTTTAACAGTTAAATGCATGAAATTGGAAAAAGAAGATGTGTGAGTTTCGATTTCCGCATGGTTTTTGTACATAAATAACATCGTAACGAAGAAATATGTAAGAAATTGTTTCAGTTACATGTAAATGCATTTGATCAAAACATTATTTCTTAAACAAACCGAATGGGCTAATACACTAATTCTGCAACTTTTGCAGACAGCACAAATCAAGATCAGGCTACACAGAACGTGCAGTCTGATCTTTGATCTATACCACTCGCTTGTAAAGTCAAGCCTTTACAAGTAAAATCTTTCTGAGGTTCAACGGATTGTATTTACAGCCGTCGAAAGAGGGCGAGTCTTTATATTTGGCGCTGAAAAGTGTAAAGAGAAAATTGACAAAAAAGACTTACGTCTCGGGCTCATAAATATTTCCGACACAGAGAAACATGTCAGTGTCCAGACCCGGGAACTTTCTTCGGCATATCTCGTCCGTTCTGACTTCCCGTTTCACCTGTAGTAACTTCTGCCAGGGAAAATAGTCGCTCGAAATATTTTTGTCTCGTCCTCTATGCCCCCATCCAGCCACTCTACCTGTCATGTTTTGACTTTCTGTTTTCAATCTGGATAGAAATGAAAGTCCTAACTTGAAGTTAATCTCATCTGTAACGACAAAAAGCGTTTTATTCCAAGTTGAATTCGGAGTAAATGAATCCAACAGTGGGTTACCATTGAAAAAATACTATTACATGTACGTACAATAAAAGGAATAATCCCAAAAACACGCACTAAATAAATGGACATTTTCAGTCTAGGAAAACGACTGAAATATCACAATTCGAAGAATTTTTTTGGTCCAATGGCAAGAATATCTCTGTGTGAACAAAACTGTTGATCTGTATCCCCAATGTTTGCAAAAGCAACTATAGGTGTTATAGTTGCTTTTAGTTTTTTATTTTTTTCAAAAGCGTTAAACTGATACTAGTGTTATGACCTTACTGCAAAAGCTTGTTTTGAATTTAGATAAACTTCCTTACAGCCAGTAAGAAAAAAAAAAAAAACGCTTTTAAAGTTTGATGGACGTTTAGAATTGTTCAGAATTTTTTCAGCTATGTGCACATAGATAAATTATCGATATAACTGGTGTAAGGGATAAATACGTATATTTTCGATTTATAACCGGGAACGTCAAACAGTGATTTCTTTGATGGCCTTTTAAGAAGAAATACATTTTCTATCGGCCGTAATCTATGCAACCTTGCAACTCTCAGGGGCTATATTCGGCATGAAGACACAAGAATAATTAAATTTGATAAAATGAAGATGAAATGGGTTAAAAAATGGCTGAAAACGAGTTTAGATGTATCTTAAAACTAGTGAAAGTGACACAAAGGTATGAAAACATTTCTTTTCCCAATTTGACTCATGATTTTTTTTGTAAAATGCTTGGTAAAATTTTGAATTCAAGGTTTCTGTCATATCTTAGCAACAGGTATGCAGGTCTTTCCAAAGTTGAAACGGCATTAGCCTAGGGATCTGCAGTGTCTTTTCAAAAGTCACTGCCACAACTAGTAATACAAGAAGGACAATAACAGTATTTAAAAAAGAAATGAATCATGGAAAAGAAGCAATTGCTTGCTATCAACCATCCCCAGTTTTCCTGCCAATGTTTTGAAAGCGTCAAATTTGATTTTTCTTATCACGTAAAAACACAGGCAGGAGGAGCATGGACGGTCTCCCTTTTTTCAAAAGGTTTGGTGCAGTTTGGGTAGGGGGCAAAATTGTTTTGCTCTCATTTCTGTAACATTTTCGTTTACTTTTACTGAAAAAAAAGGAACATTTTTCAAGCCTGAAAATAAGTCGGTAATAAAATAAGTCGGTAATAAAGGTTTGCCGTATTTAGCACACAATGCTGTAACCTTGGAAAAAAAAAAACATCATCTCCATGTAAGTCATCTAAGCCAGAACCTATTTGTCGTCTGTAGATTTTATAAAACGGACAGGTCTAAAATTTTGTGGTCTGCAATAGAGTTACTGTACATGTATTACAAGTGTGAAATTGATTGAAAAAGCTTGCTTTAAAGGTTGTATAATGTAATAACAGTAAATATGAATACAAACAAATATTTACAAAAATCAAAGTATACTTACATGTACTTCGCTTCTCCAAGAAACAAACAGGCCTTATGTATTTATTGAGATTTGGGCGTGTTATGTTGTCCTTTCCAATCTCCAACAAGGCAATGTCAAATGGTCGGACATTGTGTCTGTTTACTTCTCCAGTATAGTTTGCATGGATGTAAACCTTGTTTATCTCTAACATAATCTCTGTGTTCTCTCTCTCCCAGATGTCATGGTCCCCAAGGTAGAGATTTATCTGAAAGTTTGTGATTTAGGATTAAAATAGACGAGAACTGTATAAAATTTATAAATTAACCGCCATATATGTGCGTTGCTGGCTCCAGTGTCTGTTATCAATAATTTCAGACGCTAGATTAATAAGGTGATCTTTGTGTTATTATTTAAAACCAACTGACCAATGAAATGACAAGATCACCTTAACAAGTGAAAACTCCAATATAAAATTTAATCGATCGACCAAGTCACATGTATTTGACGTCTCAACTGTAATTCCTGGCTATTGATCGAGACTTCTCGGTCTCTCTCTTTTTGCAGACTGATATCGATCTACACTGTACGCAAAAGCGTTCAGGTTCGGGCTAAACAGCTTAAGGGTTAGATAGATTTGGATAGATTTATTTACTTACATGAGACGAAATGAATATGATCATGAAATTATGTCATACTATATTTAAATATAAACGATGACCAAAAAAAGGCTATAAATCCCTTATTTCCAATCGGGTCCTTGGAATGAAACAATGTTTGTCATAGGAGGACATGCCTCATAATTGACAGAATCACAGTTAATTGAAATGATTTTTCACAGCTTATGACTATTTGAAATATGACTTACCATAGTAAATTACTATTTTCGAAGAAAGACGCATCACAACAAATAACTTTTTCATCTGGATTTACAAAACAAGAAAGCTTTCAGTATCCATGATTTGTTGGGACAGTTCATTCCAGAGCAAAATTCCTTTATAGGAGAAAGACTTTTTGCCAAAGTCCTTGACCCTTGGAACCGAAAAGCACCCACTCTCTTCGAAAAAATGTTCTGAGTAGGCACTGTTGCCACTGACAGTTACTCTCAGTCTAATTGTGGCGCCGCATGAGCGGCGGCACTATATTTTTTTATTCGCTTTTGAAAAATGCCTATGGAGGCAGCCATATTGTTTACTAGGCTTCCAGTCATTTCGCACCGTACATAGGTCAATTTGTACCAAGGCCATTTCGTACGATTTTGGTCATTTGGTGCCAACCTTTACTTTTTATTTTGGTAATTTCGTACTCACTTTGATCATTTCGTACCCACTTTGATCATTTCATACCCAGTTTTTTAATATCAATTTGGTTATTTAGTACACAGTTTTAATACTACTAGTATTTTCTTGTGTTGTTTGCCGAATGACAATTGCTTTTGTACATAGCTCCAATTGAAATTATGTTAAATTTCGCCGAAGAATGGCTATGATTGTGTCTTACCATTATTGGTTCTTTCTTTTTTAAGTTTTAATTTTGCATTCTAAAGATTGTTTAGGGCTTCTCAGTCCATTTCTCACCGAGTTCTGCAAAATTTACTTTGGTCAATTTGAAATGCTTTAAGAATTTTCTGGAGAGAGGCCACATTTTCGTTGTGTTCTTCATAAATCATGTTGCAAAACCATGACTCTTTCTTAGACTTAAACTTTTTACCAAACAACATAATTTTAGACTTTTGAAAGCATTTGCAGACGACAATTCGAATGTAGTTACCATTTTCTCCTTCTTCCACATTGTTTTCAAAATGATTCTTCCGCAAGGTTGTTAATACTCGGGATTAACACAATGCCTTAAATGGTGCAAACCTTAAAAAAACTCTTCTTGTCCAAAACCAAATGGCCCAGAGTTTAAATACTTGACATGTAGTATCACCACGTGGACCTCTACGAAATTTGTTCAAGTGATGCCCTTGGCGTAAAAAATTAATCCGCTGTAATGTGCCCTATTTCAGAAACAACTGATTTGCGGCCACATTGATGTTATACATCAATATTTTCTTGTACTATATTGATGGGTGTCGCTAGTACGGCTAAAGTACTCATGCATATATGGAGGTGCTGTATTAGCATTAATCTTAAAGACATGGCACAGAGTTGTAAATTCAGCCCTTTTAAAAACAGATAACCAGTTTAGTTTTGAGAATTGTATATTTTCAATGCGATTTCTGAAATCAAGATTCAGCACAAATCTGATAAGTTTGTTTTGTGTGGTCTGCAGTTTATTTCTTAATACCAATGTAAATGGGTAAAACCACACTATTGAAGCATAGTCTAAGTGACACTGAATAACAGACATAACCAATAACTTCTTGGTATGATTAGACAAAAACTTGGCTTTTCTTCATAAAAACTTAACATTACTTTGCTTTACTTAGAACAGATCTGGCCATGGATTCTGATCTATGGTTGCTCCCAGATATTTTACCGAGTCTCTAACTTCAATTGGTTGACCTTTGCATGAAATATTGAGCTTACGTTTTTTTTTCTTCATAACAGCTTTAGACGTACATTTGCTTTACTTAGGACAGACCTGGCCATAGATTCAAAAGAGAGGCTCTGATCTATGGTTGCTCCCAGATATATTACCGAGTCTCTAACTTCAATTGATTGACCTTTGCATGAAACATTGAGCTTAGATTGGGTTTTGAGTTTGTGTTTTGAAACAAATAGAATACGAGATACAGTAGATACAGTAAAGAGAGTTTGTAACTTATCAACCACCCACTAACGTGTTTCAGGTTAGAAGTGAGTAATGATTCAATTTCATGAATATGTTTAGCATGAACCAATATGGTAGAGTCACCTACATATATTAATAATTTGTGTTTAACGACAGCTGACAGATCGTTAATGTCAACTAGAAAGAGAAGTGGGCCCAATATCGATCTTTGAGGAACACCTCATTGAAGTTTAACGCTTGAGGAAAATGTACAAGAAATATCTACTTATTGTTGCGGTCACACAGGTAGGAATAAAAACAGCGGACAGTCGACCCAGAAAGACCAATAGCTTTCAGTTTCATTAAAAGAATGGAATGACTGACTGTATCAAAAGCTTTCTGAAGGTCAAGTAAATCATCCAAATATAATTTCCTTTATCCATGTGAAAACGAATAAAATCAGTAAGGTGAATAAGACAGGTTTCGGTCGAGAATTGACTTCTAAAGCCAGACTGATACTTAAATAAAAATCTTTTGATGTAAGATAATCATTCAGCAGGTCATAAACCACTCTTTCTAAATTTTTTGAAATATTTTTTAAAATAGATTCGGGGCGGTAATTGCCTACAACAGTCTTATCGTTTTTCTTGAATAAAGGAATGACATGAGCAGACTTTAAACTATCTGGTACGTTACCCTGGATTAAAGATAGATTGATTATTGTGATAGGGGATAAGCAATAAAAGGGGCAGCGTCCTTGACAAATCGTGTAGGGATGCCGTCAAGTCCAGTAGCTTTCTTTGAGTTCAAACTATTCAGGTATTTAAACACCTTATTCTCAGAAACTAAGACAAAGTTTAAGTTACCAGGTTTAATACGTTTGGATGAATAAAATCCAAAAAGGAAACTTTTGCCAAAATGTTTAACACTTTCCGGTAATTTTGCAACAAGTTTGGCAGCTACAGATGTATAGAAAGTGTTAAACTTATCAGTCACTTTCACTTTATTAAAACGCACTCCACCGCCAATATTCAAGCCAATACAACATGAAGGATGACCTTTTTTGGGATGTAAGCCCCAATGCTTAAAATGGTCCCATAGAGACTTTAAGATCACTTAAAACAGAATTGAAGTAGCTTTTCTTGGCATTATGTATGCATGGTTTAGCTTCATGTCTAAGTCTTCTAAAAGTAGACAAATTTTCATCAGTTGTGTTCCTCTAATGAACTTTAAAGGCAGTATCTCTATCCTCAATGCGCTTAAGAACATCTTAGTCATTCCAGGCTTCTGTTCGTTGTTTAATGCGAATACGTTTAACTGGAGCATTTTTGCCAAGAATAGATGAGGAAATTTTCTTAAAATAGTTCTAAGCGGAGTTAATATCATCATTTAATAAAGTATCTGTCCAGTCTGCCCTTAAAAGCGACTGTTCGAAGGCATTTTTTTTCTATAATACTTCAAAGACCGAATATTAACAGTATTATGTTTACCAATGGTTTCCAAAGTAACTTTCCTAGTACAAAATGTCAATAAGTGGTCACTTATTCAACAATCAATAACAGCACTTTGAGTAATTTTCCTACGATCAGACACTAAAATAAGATCATTTATAACTTGCGTCAAGCTAAATAAACTACAGAATGATTTAAAAGTTCTGACTAAAGGACATGTTTAACATTAGTATCAAAATCTCCTAATAAAACAGATTCATGTGGATTTAAAGATTCGAATCTGATAATACAGATTCTAAAATTTCAAAAAAAAAAAAAAAAAAAATGACTGCTTAATAGGTCGATACATCACGCCGCATAAAATAGGCTTCGTCTTGGGTAAAAGAATGTCAACAAAAGATCCCTCTAGCTACCATGGACAAGATGATCCCGAGAGTTAGAAAGCAATATCCTTCCAAATGGCATCACCAGCATGGAGATTCCTGTCCTTGCGGCGGAGAGTTTATCTTGTAGTGTTGACTTCTGAGTCAAAAGCAGTGTTATCGAGCCATGTTTCCTACAGAAACTAAGCAGGTAGCAAAAGTATTCTTGGCTAACAAGACGAACTTCATTGATATTTGGCAGCAGACTCCTAATTTTCAAATGAATAAAGTAAAGACCTCTCTTGTTGAACTGACTACAGTTTGTAGAATATTCACCAACAGGCCCAGGACTTGGATATTTGTCACCACACAGAGAGAGTAATGTGCTAGTCCATGATTTGAGGAAAAGCAAGTGTAAATCAGTTTAAGTACTTTTCCACTCTTTATTCTACTTGGTACACTATGATAGCCGAGCCCCGGTAGCTCAGTCGGTAGCGTGCAGGACTTGAGAACACGGGATCCAGGGTTCGATCCCTGGCTACGACCCCTGGCTCGGCCAATTTCTTTCCGAGGATTGATGATAGTCACTGCGACAGGATTCATTCCTCTCCCACCGCTGATCATTGTTTCGACGATGATTATGTGGGAAAGCAGCCAGTGGCTTGGAAAGAAAATTGTGCGAAGTACTGGAAAAAGAGACTCCAGGAAAGCATGGATAGGTGCACTGGCCGCCGCGATATAACTGAAATAATGTTGAAAACGGCGTTAAACACAATACAATCAATCAACAATCAACACTATGATAACATCTGGCAAAGTGTTTGTAAACAGCCGACTTCTCCTAAGAATAACGGGTTAAATTAAGCATATCTAAACAATAATAATTGAAACAGTGTATTGAATCGATAAGGAAAATAAAAGAATAGAGATACGGATTTATCAGTAATTTGACTCTAGGCCTATTATGTTTTAGTCTGATAATGAAGATTTTAACTCTACAAGACACAAAATTTTAGACTCGCGATAAAATGTAAAGCTTTTGCAGTCGACAAATGAAATGATGCTGAAATGATGGATCGTGTCTTTGACAGGGTAGAAAACATTCTGGGAAAAGGGAGAAAATCCTTGCTGCAAGCACTACTCTCCTTATTTCCTCAGTGTTTTCAAAAGCCTTTGTCCTCGGGGTCGTTAATGGTTGAGATTTTTTGGCAAATGATTAATTAGGAATTTATTCCTATTTTATCGTAAATTTCTCAGATTTTATTACCCGTCCTTCTAGTGTTCTCAAACCACCCTCTGTTTGATCAGTCACACAGCTTGCAAGTGTAACAAACCACTTATCACATAACAGAGCACCCCCACATGTGATGATCTCGCCCGTGAATAGAACAGATGTAATCCAACCAAGCCATGGGAACGCACCCTGTAAATGTATTGCAAGAACAGACAAACATGTACAGCGTTCGTTGTTATTTAGCATAATACAAGCATAAATGGCGAAAACTGTAGCTCGGTCGGGGACGCACACGCCGTGAAACCAAGACCTGTATTCGCCAACACACTAAATCGGTTACATTGTACGACAAATTGCATTCGTAGTCTTATTCTAGATTTAGAAAGTAAAATAATTTCTGATTGGCTAAAAGAAATGGTTTAGCCAATCAGAAATTGTCTTACTTTAATATTCAGAAAAGTCTGGAGAGTAAAGTTAAAAAATGATATTAAGAATGACTAATGATTACGTGCCACAGGGGTGGAGAGGTCGCTTGTTTCAGACTGTATTTTGCTAGGCCTGATATTGATCTGTGGGGTCCTGTGTACCTCAGTGATGAGAGTGTAGGATTCGTAACCTGCAGGTGCAGGGATTTTCGTAGGAGTTCACAAAACTTCAGAACCTTAGCCTGAACTGTTGTAACGGTGAGCAAAGCTATCAGTAACCCCGTGGACATAATCTGTATACTTTTGACAAAGGACCAGAAGATGATCTACATAATCATAAACAACAATAATCTAGGGCTTGTAAGTTTTAGACAGAACATTTTTAACATTCTTTATTTGATACTGTATGTGGAAACATGGAACACAAAGGGTTGGGCTATTTCAAATAACCGAAGATATTTTTTAAGAACATCTTTAATATAAGATCCCTAGATAATGCTAAATCAGTCCTCATACTGGGATTACTTTGGAAGGCCTGAAAAATCCAACCGGGGTTCTTGGGGCCGCAGGCTCCAACTAAAGTGCAGGGCCAACGCCCCAGTAGAGCGAAGCCAAAAATGATTTGAGGTATTTCTAAACTGGCAAAATCATCTCTCCTAGACACCTCTTTTCAGTGCAAGGTATGAAAGAATTGGATATCAAAAATTGCCATTAAAAATAAAAAGCTCTAAAAAATGGCAAGGAATCGCTTCGCCCCGCTCTAGATAAAGAAAATTGGCTATAGGTTCACCTGTTTTCTGTTTTCTTTTTTTAACCCATTGACAAGTCTAATGAAAAGTGAGGCGAGAGAAAGAAGAAAAGTGAAAAGGTGGGTGGAGTACATTGGCTCATATGAACATTTGTCCGCATCCAGTGGACAGCCTTTTCCCCCATGCTACCTTAGACAGTAAATAACAACAACAACAACAACAACAACAACATAAACATGCCTCCATGTCTGTACAATATCATGGCTATTCACATGTGCTTGGAACTGATTAAATGTTCTCGTGTTCTTTTTGACAAAATATTTCCATTACCACAACGTTATTGTGGTACAAGCTGAAACTAGTACCCTTTGAATCTCTCGTAAAGGTCTGATACGAAGATCCATAACAGGCTACCAGTTTAATAGAAACTTGCTAATTTTCCACACACTAACCAGGTGTCTTTTTGACAACGATTGCAGCTGTTGGCTCTAGAAAGTGATATCCGATCAATTTACTGAATATTGCAAACGATTTTCTACAACGTGATTAAGAAACTTGCTCCTTAAGCCCCTCTTTTTCCAGACTTTTTTTCCGGATTAGGCATAATTTAATAGGGCAAATCAAAAGCCGAAATTCTGGCAAAAGCCGGAAAAATATGAGACCCTGTATATACAAACACCATAGGTCTTGCTTCAGACAGATTAGACCTTTAAAGATTTCTCCCGATATTTATTATCCATGCAAAGTTTCAATGCCATCGGAACTCGCGTCCTAAAGAAGAACATTTTAAGATTTTCAATTGATATAGAAGCAGTGTCCAATCTCGGTCATGTAACAAGAATCAGTTTTAGTCGATCAATCAATCAATTAATCAATCAATGAGTTCATCAATTAATCAATCAATTACAAAGAAATATTCAGAATTACCTGTTGGGTTTTCCAATCTCTTTGAATCTGTGTATTTCCCGATATACCACATTTCCCATAATCTATATTGCGAAAAAGTTAAGGTAGCTCTGTATGTTATTTCAAAAAAAGAATCTGAAGATGTTTTACTCATATATATATGTCTGAACACGTTTTAAATAATTATGTCAGGCTGAATTAAAGCGCTGAAAGTTACAATGAGGCCAACCGTATTGTAAGCTAATCAGAAACAGTTACACTTTTCATTATCGGACACAATTACTATAAAAAGCACATTGACGACTCCCTCTATATCATAAAGAGTAAGACAAGGTGTGCAACGAAATCAAAGAAAATTTGACCCCCGACTTCTTTCAGAGATAATATTTAACCAAATACAGAAAAATAAATCTTATTACCGGTGCAGTTGGGTTCACAAATGATTTTCTTGTGTACCCTGACCTTCGAAAATTCCAAACGGCTCTTGCCATCAAACAATAGCTTTCATCTGAAAAAAATTTAAAAAAGCTTCCACATTTTCCGGATCGCCATGCGCTGACGTAACCCGATTTATAATCCTGCAGCGAAAAATAATCTGAAAAAAGAAAAAGATATTTCAAACAAAGATCGAATTTTTTGTTGATGTATTGATGAAATTATTAAATTGATATTTCGTCTGTTAAAATTTATTTTTTCATCTAATCAGGTATCACGATTTTCATCTCCCATTTTGCATATTTTCAAATACGTTTTTACCGTTCATTGGTCAAAAACTTTGGCGCGTCTTTTGATAGTAGATTCACATGAGTTATTATTCACTGCGTCATAATGAATTGTGTGACGTCAGCGCATGGCAATCCGGAAAATGTGGATGTTTTTTAAATTTTTTGAGATGAGAGCTATTGCTTGGTGTCAACAGCCGTTTTGAACTTTCGAAGGTCATGGTACACAAGAAAAATCATTTGTCAACCCCACTGCATCGGTAACTATTTTTTTTTTAAATTTCGGTTAAATATCATCTCAGAAAGGAGACGGGGTCATTTTTTTCCGATTTCGTTGCACACCTTCTCTTATTATACACTATAGAGGGAGTCACCAAGGGGCTATTTATGGTAACGGTGTTAATGAAAATTTGAGTATATTCCGTGAAATACAGGCGATGCACCAATGTGCTGTAAGGGTTCGATGATCGACCGAGGAAAATTTTAGTGTTCCGTCATAGACCAGTGGAGCTTCAAAGGCCTGTGGTTAATAATAACCAACTTCCGTACGCTTACTTTCGAAACTTGGATTACGATACACTTCATGTGTGTGCCTGTGATATATTTCCTTGAAAAATATCGTCTTCATGTGTAAATGGCAAGGTATTTCATAAGGGTTTATAAAGCTACTACCGCGGATTTTTCGACCTTTCAAACAAATCACCTGCTCGAGGTATTTATTTCATGATATAAGTTTAGTAATGATGCGCCGACTTGTCGTTAAAGCTTGACTTAATATTGAAGCGTTTCAATTGAAACAATAAGTTTGCTTGGTTGCTCAATCACTTTTCATTTAGTCATTAAATATTAATGACAGCGAGAATTCGACAGTAAATTTTAGCGAGGCTAGAAATAGAGTGTGAACAAAAAGTCTGACATAGATAAATTTTGTTCTCCTCTGAACACCTCTTTTCGTTACAAGGTATGAAAGAATTGGGTATCAAAAATTGCCATGACAAAAAAAAGCTCCAAAAATGGCCAGGAACACGCCCCCTCTAGATAAAAAAAAAATGGCTATAGGTTCCCCTGTTTTATGTTTTGTTATTTGAACCTGTTGACAAGGCCAATGGAAAGTGTGGGCGAGAGAAAGACAATATACAATAAGACAAAAAAGACAATAACACTTGGCTGGTCTTAACACCAAAAATTCCGTATTAATTTCTGATTCTAAATTCCAAAACCAGCAATAGGATTCGGTGAACACAATACGTCTCAACCAATCAGACTTTTTCCATAGAATTGGAACAATGTTTAGAATGATTTTTGAATGGATGCCTAGCACTTCAGTTGAAAACAGTAAAAATAAGGTTTTGAAAATGCCAAAGCCACGCACATATCTTGTTGTACCGATCCTTAGTTTTCAATACAAGCCATGCAAGTGGGATATGCCTTAAATGTTACAGGCTAGGACGACAAAAATCAACGAGAATTAAACATGTAATCCAAAATATTTGTAACTTAGGTAACATGCAAGCAAGATCATTTGTTCCCTAGGACATTTGTCCAGCATCATTTACCCACCAAGACAATTGCTATCTAGGGCATTTTCTTACACATTTTCTAGCTCAAACATTCCCTCCCCCAAACTTCTCTTCTTCCAGTACTCATCCCCATCCATGTGTTTGTCCTTATATGTTTCCCCAATCATTATGCCTCCCTTCCATATCCCTTTCCTCCCTCACTAGTTCCATGCATCAAGCTGGTCATTCACCTCTCACTTAATCTTACCAAGTTCTTCGGCGATAATTTTTCCAATATGGTCCAGATCCTCGAAGGTATCTATTCGAAATACGTGTTCACCATCAGGCTTAGATGCAATTTTGGCGAGAAGAGTATCTTTAGTGTTTTTCCCGACTCCAATGGCAAAAATTTCAAATTTATCATCTGAAAAGAAGTCAAAACCACAAAGTTCCGCATTAAATGCCTACGTCAAAATAAATTAAGGCATAGAAACTGAAAAATCTCTGGATGGGAAATCATTACTTGTTATAAACGACTGTTAATTTTCAAAGACTGTTTTCAAAAGCTGTTTACTGCTATGAATAAGGTTTTAAAACAGACTTTCTTGTACAAAAAAATTCAGGAGAAAATTTTAAAGTATTGTCTTTTTACCAGACAAAAAGATACGAGACTTGTCCATATTACTCCTGCACGAAATATCAAATGTGTTTCATCGTGAGTTGTCTCTCACAGAGGGTTAAAAAAATGAAAAAAATGGACAAAATGCTGTTTTAAGGTTTGGTAATTGCTCTAATGTTTGGTAAATTCTTAATCTTAACCCCAGCCATTATTGCACAAGATGTTTTGTATTCATACCAAAATGTAGAACAAGTGACAAAAAGGTAAATAATTGAAAGATACATGAGATATAGAATACATCCATATGTATTATGTTCTATTATAGTTGTTTTTGACTAAAGGTCACTCCTCTCCAACCTAGCAACGTGCTTAAAAAAGTAGAACAGAACAAAACAACATTTTATTTGACGTGTACACAGTACATAGTCATATTTACATCAAAAGTAACATAAATTCCAAGGTCACCCTCTCTTGCTCTCTTTCTCTCTCTGTCTCTGTCTCTGTCTCTGCCTCTCTCTCTCTCTCTCTCTCTCTCTCTCTCTCTCTTTCTCGCGTCCTTCTCTCTATCTCCCTCGCTTTCGCTCCTTCGCACGCTCTCTCTTTCTTTCACTCTGCTCAAGTCATGTAAACTGTATTGAACAAAAAATGCTAATTTAATAATTACAACAAGTATAAGGAATCAACTGAGGATGATGATATATGAATATAGTGTATCTGTAAACTTCGTTTGGAGAAAAAAAAAAATAATTATACAAACTGTAAAGTGTGTTAAATCGTAGTGAAAAAGCTGATGTCAGATAATTACCGACAGTAAAGAGATAAGTTAAAATATACTAGGTCTGATATAAAAATACTTATCTAGGTACTTCCGACGTAAGTGTTTGTATTTCGGGCACACTAGCGAGAAATGAAACTCGTCCTCAATTTCGCCACTTTGGCAAATTTGGCAGAGCCTTTCATTTCTCGGTATATTATTTCTAGAAAATCTTCCAGTCTGAATTTGGAGGGAATGGGCTGAAATCCTTAATTATGCCCCCTTTCAACGAAGTGGGGGTATATTGCTTTGCTAATGTCGGTCGGTCCGTCGGTCGGTCGGTCGGTCGGTCGGTCCGTCGGTCGGTCGGTAGACCTTACCTTGTCCGGATGGTAACTAGACACAGAATTGACCTAGGTTCGTCAAATTTGGCACAGACATGCGTCTTGGAGTGTAGATGATTCCTATTGATTTTGAGGTCAATCGGTCAAAGGTCAAGGTCACAGTGATCGTCAACATGTTGATATATAGACCAAACCTTGTCCGGATGATAACTAGACACAGAATTAACCTAGGTTCGTCAAATTTGGCACAGACATGCGTCTCGGAGTGTAGATAATCCCTATTGATTTTGAGGTCGATCGGTCAAAGGTCAAGGTCACAGTGACCGTCAACATGTTGATATATAGACCAAACCTTGTCCGGATGATAACTAGACACAGAATTGACCTAGGTTCGTCAAATTTGGCACAGACATGCGTCTCGGAGTGTAGATGATCCCTATTGATTTTGAGGTCAATCGGTCAAAGGTCAAGGTCACAGTGACCGTCAACATGTTGATATATAGACCAAACCTTGTCCGGATGATAACTAGACACAGAAATGACCTTGGTTCGTCAAATTTAGCACAGACATTTGTCTTGGAGTGTAGATGATCCCTATTGATTTTGAGGTCAATCGGTCAAAGGTCAAGGTCACAGTGACCGTCAACATGTTGATATATAGACCAAACCTTGTCCGGATGATAACTAGAAACAGAATTGACCTAGGTTCGTCAAATTTGGCACAGACATGCGTCTTAGAGTGTAGATGATCCCTTTTGATTTCAAGGTCAATCGGTCAAAGGTGAAGGTCACAGTGACCGTCAACATGTTGATATATAGACCAAACCTTGTCCGGATGATAACTAGACACATAATTGACCTAGGTTCATCGAATTTTGCACAGACATGAGTCTTGGACTGCAGATAATCCCTATCGATTTTGAGGTCAATCGGTCAAATGTCAAGGTCACAGTGACCGTCAACATGTTGATATATAGACCAAACATTGTCCGGATGATAACTAGACAAAGAATTATTCTAGGTTTGTCAAATTTGGCACTGACATTCGTCTTGGAGTGCAGATGATCCCTATCGATTTTGAGATTAATCCATCAAAGGTCAAGGTCACAGTGACCGTCAACATATTGATATATAGACCAAACCTTGTCCGGATGATAACTAGACACAGAATTGACCTAGGTTCATCAAATTTTGCACAGACATGCGTCTCGGAGTGCAAATGAACTCCATCGATTTTGAGGTCAATCGGTCAAATGTCAAGGTCACAGTGACCGTCAACATGTTGATATATAGACCAAACCTTGTCCGGATGATAACTAGACACAGAATTGACCTAGGTTCGTCAAATTTGGCACAGACATTTGTCTCGGAGTGCAGATGATCCCTATCGATTTTGAGATTAATCCATCAAAGGTCAAGGTCACAGTGGCCTTCAACTTAATGATATTTAGACCTAACCTTGTCCAGATGATAACTAGACACAGAATTGACCTAGGTCCTTCAAATTCTGTACAGATATTCATCTTGGAGTGTAGATGATCCCTGTCGATTTTAAGGTTAATCTGTGAAAGGTCAAGGTCACAGTGACCACCAGATGATTCAGGGCCCGCGCTGCCGTTCGCCACTAGAGCCATTTGCTAAAAAAAATTAACCTGTCTCAAAAATCATCATGTGGCTCAACTTGTGGCTCCAACATTTTTTTCGCATATTATCGGGGACGTAGTAAGCATCGAAGTTGACTGGGAAAAAGCGGAAGTCAAACGCGCGTGCCGAAAAGAAAATCGATAACCCAGTCTGTGTATCGGCGACTGTTTACAATCTTGTATGTATACACACGGCGGTGTGTATAATTATGCGAACTGTTGACAGATTATCACGTTTAACAATTGAAGTGGGCTATAAATCAAAAAGATGACATCGATATTTCCAAATCAATTCTTTTGATATCAGTTTATGAACCGTGCCTCTTCCTGTATCAATGTGGCAGTAGGAGGGCATGACTGTTTTACAAACAGACATCTTGTTTACAAATATATGAACGGGATAAAAGAGGCAATTTGTCTAAGTACTCTTCGCTTTCAAAATTTGACTTAATATGTTTGTAAAGGGTAAACATGGTACTGTAACTGATTTTTGCAAACCACTCTTGCTTAAAGCAATCTATTATGCGTTCCTTTAAAAGAGGCACAAATTCCTTTACATCAAATGTTGGATTAATAAAAACTTCAGAAAAACCAAAATCGTCAAAAATACTCTTAACGTCTGAAACCCAATTTTTCTTCCCTTTAAGATAATCACCATACGCATCATTATAAACATTTTGTATCATTATGTTATCTGAATTCATAATTTTAAACCAATACTTCACAATTCGTATGTATCTGGTAATATACAAAGGATATCTACCTAATTCACCATAAACTGCCATATTACATGATCTGTTATTAACACAAAGTATACGTTTACAAAACTTAAGGTGTATTCGTTCAATTTCTTTAGATTTACTTTTTCCCCAAGTCTCACAAGAATATCCTAAAATAGAACCAATAAATGCGTCGAACAATTGACAAAGTATTTTAGCTGACAATCTAAATTTTGAACAGTTTACTAAAAGAACATTTAGGGCTTTCAGCGCTTTTGAAGAGAGATATTCTCGGTTTTGTGCAAAAATACCAGTGTAATGAAATAAAGTCCCCAAGTAACTAAAATTATCTACTGATTCTATTACCTTTCCCTTGTATGTCCATACTTCATCAAGTTTTAAAGGTCCTCTTTTCCTAAAAACCATAGTTTTTGTTTTATCAACATTCACTTCTAAACCCCATTTGTCGCAATATTCACTCAATTTATCTATATTACTTTGAAGTTCTGATGGATTTTTCCAAAAAGTAACCATATCATCTGCAAATAATAGAATGATAATAGATAGTTCATTAATACTAATTCCAGAATTTGGATTCTCTAACAAGAAGAGTTCTAAGTCCTCAAGGAATAATGATACTAGGATCGGAGAGATTGTCTCCCCTTGCCTCAATCCAATCGTGTAGTCAAAAAAATCTGAAAGTAAATTACCATTTTTCACACATGATTTAACTGTACTGTACATATCTCGTATAATCCTAAGTAATTTTCCTTGAATGCCGTGTTTATATAATTTTAGCCACAGGGCATTTCTGTTAAAGGAATCAAAGCATTTCTTCAAGTCAACAAAGACACAGTACAAACGTTTGTTTTCGATGAGAAATTTTTGTACAATACTCATTGATATAAAACTTGCGTCAGTGGTTGAGACACCTTTTTTAAACCCAAACTGTACATCTGTATTACTGAGTTTTCTTCACAAAATTTATTAATTCTGTTATTCAGTACGCTAGTAAATAACTTAGATAAGCAACTAAATAAAGTAATGCCCCTATAATTATTAGGGTCGTTTAACATACCCTTTTTATGGACTGGTACAATTAATCCTTCAGACCATTTGTCTGGGAAAAAAAAGTATCTGTCTTATATATTGAAGAAGAAAAAAAAAAAAATCGGTTTGATAACAAATTACCGTAGCACATGTATTTTCTATCACCGAAATGAACTATTAGGTCAGATAGTTTTTACCCTAATACTAGGCAGTACTTAAATATCGTAAAATTGGCATTAGTTTAGTTTAAAGATAGTTATTTTACATCGATTGAGAAATAGGTTCTCACAGCTTATACTACTCTGTCTGTCTGTCTGTCTGTCTGTTTCTCTCTCTCTCTCTCTCTCTCCTGCTCACGATTCTGAATCTTGGGAACTACACCAGTGCTCTCGCCGATTGTGTGGGCCGATGAACAATCCCAAAGCTGACACCCGCTCCCGGGTCTCGAACTCGGGACCTTATGGTTACGAGGCCGTTGCTCTACCTCACAACGACGGACACCACACAATTGGCATTAATAAACTGAGGGGCAAACCAAAAATCCATTTACCTAAACATATGATTCACTGAGTCCTTTTTCAAGAAGATTTACAGTTAAATTTTCATGTTAATATATTCTTCGAATTGTAAACTCTCCGATAATACCATTCTTTTTAATGTGAAGAAAAAGAAGCTAAAAGATAAAAAAAGAAACTGCCCTACCTGTCCGAATAACATTAGCAACTGACGCAATCCTAGCTAGCGCAAGTTCCCTATCTCCTCCATCCATCGTTATCTCTGCATCAGTGAATATAAACAAAACCCTAAAACGATTACAAACAAGCTTTTTCCCCTTTTGTTTCAAGTTGATTGTCCCCATACTTTGACGTGTGATGGACATTCGACAAAAATACTTTTTTAAAGAATTTAATTTAGTCTAAAAAAGATTGCAAATAAACAATAAGGGAACAAGCGGAGTTCAATAGCGTTCTCAAATCGCACACCTCTTAGCGCTGCTTTGATCTCAGGAAAAACATTAAAGTCTAGATCTATTGTCATCCTCAACAGAACTTCTTCCATTACGAAATTATCGATGCCACCTAAAAACAGGCGCCCTGCTGCATTTCGTCATTGTGCTCGAACTTTGCAACAACTTTTAAGAATTAGTAAGTGTTTTGTCAAATCTCACGCAGAGGTCTCCTTAAATAGATATCGCCAGTCATGATTTTGAAATTTCTGTTGGCGATAACGTCTTGAAAATTGTTTAAACTTATGAAGATCGTCATCAGGTGGCAGACGACTTCGCGGAGTTGCATGCAAAAGGAAAAGCATGAAAATGCGGTAGTTCTCTGTGTATGGCTTGTTCTGTATATTATTTCGTGCTCCGGATATAACGATGTACGTTGCTATGGACACTGGTAATTCAGCAAATACTTTAAGTTATTTGTTTTTCGATGGCACTCTTTTAAGAAAAATTTGATCTTAGATGTAAGTTTCATAGAAATGCGATTTATAACGCAGACATTATACGTACAGTCTACGAACTTCCCTACTAACCCTCTTGTTTATCCAAGCACTTAGTCTTAAATGACGGACGGAGTATTGCAGAAGCAAGAAAATGGACCGTTCCAGTTCCACGGGGAAATGATATCCTCTATTCCAACCATGAAGACATCGGTGATGATAATATTGTGTCAGACTTGCTTAGTGCGGGTGGATTTGACTCCTAGTGTATCGTGTTCTAATTCCGATTATGAAGGTTTTGTTTACAGTGATATTTCCGGTGATGAGGAGCAACAGTCACCGAACAATGATGGTAATACCAGTTCTAAATCTGGAAATAATGAGGTGGCCTCGATAGATACATTCGCCATCAGCGACGACGTGGGATTTGTATTGCCGTCGGTTTTACACACCATAAGGCAAACCTCGTCTTACGGATTTCAAGGACACTGTTTTGCATAGACGACAATGTTTATTTCGTTGAATTATCTACTGAACAGGCTTTTACGAATATCAGTACGCATGCATTGACTCTGTCTGTGTCACATTGTTTACATAAATATGAGGGACCAAATGTAGCAAAGAGCCAACTTTCTCCCTTTGTCACATGTTCTGCAGTTGGGAGTGTCACATACAAATTAACAACTAGATCGACCTCTTCGGATTCGATTCAGCGATTTAGGGCTACTCCGCTCTTTGTCTGCCGCCCGCTGAAAGTCACAATTTTTACGGATTGGCGGGAAATTTAGAGTAAAAACGCTGACTGGCATCATAGTCAGGGGTCACAGGTTTATTACAAAATGATGAGAAACCAGTGAATAAATTAAGAATTATAAATTGGAGATACCACAAATCAACAAATATTGGATTTTTACACACAAGCAATATTATGGATTTATTTACGCGTAGAGCTTTATTAAAATCAAAGAAATGGTACATTTGATCAAGTGTTATAATTCAACCTAATAACGTTATCAATACAGTGTGGTTGTTTTTCGTGTCACGTGGGCAAAAATAAACCTTGCCACGGGTTGTGTATTTTTCAAGTCAGGTCTGACAGAAAAGAACAGAACTCAAAACTTGGCCATAACTGAAGAATGAGCAGAACTGAAGCGCCGTGTGAATATGCCATTTATAGCCTTTACATGCGATGAAAAAGACGAGAAATATTAGTATTATTCAATTTGTTTCTTAACTTTTTTTCCTCAGTGTAAGTGCCAAAGTTACTGTACTCTAAATTTACCTGTTTGCTCTTTCCTTTCGTTTTTTGACTTTTTCATTCCTCAGGGCGATTCTCCGGCCAAAATGTGTTAAGTAAATGTAGGACCTTACAGCCGTGAGTAAGGATCTAAAGTTTGTCCCACCGTCTTCCTTCTAAAAGAAAGAAAATTAAAGGTTTCATTTCATACGTATCTAAACTATCAAACATTTGGACATGACAAATGATTAATCTTTCATAGATAACGTCAAAATCAAGATGATAGCGGTGGTCCAATATCGCTCACATCAGTGCATTAGTGCAAATTCGAAATAATACCCTATTTTGAGACTATCAGCAATCTTTGGGCAAGACTTTACCCAACAACAATGCCATATACATGATTTCAAAGCTCTACTGAGTCCCAGAGATGATAAACAGAAAACTATGTGAAAAATTAGAAACATCAACGACCCCTAGGATAGTGCTGTTTTTCAAAATGGCTAAATTGCCATAAATCAATTCTATGTAAAAGCCACAGATCTTGTGGTTGAAAGTGTTTAAAAGTTTTCCTTGTAGATTGTTTACACATTACCCTGGTACTTTTATTATTCCAAAGGAAAGATTTATACAAATCTGATAAAAACAGAATTAACTAGTGCGACATAAAAAAGAAAAAAATCGACAGTCTATAACGTGAAGTTTCGGAAAAAATAAATTTGTTAAATATAAGTCAAAACATTTTGTGGCATAACGAAGGAAAATAATTTAAGTCAAATCTTCTTTTCTACATTTTTTTTAATTTTCAACATTAATTTTCACCTGTCTTATATCAAAACCCAAAGCGAACGACAAGAATACTAAGAAAAGAAAGCCGCATTTCTACGGTGCCCTTCACCTTATATACTAGCTGGAAAAATAAACATCAAGTTTTGGTCACCTGAACCGCCCACATACTGGCAATGTTCAGGCACGCCGCAGACCTAGATAGCTCTGTGACCTATCTTATGTAAGGTGGTATGTAAGGTGGTATGCGAGTCATATCAAAAGAAACCTACTTGCAGAGTTCACTTGTTTCACAATTTGACTTCCAGGAGAAGACCAATTTTGACCCAGAGACCAAAAAAACTGGACAACTTCAACTAGGCCTACTTGATGGAGTTACATTTAACACATATGTGTGCGTTGTCTTTGGTCGTGAAGTAGAGCATCGGCCTCGCAAATATAAGCACCCGGGTTCGATTCTCGAGGGCGGATGTCAACGTTGGAACAGTTCATCGGCTCACGCATTCGGCGCGAGTACTAATATGTATTCCATGAAGTAGAATCGAGAGAGATCTGTATAAGATGCTATAAGATGCAAGAATTTGTTTATCAATTTTTCGATCTATGTTTCAGTTAACATGCATCAACGCTCTAGGCTTTCCGATTACAGGCGAGATTCTTTTTTAAACCGTAATCTGTATATTTCTCTGTAAAAATCGAGACACCAAAGAAACATTAAAGTTGACCGCTACAAATGGGGTTGGTACAAAATAGATGTTTGCAAAGGACAATGTCAAATCGGCGACCGTAAAATAAGCGCTCGGAAAGACATATTGGAAGCATGAATTGAATGGTTTTGTTAACTGTTTTTACGGCTGAATACAATTTACCGAAACTCAGAAAGTGTTCTATATTTAACCCTTAAACTGCTAACCGCGACCCACTGACCTTTTGCGGACAGTGTAGATCAAGATCAGACTGCACAAAACGTGCAGTCTGAGTTTGGATCTACACTGTCCGATAAGGAGATATCTTTCCACCAAAAATACCCTTGAAATAGCAAAACTTTTGTATTTACGGTAGGCTTGAAAGTTTTATTCGTAGTTATTTAGCAGGATAAGGGTTAAAGCATGACTAAACAAGCCGACAGAATTTCCAATATGACTAGCTGACAGGCAGGGTTCGGAGATAATTCAGGGTTAGAGGATGCTGATGCTCTCAAGCGTCACCGGCCGGCGATCGCAGACCATTAATGAGGGCTAAAAAGGCTGTTACCCTCATAACGGCGTATGGACCTATCGAATCTTTCAGAGAATTCTATAATGCTGCATTACCTGAATTCCATCCACTTTTTCAATCACTTTTTCAATACTTCGGATTTCCGTGTCAGCTAAGTTAAAAATAACCTTAGCGGTGCTGCTAAATGTTATTAGCGCGATCCTAGTTCCATCCTCACCTTCCAAAAAAGAAGATAATAAATAAATAGATAAATAAATAAATAAAATACACGACAACATTTGTCTGTATTGAAAGTGTTTTAAGACGACCAAGAAATCGAAATTGAAATTTTCGAAATTATTTTTGAAAAGTGTGTAAGGTAATAAAATCTGTAATTGATACATGTCTTACACTGAAAACAAAGGTAGTTATATGATAAATATGATTTTTATATTTTAAATAAGGAATGCGTCTCCTGCTCAAAAATATTCAGTCCCATACAACATTACCTTAATTTAAAAAAAAAAAAAAGCTTGTTGTAAAAAAGTTTATTCCTTCAAAAAACTGAGAGAGAAAGAGAGAGAGAGAGAGAGAGTTTGTTTTAAAAACACTGTGTGAATTGTTTTTCACCATCTGAAATATTACATTGTAAGGCTGTGTAAGTCAAATGAAATTCTTTCGCCTCTCACCTTTGATGCACATGAGAAAAATAGTCAGTGACTTGGAAAGAAACTTATGCCAGTACTGGTGTGAGAAAGCCAGGAAACACACGTGTAAGTGCACTGACTGCCGTTATTTGACCTATCTAAGCTGTCAAAACGGCGTAAAACTCAAATTCAAACAAAAAAGTGAAATTCTATTCTACTCTATATGGCCTGCAACACGCGAAAAGGGGCATTCGTACATTTGCGTAAAGTGTCGTTTCGGATCAGCCTGCGCAGTCCGCGCAGACTAATTCGAGACGGCACTTTCCGTTTTTTATGTAATTTTTCTGTTTTGCGCAAGTCTACTGTAGCACAAAATCTAATGTAGTCGTAAAGTGTCGTCTCGGATCAGCCTGCGCGTACTGCGCAGGCTGATCCGAGACGACACTTTACGCAAATGTCCAAATGTCCCTTTTCGCGTGTTGCAAGCCATATTACGTTTCACACAAAGGATACCACTATTGTCTTCATCCATCAGTGTTATACTTCTTTTCCTTCTGATGCTTCCCCTTGGCAGAGTGTTTAAAATAGGATTTTGTTGTGATGGCTTAGGGTCGGCTGATCAACAACAACAATGAAGCGCAAAAAATCTTAAGACCAAAAAAAAAATCTCCATTTCCTTATACCTCCAATTGGATCCTTTGATACACCAAACTTTCGACAAACAATCTTAATCAATTCCTTTGTTTTGTTTAAAGAATTCGATCCAATACTGCTAGAAACGTCAACCGCAAAAACCATATCTAGTCCCGACTTTCCAACACTGAGCTTCTCTGAAATATGGAACATAACAACTTATGCTTATAACGATCACAATATGAAATGGATATTTTCTGTATGAGCCAAATATTGAATTTCAGGGCATTTTTTGACAAGAATATCTCCAAGTATGTCACAAAAAGTATTTGAACACTTCGACAAGTCCACAGTTCCAAACTCCTTTTGGCTTGTGATGATAAACCCTTTCTATGTGTATGACGTCTAGGGAGAGTGCTTCCAGCTTTGCTTGAGAGCTAGTTCTTGTCGCTTCTTTGAAAATGAGCTACGTGATTTGTGTTTAAGGCTTGGATGGGTATCCCACACTGACTCTAAATGAAATTGATGAAAGGGGCTAAACAAGAACAACTGTCTTACTGGAGGTGTCTTACCCGCTGCCCCCTCTTTGATATACGTAGTTGAATTATTCCTCGGGTTCGATACTTCTTGAAGAGGATAGTAATGCTATGGTGACGAGATTCGGTAAAAAGTACTTTTAAAAGGTAAGTCTTCCTAAGAAGCTAGCTGTTTGGTTGTAGACTCTCCGTAAAGTTAAAGATACTTACTTTATTTTAAGTATTTGTATAGTGACCCCAAGCTGATTATTGTTATAGAAAAAAGATCCCCTTTACCTCTGACAACCACACCTCTCCCGTAAAAATTGGAAGAGGGGGACAATGTCCCCAGCATATGATCTAACTTTCATCATTTACAAAATCTTGTTGTTTTTTAAAAAGCATTAAACCGTACTTCGTTTCGAGTATTCTTTTTTAGAAAGTCTGAGCATGGACTACTTATTATTATTATTATTTTATTTTTATTATTATTATTTTTTTTTTTTTTTGGAGAGCAAAAAAAAAAAAAAAAAAAACATTAGAGATTAACAAGTTCATTTCATTTTTTTCTGTAAATTTTCCTGTATAGCTTGTATAGCCGTTATCGCATAACAAGGGATAGTTCATTTCAAAAAGGTCGATCCTTAACAAAAAGCTGATAGGGGCATTTTGTTTAGCGTTTATGATTCACATGAAATGATTTGGTTGTGGTTGAAATACATGTATTGATCAGGTGTGGTAGGATGTGCCCTCATCGTTGATGGAGGATATGTGTTCACACACTTGCAAAAGTGAGTAGGAGTGGCCGCATGATCTCATTACTTAAACACTACTTCTGTTACCTTGTATTCCATCTCTCGAATCAGCTGAACTTGAGGCAAATTTACTGATAAACTTGTCTTCAAGTAGTCTGCCGAAGCCTTCCACGCTTGGATCTGAAAGAATGCCTAGAATGAATGACTCAGAAATGTAGTTAAGGTAGTAGACCTGTAATGGAAAACAGGTATTTCCACTATAATATTATCCTACAAAATTTGCTATGATTAAAAATGAGTATTATTGTACTACTTTAACCGAACCACTTTTTCCTCTTTTTCCTTCTTAGAATTATCAATTATAAATCTAAAACCACTATACTCTCATTACAAAGGGAGATAATAATTACCCCCCCTTTTCAGGAAACTAACAAAAGTATCAACAAATAATTTCGAGATAGACATCAAAGGAATTTCTGGTCGGTTAAAAATGTGCAAAAGTATTATATCAGTATAAATCCTTATTTATCAACTAACAAGAAATTTTATTCCATGCACTATAAGCATTGGGGGTTTACTACCTTAAGAACACTGTTTTTGGTATTTAAAGATTTTTAAGTCTTTCGGCACCAAATAGATGACTCGACCTCTTTCGACGCTTGAAAATACAATTCAGCGAAACTCAGAAAGATTTAACCCCTTACCACACAAAAAAATTTGACTTTTCAGAAAGGAAAGCTTTAACAGACAATATATATATATATAAAAGTTACTCAAGCGCTGAAACTTGACTTGAAAATTTTGGAAAACATTGGTGGAAAAGGAGAAAATGCTGGTTACCAGCATTTTCTCCTTTTACCACAATGTTTTCAAAATGTCTCTTTTTAAGGGTCGTTAAAAGTAGAGATTGTCTGGTAAAGGGTTAAGCCATGGTCTGGCATCAGTGAATTTCATGCATCTCTTTTATGTATTTTAACAAGGAAGTCGTCACATGATTATGGAGCCATATAAATTATTTTGTCTAACAGCCGACTTGATCATGAGGTAGTATGGTCCTTTGACAGGCAGAAAATCTACAAATCACTTAAAAGTTTTGACGCACGTCAGCCTGTGCGTACTGCGCAGCCTGACATGGGTCGATACGTTTTGAAGATGCATTTTCATCCAGCATAGCTCATTTTATTCTACGTGCTCGACTTAACATGGGAACGGTACAGACGCAAGATCAGACTTACCCTTCTAAACTGCATTCCTACTCTGATGATCAAGAATTCTCTAAACTTGAAAAGAACATTATTTCTAATTGGCTAAACAAAGAAGGTTACCCGAACAAAAATTGTTTTTAATCTCTATATTTGTAATTAGACTATGAATGCAAGTTGTAGTGGGGAGTCAAAACGGGCCCGGGAGAAATCATTTACGAACCTTGACATGTAGGATATTCTTTGTCCCAGCCATATTCCTGGCTACACGTGAGTTCTTCATTGCCGATCAGATTGTAGTTTTTGTCGCATATATACTTTGCTGTCCCACCTACAGAGTAATTGGAAACTATGACTGTTCCATTCGTTGGGTTGTCAAGCTTTGGGCACTTGCGAACTGTGAATAGAATTTGTTATTTATTGTGCCTCATAACTTACAACAGTTTTTGTGGTATTTGTCGAAGACAATACCACTATGAGTTCAATATTGAATTTTGAAGACCATGTATCGTATTTTGTGCAAAGCCGAAGGAAATAAACCCAATTGAACTCAATTTTTCTCAGGCAAATGAGTTTTTCGGTAGCACTCATATATGTAATTGGAAATGGCATGTTAAAATACACTGGGTGAGGCCATCGATCGTGTAAATACTAATTTTTGACTGAAAATAGCCTCACTCGCTCATAACCTTCTATTGGCGCAATGATACAAAATTTTGTCTACCGATCGCTTGGTCCTGGGCTTTTTCGTTCCAAAACCAGTTCGTCCCATGGCTTGTTCATCCCATGATTGCGTGTTACTCCATTTGATTGGGCATGGATATTTATAGATCGAAATAATTGATTGTAATGTTGGGAATTAAATGTTAACGGCCAAAGATATTTCAAAATCATAGTTTTCAGGTACAAATTTAATCTTATTCGATGTAGTCACATTGTTTCTCTTTCTATCCATCATGCATCCTACTGTCAAGGGACGTTACCCCTGACTCCTCCAAATGATCAAAGGGAGACCACCAATACACAAATAATCCCAACTTTGTCAAGAGTACTCTCCCTTCAACCAAAAAGGTATTCATTTGCTTAGTAGGTTGACTTTCAAGCCAATATTTGAATAATATTTCTCTTTTTCTTTCAAATTATTAATTCCACACAATGGCTTCCTTGACAAATACCACTTCAGCGTTCTCAACGCTTTGATTTATTGAACGATAAACCACGGTAGAAAGAAGGTTATTTCTTAATTCTAACATGACACGTGAATTCGGCTGTATAAACACAGTGCGATGGAAGCGTAGTAAAATCGACGTCATTCTATAGTAAATCGCCCGTGACGGCTGCTCCTGTGTCCGCCTTCGGATATTCTAAAATGAGCGCCACTTGACATAAACAAGTCGTCCGCTTCGCGGAGAAAAACTCGAATTTACTGATATTTACTGTTTTTGATAAAAACTGACGATGATTGAACTATGTGCAATGTTACCAGTAAACATGTTTCAATCAAATATCTTTTTCTGTGGAAGATTAACATAAAATTTGGTTAGTGATCCATTGGAAATGGGATTTAGAGTGTAAAGGATAATATTCAGAGCGTTTGAAGCGACTGCGATTTTAATGCTTGACGGTACATTCATTCTTCCTTGTCGTTTGAAGGGGAGAACATAAAATAGCAAAGACGTGCGTTTTTCTTGTTGTTGTTGTTGTTTTTGCCTAAGGCTTTATTGAAATTTGATATTTGTTCCATATTTACCGACTGGGCAGTCAGGCTTTGTTTTGGTCAGTAAATGGAACAGACTTGGTATATTCAAGGGAATATATCTGCATCCGCTTTGTATGAACTTGTTTTTCTTCGATCAAGAATTTGCCATGTTCGAACCGAAATAATCTTTCTCCTAACGTAGTTTAACGTTCAATAAACCACAAATGTGAGTTATGAGGCACAATTGATAAACCATAAGGGCTATCGCCCTCGCGCTGTATTTATTGTGTCTCATAACTCACAGCTTTGGTTTATCGAATGATATCGATAGATAGAAGATTTATTCCTAAATATAATGTAAGATGTAAAAGATACAGAAGCAAAGCGCTTGAAGAAGAAGGTTTAATACCTCTTCGTAATGCGTTATACAATGCAACTTGTTGCATACATATGGATACACATCCTCGGTGACACAGTTTCGATTCATTCTGTAATCGCCCCTGGTTTATTTCGCGGTCGACTCCTCGTTCTCATGAATTATTCATGAAGCATTTTTATTGGTGATCTCAGTTTTTCTATGAGAAAATTTAAACTATTCTTATCACAAATACGCCGTCATTTCTATTTTTTACTTGTCGATATCCAATCACATCATTCGTTGCAAATCAAGTTTAGCGATACTTTAAATATGGCGGCGCCCATCAACATCACAATCGAGAAGCGTTTAAGAGATTTTCGGCATAACACCGAAAGGTTGTCAGTTAAAATCGTACACAAAGATCGATAGTGTCGTCCCTGTATTGTAGAATGGCATATCTCACAGGAGACAAGCACGCCGACGGCCGCCATATTTGTTGACAACCTCGGTTTTTTTCCAGGGTTATTTTTAGTAACGGAAGAAATTAAATTATCCTCTCTACAAAAGAGTATCATTATGTTATCGATCTTTCGATTGGCTATTAGGGTACTTTCCGACCATATGAATATTCATAAAAAACGACGATTTGCTAGTCAAATTTCCCAGGGGTGATACATGGAGAGAAACGTAATGCTTCCAACCTGGGTTCCGAGGATGATGGATACATTTTGTCTAAAACTCAGTTGAAGTATGAGGCACTCGTTGAAATGGTCTTCTAATATTCAGAAAATTTGCCAAAAAAAGGAGAAAAAAATTCCTACCCAAGTCAGCGTGTGTGGACTGCACAGCTTGGCATAGGTCGATACTTTTGACAGATCTATGCTCTAAATCACTTTCTGACAAAGCATGACTCCAATATATTTGATAATTGGTTAAATTTACCAGTATAACCGTCCACAACACACTCTGGAAGGCCTCTGTTCCAGTCATAGTACGTCATGCCCAACACTTTCTTCTGTATACATTGTTGTTCCTGACTTGCTCCAATTACTCTGAGAAGATGATCAAATAATTTCAAATGAACCATGCTCTGTGGACAGGAGTTCAATGCATTTGCAGAAAGTATCAATTCAGGTCAGTCTGCGCAGTCCTCGCAGGCTAACCTGGGTAGAAACTTTATTGCCATTGCTCAATTATCTGCATGTCAAAGGACAACTTTATATCATGAATTAGACAAAACTGACTTTGTGGACCTATAATTGTGTGATGACTTGCAAGGGAATAATGGATCATGGAGATGCTTTCAGCCCACTTTTGCCAGAGCATTACTCAAATAAACTCATGCGTAAAACAAGAACATATTTAACCCTTTACCAAACAATTCCTGGTTTTCACGACCCTTGGAAGGAAGGCTTTTGAAAACATGGTGGGAAAAGGAGAAAATGCTGATAATCAGCATTTTATCCTTTTCCCACAATGTTTTCTACTCTATCAAAGACAGATATCATCATTTGAGCTACATTTTAATTGTTGACTGCAAATGCTCTCCAGTTGGTCAGTTCCAATATATTATCGTTTGTTTGGTAAAAGGTTAAAACAAGAAATATTTTTTTAAATAAATAAATAGAAAAATATGGATATACTTGTATATAAATAAATAAAAGACGGCGTAAGAGGTACTGTAATATGAATATTGAAGCCCGTTTGAGGCCCAGTTTGAAGAGAAATAATAAAAAGTAATTTTGCCAGTAACTGCATCTCAATTACCGCATTTTTTTTTTTTTTCATTTTGTTGAAAAGTGATATCTTGAATTCGATATATGTTTGAAGATTACAATTTGACCTCAACCGTCCTTGATAAAGGAAGAAAGTTATGAAATTAAGATCTGTGTCTGGACAAACATTAGGACCGCACCACAATTTGGCCACCTGTGCAAGCACTTGCTTTAACATACACTGCTGAACTTTATCAAAGAGTCGCGTGTTATATCGAATAGGTACACCTGAAAAGACTGGACAGACAGGGTCAAAGGAAGAGAGATGTAGACTACGATTAAGTGGGGTTATCGCTCCCCCTTCCGGGAAATTTTTTAACTGTCATTTTCTTAAACCAAAATGTCTCCTGAGAACATTTCTGAGGTCTGCCACATGGCGAGGGGGCTTTTACAAGTTATAGAGGCCAAAGGTCATCAAGTGCACCTCTGACTTCACCTCAGTTGATCTGCAAATGACAGGTCTTTGGTAATTTCAGCCATAAACTGGTAGCTTGTTATCATTGATCTTCGTATCAACAATAGGTAACACCCGATGCTACAAGGAAGAAGTCTGTCTGGATCGAGATTTAATGATAAAACACAAGACTTGGAAATTTAAATTGTGATGCTATTTAGGCTCAAAGATAGATCTTATCTATGAAGATTTTGATAAATTGATTTTGGTCGGAAAAATCTGCGTCTGTTACGAACTTTTCGGACAAAGATAGAATATTGCTCCATTATTCTAAAACACAAGTCTAGACATTCTGTTACATGTGGTCTGATTGGTGGATCTGGTACGTATGAAAACCAAAAGCATCGTTAAGTCGGGTGTTGCCTGTTGTCTATCGGATGGTTTCGAGAGATACAACGGGTACCAGTTTCTTTTAGTCTTTGAGTAAGTCCAACATAATTTCAGGTCATATAATTAATTAACATTTAAGTGTTTCTATACTTCTCATAGAAAGCACAAGAGCGTTTTGTGCAAATCGCAGCACTGGAAGCCCTAAACTTTTACGATTTAAGCTTCTAAAAGATCATAATCTTATAAACTATAGGGAGATTTTTCAAATAAAATACATGATTTTGATCGCAGATGTTTCGAATGCACTTAGAACCAACCCACATGGCATTTTTAGATTTCTCTTGCATTAGTTTGTCATATCCCTGAATGAAACGGAAGTACTTGTAACCAAAGTTCATCAAATACACTTTTGAATGTTTATATCAGTTGCCGATAACTGAACTATTAAATGGTTCACTTCTTTAATTTAGATTAGAAAATGATCTTAGATTTGAGCCGTGCTCTGGCAAAAGGGGGCTTAATGCATGTCCGCGATCCATTATACCAAGCAAGTCATCATACAATCATGGATCCACAAAAACCGTTTCGACCTACAATTGACTGTATCATAAGGTAAACTGGTCCTTTTGCATACAGAAAATTGGCGAATAGCGAAAAGTTTCGGCCCAGGTCAGCCTGCGCGGATTGCGCAGGCTGACCTGGACTGATACTTTTCGCAGATGCATTAAGCCCCCTTTTCAAAGAGTATGGCTAATTTATAGGTATACCTATTTTACATAGTCTTAATACATTCGTTACAGCAAACAGAAACTCATTATCTCCCGCTAGATGGCATTCTACAAATACACATCTATCTAATTTGGGCATTCTGGGTACAGAACCGGACTACTTTTCTACGCGACAACCGTTGCTTTGAATTTCAAACTAAAATAAACGTTTACTCAATAAAACGCTACCTGGTGCGTTTCACTCAGCTATGATCAGCTAGCATGTAACCTCTGCACCGGCCATTTATTAAAACAGCCCCTACAGGCTCGGTGTAAGCCCTACTTTTCCCTAGTTTATGGGATCGGTGATGTGTCATAGCAGACAGGTCGAATCTTCGAAGAATATGACATTCGCAGACAACGACAGAAACTTACACTATAAATCAAAGTACTAAAGTTACTGATATATCATGTATCATAATACTCTTGCATCTTTAAAGGCTGACAATAATGTTTAAAAATGAAATACATCTTCATCATATTTCCTATGAAGATATTGCACATGGTAGCTACAGCGCCTTCTCTTGTTAATTTATCGTTTTAATTCTATCAGACAATGAAATCAAAGAACTAAAAATTCAATATGCCATGACGAAGTACAAAAGGTATGACCTACATACAGCCTTATCTACCTTTTTAGCTCAATGCACGATACATTTATATGCACGGCTATAACTGCCTAAAATCAAACATAATTATTGTTCCTAGTCAATCTTGTGATAAGCTTCATTTTTTTCAAACATCAAGTAAGTAATCTAGTGATTTACTAGCTATGTATGTTAATAAGATGAGTTTAACTCCCCCTTTGAATTTGATATCTTAACGGGGCAATATGTACCTCTTATGGCACATTTGTTGGTTAGTATTCAGTTACTAAAGACCATTGTGACATAGGGAATACGACCTCAATTTTTTTTTATTAAGATCATCCTCATCGTCATTCTCATGCATACTAGCTGCCATATTTGTGTCTGTTTGATTTTGTCGTGGAAACTGTTGTATTTCAGTTTTTATATATTTAGATTTATGTCAGATGAACTTACTAACATGATGAAACAAGGAAATAATAGAAAGCATCATGCAACAATTATGAACCAAAGCAAAACATAAATGTTGGAGATGAGATGCTTTCGGTTTGATAAATAAATTGCTCAAGTCTTAAAATATGAAATGAAAAGCCCCCCCCCTCCCCGTTTTTTCTTTTTATTTATTTTTAATTTTATTTGATTTATTTTTTTAACCCATTTAATCCTCTTACTTTATTCTTGAAATGAAAGCCGTCTTATATGTTACCATACACTTTTTATTTATTTATTTCTTTTGTCATTGTAATATTTTTTGTTGTAAAAAAAGGTCTCGCAAATTATTGTCTGTCACATGACAATCCTTTTATGGCTCAGATTATCTTATCCCTACATAATGTATAACTTTTCGTTTTCTGCCTGCCTACCTTAAGGGCTAGTCCTCACTGACATTGTATTTTGGTGATTAATCATCAGTGTGTTTTCAGAACTTGCTTATATGCGTTGTTTGATCGTTATATCGTGATTTCAACGCTGATTTCACCAAAAAGAAAATACCATATCGGAAAATGAAGATTAAAGATCAGCCTGCACGTTCTGTGCAGTCTGATCTTGATCTACACTGACCGCAAAAGTCCCTTGAGTCGCGCTTAGCAGCCACTCGTGAAAATATTTCATCCAGTAGCCACTCGTGAAAATATTACCGATGATATTCACTCGTTGAAATCAATCTCGATCTTTCACCGGAAAAAAAAAAACAAAATATTCTATTTATGTCATGCTTGTAACCCTTTTTTTTTTGGGGGGGGGGGGGGGACTTACATCAAAATTCAGTACAGTTGTTTTCTATATTACATTATTACATAAAACGCGAGAAATGCAGGTAAATTACGTCGTATCTCACTAGTTAAATGGCACGCGCTGTTTGCCTAGGTAACTAGTGCGCGGGAACTACTGTTTTCCGCCTTCAGTTGAAGAGGTAGAAAATAAAATCGGTATTTTTCACGGGTCGTGACCATCAAGTATCGGACAAAATGTCGATAAACTACCGAAAAGCTTGATATAAAATCTTATCTTTTCGCAAATGCATGTCAGATCCTTTATTTGGGGAAAAAAAAGTTGGCTGACAACATGTTATTTAGCGTTCATTATAACATAAAAAAGGTGCAGTTTTTATACTTACGTGAATCCCTTATCACACTCATAAATGATTCTATTGGGCCTATCGTCAAAACGGACTGATCCGAACATAGGAGGTTTTGGCAAAGTGCATCGTCTTGCTTTTTGGCCTAAAACATTGTAGAAATGTGACATATTGTTCATAGCGGTTACACAGTTCAGGTGCGCTCTGACAAAATGTGGTTCATCACATAAAACCTGCTTTGGCAGTGTATTAAACCCATGACTTATCTATGATAATACACAAGTATATCACGGCTTTTAGGTCCCCGGTTCTGGTTATTTCTTAGTCACGAGCGTTTGAAGCCGGAGAAACCAATCACGATACGTGCCAGAATTTGTACTACTCCGTCATTTTGCGGGAAAATGCGTTGGCGTTTATGTCTTATCATTTTTTTTTTTAAAACTCGTTGACTAATATGTGCTTGACGCTCAACAAAGCTGGCTTTATACAATTTTAGTCAACCTGTATGATAAAATTGATTGTGCATAACTCATGTAAGATCTTCTATTTAATGCATCCCCATGATGTCTGATTCTAAGCAAGTCATCACATAATTGTAGAATCATTGTTACGGGAGACCACTCCTTCATGCATGGCTTCATCCCGATTTAAATACAATACCTAACAACTGCGTTAGGGAGAATTCTCTTTAGCTCAGTGGTTATGGTGTTGGTCTTTTAAACCTCGAAAAATGAGGATATTTGTCCGCACGGGTTCGAATCTCGCCAGATGCGGTTTGTATTTGAGCTATGCATTTGTTGCGAACTTTCATGTTCGTAAGATCATACACTTCAATTTGTTTAACAACCGACTGAATCGTGACATAGAATGGTCCTTTGATATAAAGGTAATTTCGAAATAGTAAAAGGTTTCGCACGTAAGACTGAACAGGCTGACATGAATCGATACTTTTGCAGATGCATTAAACCCCCTTTCGACAGAGCGTGGTTCATTCGTAGTTGAACTATAAGTATCATAATGGCTTGCAACACGCGAAAAGGGGCATTCGGACATTTGCGTAAAGTGTCGTCTCGGATCAGCCTGCGCAGTCCGCGCAGGCTAATCCGAGACGGCACTTTACGAGTACATTAGATTTTGTTCTTCAGTAGACTTGCGCAAAACAGAAAATTACATGAAAACGGAAAGTGTCGTTTCGGATTAGCCTGCGCGGACTGGGCAGGCTTATCCGAGACGACACTTTACGCAAATGTCCGGATGCCCCTTTTCGCGTGTTGCAGGCCATATAGACCTAAACCAAAATCAAGTAAAAGCAAAAAAGTGACAGAAAGGAGAATCAGTCTGCCTTTTCACTAGAATACAAACTTTTAGACTTATTCACTTTAAAGATTAACCCTTACAGCTAAAGAGAGAGAGAGAGAAAAAAAAAAAAAAAAAAATGTCAAAACTAGAAAGTGTGTAGAATGGCTCAGTTGTGAAAGTATAGATAAGTTACCAATATACATGGTGAAAAGGATACAAAAACAATAGGGATTTGTCCTCATCTAAGATCAGAAACGACAACAGCGATTTTTTTGATGGCCTCCAAAACATGAAATGCATTTCCTATCGGTCGTAATCTGTGAAATCTTACCGTTATTGGGAGCAACATAAAGATACAAGAATGATTATAGTTTCATAAAATAATAATGAAATGGATTAAAAAAAGGGGTGAAAACTGGCTGAAAACGAGCATAGATATATCTTTGAAAGCAATCGAAGATGACAATTTCAATCTTGTTTAAATTTTTGGATTTGTCTTCAAAAGCGTAAAATATTATTTGAAAAGAAGAAAATGCCAGTATTTTCTCCTTGTCCCATAATGTAATCGGAAACTCTCTTCCCCGGGGTCGTTAAAAAGTCGAGTTCGTTTTGAAAACTAAAAGAACAAGAGCCATGTTGACACGGCATCTCCCGTCGAATTCTTGCTAAATAGAAGATGTGTGTCTTCTTGTAGGTTGGTTTAAGGGCTAAACGAGCTAGATTTAACCCCTAGGTTTCTACGCGTGACTCACTTACCTTTTGCGGACGGTGTAGATCAAGATCAGACTGCACAGAACTTGCAGTCTGATCTTTGATCTACACAGTCCGATAAGGACATATTGTCGCCCCCCCCCCTCAAAAAAAATAAAAAAAACCTTTTAAGTAGCAAAATTTGGGGTTTTACAATCGGCTCAAAAAAATCATTTCACTTATTCAGTAGGAGAAGGGTTGAAAATTATTTTTCGGCAGTGCTAATTACAAATTACAATAAAAAACTTCAACAAGGTACACCTTTTTATATAGCTGTCAGGTGTAAGCACATACGAAATCCGAAAGAAAAATATCTGAAAAACAACAAAGAGCAATAAATAAATAATATGCAAGGTAGATTTATCATTCCTGTGTACTGCACTCCTCTTCAGAGACACCTATCCAGCTGTGAAGTCAATACAGCTCGAGTTATGCTCCAAAGAAACCTTGAAACTCAAAAATAAAGGAAGGGACATAACTCCAAAATCATGGCTCTGCACTTCTCCTAAATTAAATCTGCATACCTGTGAAGTCTCATATTGATACCTTTTATAATTTTCGCGTTAAGCTCCGGACAACATTTAAGTACGAAAATACAAAAGGGAAGTAACTCCTAAATTATGGCACAGATGGTTCTTGATCACTGCGCTTCTCCTCAATGTCATCTATTAACCAATGAAGTTTCATGTTTGTACCTGTTGCAGTTTTCAAGCTATGCTCTGGACAACATTAAGGTAAGAAAAAATAACAAAGGTCAATCACTCCTTAACTGTGAAACCAAGAGTTGTGGTTTTTATACGCTACACTTCTCCCCAATGCGATCTATGCACCTGTGAAGTATCACGTTTACACCTCTAATAGATTTCGAGTTATGCGTCAGAAAAAAAAAATAAGTACGAAAAAAATGTCAAAGGGAAATAACTCCTTATCTATGGGGTTGAAAGTTAATGCTTTTCGTACACTGTACGAGGGCTGTTCGATATGTAATGTGTATTGTACCACAGCGCGACAACGCTTTGCACGATTTCGTGGATAATGATACGCTTGAATAGCTCTATTCAATACCTTTACAACGGTATAAACACGAGCCTTCAGCTCCACATAGTTTTAAACTTACAGTCATTTCAATAGAGCTAGTCGTTGACCACTGTTGTAAAAATGGTTGGGAAACGGATTAAGAATATTAAAGAAATAAGAGCTTATATAAAAGTTCGCACAAAACTCGGTCATTCGGTGATGCAGATTTTTACTGAATTGGGGGAAGTTTATGGGTCTGATGAGGTATCTTATGAGACAGGAGGTGGAGAAAGAAATTTCTGACTGGCACAGAGTCCTTCAAAGATGCAGCAAAATCTGGCCGACCTGTGACTTTAACAGGCAAGGCAAATGTCTCAAAAGTCAGGGAAATAATTGAACGTGATGGCAGATACACGATTCGTGATATTGCCAACGCTGTTGGCATATCGCTATCGCGGGTGCATTTCATTTTGAAGCGTATTTTGAAAGTACGAAAGATTTCTGCCAGATGGATACCGCATATATTGACAGATGACCAAAAACGGGTACGAGTACAAACCGCTAAGCAATTGCTCAAAATATTTCCCAAATTCAATCAAAGACAATTTGCAAACATTTTTACTGGTGACGAAACATGGGTTCACTATTTCGAACCAGTAAGAAAATTGGAAACAAAATATGGCTAACTAAACACGGTAGTAGGCCTGTAGTTGCCAAAAGAAGCATAAGCACAAAGAAGGTTCTTTATTGCATATTCTTCTCATGTGATGGTATAGCCGTACAAATTCCGGTGCCGAAGGGCAAAAGTGTTACAGGTCGGTATTACCGAGACGTTATACTAAAAAAGGTCAAGAAATATTATCTTAAACGACGCCCTGTGTCAGGATTTAGGCATGTTCGTCTAGTTCATGATAATGCTCCATCACATACATCTGAGCTTGTGAAGTAATTTTTGAAGTCGGAGAAGGTTACCGTCTTGCCACACCCACCATACTCTCCAGATCTAGCCCCATGCGACTTTTTCCTTTTTCCAAAACTTAAAAAGTTCTTATCTGGTCGTCGTTACAAGTCCCGACAAGCCCTTGGCTCAGCCATCAGTCAGTGCCTCAGAGGTCTACCTAAATCAGCGTACCGTGACGCATTTCAGAAATAGATTCAGAGATTGAAATTATGTATTTCAAACCGCGGAGAATACTTTGAAGGGATGTAATGTTCATTTCACTATTTGAGTCGAATGCTTTTGAGATATCGTACAATACACATTACATATCGAACAACCCTCGTACTTCTCCTCAATGTCTTCTATCAACCTGTGAAGTTTCATGTTTATATCTCATGTAGTTTTAAAGTTATACTCTGGACAAAATTGAAGTAAACAAACCCAAAGGGCAATAGCTCCTTAAGTGTGCAACAAAGACTTATGGTTCTTGTTCACTGCACTTCTCCTTGATGAGATCTATCCACCTGTGAAGTATCATGTTTACACCTCTAATGTTTCTTGAGTTATGCTCCAGAACAGAAAATAGGACGGAAGGACGGAAGGACGAAGTGACGGACCGCAACTATTATCTTATCCCCAGCTGCCTTTTCGAAGGGGAAAAATAAAGATACGAGACTGCCACGTTTTGTACCAAACGCAACTTTCTATTCAAATATATCAATACTAAGAAGTAGCATTCAGCTACGCCGAAAAATGTTACTTACGCTTTGCACCTATTATATCAAATTGGTCCAATGCTGCACAAAGCAAACATGTTATTACAGTAAAATTCCTCATATTGTCTATTGTCTTTTACTATAACAAGAAATATCACAAATTGTCTCACTTGTAAAGTTTCCACTGTTGAACCTAACAAACGTTCGAGTTCATTATTTTGTTCAGCGCTTTTCTCTCACGACACACTAACCCTTTTAATATCGACACATAGGAAACAGTTTTTTTTTTTTTTTCTAAGAACATCGTGGGAAAAGGAAAAGATACTGGTAACCAGCATTTTGCCCTTTTTTAACCATGTTTTCTGCCATCTTTTCAAAAACAAATCCCGGCATCTTAGCCACATTTAATTTGTCGTCGTTTGGGAAAGAGTTAATTACACATGATTCCACTTGTAAATTTCGTATAAAAATATTGGCAGTCAGCTCTAATACTTCCTCTCATTAGCCTATGAAACGAAAACTTTGGACTTTATTTCTTACTAACTCTTCAACTGCGAATGTCGCATTGGATAGCTTTTGCGGACGGCGTAGATCAAGATCAGACTGCACAAAACGTGCAGTCTGATCTTGAATCTATACCGTCCGTTATCTGATGCTAAACACTAACCAAAAACAGAGCTTAGTTGAAACGAAAGAGATAATTGCAGACCTCGAGAAAAATCGCCTCCATTTAGTTGGTAGCGAAAAGAGTTAAAGGGGGCTGTACAGATTTTTATAATCTCACAATTTCAAAAATGATTCATCAATGATTTTAGTAAAACCATATATTCCAGAGGTCAACTTAGCTGAACAGGAAACCAATTTCTTTCTATACAGCAATAGCTGTCATGTATAGATTTGCATTAAAAATACGAGTCTGGCAGTCACACGGTGGTGGGTTTAACTAGACTCGTTTGTGCTGATATATACAACTGGTACAGGCTATTGTGACGATTATTTTCATTGGATAAGCTAGGTTAGCTGGAATGTCTTTAGTATCATAACATCAGTTTTGGCCGTAGAAGATTGGTAACCACTAATGATGCAGGTAATCGATAACTATGCGTATACAACGGGGACAAACTCAAGTCTCGGCTGAATAAAAACGATGCAGATTTCTCTCCGTGCAAATTAGGCAGCTTTCGATGTGCTTGAATGGATGAGCAAGTCGTTGCATGTTACGAAGTTTTTTATAAATATCTCTACTGTATATATTATTAAAATATGCAAATGAGTTAAAAGAATAAAATTACTCTTTGATCTGCGTTAGAGACCACAAGAAACGAGACTGAGCTCCCCTGAATGTAAAGTAAACAAGAGTTAGCTCTCATAATTCTAAAAATAGACGGACAGAATTCTGTCTGATTCAGTAGCCTGTATCGATCAATATACACTTTGCTGTAACAGGGGAGGTAACCAATCTAGGTTATGGGTGTGGTCGAGACGACAAAGAGGGGTGCCTAAAAATCACGCTAGATGAGCTGGTCATGCAAACCAAACAAAACCAACGTCAAACTGTTGGGCATCGTCCTCGGAGCCATATATGGCTACTGCCAGACATTTTGAATGGTGGGTTGTGCCTGCGAGACAGAAAAACAGACACCTCGAAATTCGACCGAGATTATCTAGTGAGGCAACCCGATGAAACGTTTTGCAATATACTATTCAAAGTCTCACATATCCGAAATCGAAAAACCACGTATTTTCCTAGGTGGGAAAACCTTACCAGACGCCATTGAAATGCCCCCTCCTTGTCGAGTAAGATTAGCTTGTGAGTTAATCCGATGAAACATTTTGCAAATTACTGTACACAACCCACGATATCACAAATTGATGGTCCTAGACTCAAAGGTTACCTTCCACCATGTTCTCGTGATAAAATCAATGTAAACCGCTTTCTGGGTAAAAATCGGTTTAATGCATTATCGTGATACATTATACCAAGTAAGTCATCACATATCTATGGATACATAAAATCCAGTTTGTCTTACAGTGATACGTGGCCTTTTTCTGTTTTCAATAAAGATCAATACATTTGTTTGTGTGGTGTTTAACCTCCTTCTTCAACATTATCTCAGCTATATCACGGCGACTAGTGCTTCTATCCACGCTTTCGTGGTGTCTCTTTTACTAGTACTTTTGACAATATTCTTCCCAAGGTACCGGTTGCTTTCTAACATAACCGTCATCAAAACACAGATAGGTGATGAGAAAGGAATGAATCCTGTAACTCTGCCTATTAAACCTTAGAAAAAGTTTGACCATGAATCGAACACATGTACCCTGAATTACAAACCTTGTACACTACTGACTGAGCTATCAGCCTCAGCCTCAGAGCCTTGTACGGTACAAACTGAGCTACAGGGCTCAGCAAAAAACAAAAGTTAAAGTGAACATATTCAGTACTGACAGAGATATTATAAATTATTATACTGCAAAGAAATTTCTCGCGATCTGATTGGATAATATGCCCGGAACATATATATCATGTACACTGGCAAAACCAACGTAAAAGCAGTTTCCCTTTCGGGAGCCCCGTAGACATGACTACACTATCAACACAATATCCAAAATGGCGGCTTTGATCAAGATTAACATCAAGATTATGCGCCAAGCTGCACGCTTTAGCACGTATTACCAAGGTTTCAGTGATGTCAATTCCCAGTGACGTCAGTTTTCATTGAATTGAGGCACTCGGAAGGGAAATTCTACTTCGTCATCGTGCTCAATTTTTTAAACCAAAAAAACAGGTAAAATTCACTTAACAAACGTTGAAATGGTAAAACTTTGCAGTATAATAAATTATTCGGTTCGGGGCGACATGATTCACCACAGCCGTGAACAAGTTTCCAAGTCCTCTGCCACCTGACCGAACAACTGATATTGTCAAAGTTTCTTGCACGAAGACTTTTAAGTCGAAAAAAGGACACAGTTGTGTCAAAAATACTTCTATCGTTACCTTCTCTTTTGGTATGGGGTCCCCCTGTGATACTAGTAATTAACAACTAGTCCAAGTTCGTAGTAAATATCTTCAGTAATGACAGCGATGGTGAAAAATGTCAAGGTTTTGCACGACGATGACGCAGACGAACATGCAGACGACGACAGTGCTATGACAATACCTCGACGTTTTCTTCGAAAAGAGCCAAGCTAAAACTGTAAGCAGCTACTTGACGGCTTTATAACCTGTAAAGATTTTTTTCAAGTCAAAAGTTAACAGATTCGTTGAAAATCAGGATATTAATTTTTCATTTAAACAAAAATTCCATCTCTCGTTATGATAAAATATTCAATAATCAAAATTAACACTAATTTTGGCCAATTGTCCTTGCTTGGCCAAAATACCAGGTGTCAAAGACGTCCTAGGCTGAAACGCCTGTTACTGGTTATGATCTCAAAATCATTTTAGGTGTGGAAGGGCAATTTTTCGATCGTAATTCTGCTATGAAGCGCTTTTGTAGAAAGTGTAGGTCACGATCAGACTGTACAGAAGATGAAGTCTGATCTTGGAACTACACCCTTTACCACACATTATCGACTTTCAGCGACCCTGACCCTGATTGAGTGGTAAAAGATAGAACTTAATCAGTTCAGTGCTTAAAGATTTAAGCTCGATTTCTCTATTGCAATGTTACAGGACTTTGAAAACAGACAAAAAATTTGATTTTGGTCCCAAATGGCTCACATATAGAAGACTTGTCTTTCTACAGAACGCAAGTGACCGTGGACACTCAGTCTGAAAGAGTACAAGGGCTTCTTTTGGCTTATCAGGTCGCCACAAACAGATGTTGCCTGAGCTTTCGTCTGTAAACAGTACTTCCATATTGAAACCAAATGCAATGCCAAGTGATTTCAACGATATGCCAGCAGTATCGCCCATGGTTTCGGTGTTGAAGCAAACGATTTGCAGATTGTCGGAGACTGCAACCGTTTTACCATCATTAGCTACAGATATGTAAATTGGACGGCTAACAACAGGTAATCCTGTTTTTATCACCGGGATTACTTTTAATACAACACCATTGGTATTCAAAATCTGTAACATCGGAGCTGGCGGATCGAAAGTCACAAACAATTTGCCTTGACAATAGTCAATGCCATACGAGAATCCACCAAGTTTGATCTCTTTCGTTGACTTCATGGTAGGAAGATCTACAAAAAAGATGCTTTGTGCGCATGTTACAACAAGCTCTCTAGCCTCTGTGAACGTTATATCCCATGGAGGAATAAACAACTTGAAGTAGCCGGTTATCAAATTATTGTCGACGCTGACAGTCTTTATGCAAGTATTGTTTCTGTCTACAACTGCCAAACTGTCATTGTCGGTTTTCACATAGCCTGTGATCCAGCAATTCTTCACATCTCTTGGAGCTTTGACATCAACAATACTCATCAGAGCAACCTTTTCTATTTTGGAATCACTTTTGTTATGTCCTTCCAGAATTCCTGTCTGTTCAGCGGGTTTCTGGTTGTTGCCCGCATCGTGTACATTTTCGTCTGACTGGATCTCAATTCTTCCTAACGTATCAAAAGTGTGAAGTACGTCAATCAATTCTTTCCTCGGTACGAATTTTATCTTTTTCCGTTTATTTAACTCTGATAAGCCTGAGACGGTGCTCTCGTAATCTTTTATGTTTTCTTCCACTCGTTTTGCAGCAATAAACAATGGTTGTTTCATTTGATATTTTTCAAGTGTTTGTAAAGTTGAGTTTATGCCATAAATCTGCTCTTCCATTTTGCTACAAGTAGTTGATGTTTTTTTAAGTTCAGTTGTCCCTCTTTGGCATATTTCACGGGCTTTTGTTTTTGCTGCTATTTCCATGGAATCGAGAAGTCTATCAAAACTTGACCTAAAGGTTTCGATTTCTGACACTAAACGCGCACACTCATCATTCATGATGTCAGCATTTGAAGCAGACCGAGTCTTTTGCTTTTGCAAAGTCACTGATAAGTTATGTAATTTTGTCAGCAAACTTTTATATTCTTGACTTTCATAAAAAGCGTTAGCAGTTTGAACTACATAATCAATATTGCAGTGTTTATGTGACAGAGTTACACAAACAGAGCAGACAATTTGTCTATGGTCCTGGCAATAAAACCTTGTTAGTTCTCCATTATGCTGGACACATATTCCGTCGTCAGGGCTTCTTACTTTCTCCTTCGGCATCTCATCCTTACCTAGTAGTTGGTGATGCCTAGACAGTTTGGATTTTCTGTGGACCTTCGAGCAAACCTCACAAAGGAAATCGTCACACTCTATACAATAGTGAACCGCTCTTTCCTTCTCATTAGATTCTTCACATGGTTCACAAAATATTTCTATTTCATTAATAAATTCTGTTGTTGATTCAAAGGGGTTGAAGTCAAGGGTTGTTGCTTTTTCGTTTTCGAAAACCTCTCTCCTGTGTTCCTGAAAACCATTATTCTCACCGGGTTTGTCTTTTTCTTTTGGTTGGGTCTGCTCAGTTTTACGGATATTCGGTATATCATCACTAAGAAACATATCAGTTGGTTTACGGTTCTTACTGTCATCAGAAATATTGCTTTGGTCATACTCTAGTACCGTAAAGTTATCAATATCCTTAAACTCTGTTTCCTTTAATAGGTTATTTTTATCTTGTTCGGCTGTCGTCTGATTTATGTCGGTACTTTTCAATACTTCAATACTTTTCGTATCATTTATATCCCAACCATATAGTATGTCTACGACTGATTCAGTGTGCTTGCTATCATCCAGGAATGTTACCGGAGGTATTTTATTTCGTTGATTTTCTTTTCGATCGTCATTTACATTACGGTTTCTGTCCTCTTGCACGTTGAAAATTTTGTCTGGATAAATTTCAACGTCCTGTGTCGCAACCTAAAAAGAAAATAATACGTTTATGTTGGAAAAATGTCAATCAATTCACAAAGAATAGATTTCCAGAGTACCCTTTGCTTTTAACCGCACTTTTGGTATCGAATTTGAAAACTGGTGACACTTTTTAAAGGTGGATAAACCGTGTTAAATTCGTTTGGCATTCTGAAAAAATATGTATATGTAAACTAGTACATAAGGCTGCACTGATCTTGCAAAGTGGTCATGACAATAAGAATTCGACAGAGCAATATAGTGATAAGTCTGATCAATATTTAGACAGACGAAGAAATCACCAGAATTACCATTGTACAAAGTCAACTGTTTCTCAAAGTTCAAAGTTATGAGACATCTTTGGCACAAAAAATTACTTCCAAGGCGCCAGGTAGGTATTTATTCTGTAACCGTTACTTACGGCTCACAAATCGACCATATCAGAACAAACCCCTCTGCAACCGGAGTTCAAACCTAAATATTCGACTACATGTTCCGTATGCGTACCCGTATGCTGCCTGGCTACGTAGACAGTACATTATTTCTTGAAAATATTACCTGATATATCCGAACCTGTCTTATCGACACTCTCACGAATTAATCACTTAATTAAGTCGTCTTATAAGCGCAAAAAAAGTTTTTCTCATAAAAAAAAAAACCCAGAAGGATTTTGGTTTGTTTGTAATTTAGTTTATCATCGAAGTATTGCATGCTCAAATGTCCAATTTTCTGTACGAAGTTTAATACCTTAGTCGGTTGTAAGAATGACACGTTATTTGAGTCAAGCTTATCGTCTGGCTTTTCTCTTGTCGTTGTTTTCACTGGACTTGTCGACCGGTCTCTCAGTTTGACGTCTGAAAATCTGTCTGTTTCTTTCTGCTTAAATGAATAGAACATAATGATTAAAGCTAAGGTTGAAGCTGTCTATCAATATCATTGATAATACAGAGTTACTGGGTCTGACATAAGATAGCATTCGTTTGGAATCTTGAGCCATTAGTCTGATTGATAACAGTTTTTCTGCAACTGATTTTGATAAAACTTCATGTCAAAATCCTACTTATATTACACTGGTTTTATTGTATAACTATCTCTCACAAATTTTCAATCGTAATGGCAAAAAAACAAAGATTGAGGTCAAATTGCAATGAATGAGACTCACTCACTTCCTCGACAGGAGTATATGTTGGGAACACAAACGAAGTTCTAAATAAGCTTACATGTACAGTACCTATGTTATGATTGATGGAGTCAATCATTTAAACAAACTGAATTTGTCACCTACAAATGCTTTGAATTTGTAAAAACTTTTTCCAGTGGTAAAGAGTTCAAAGTATTGGTGTCATACAGCTTTAATTTTCATTAAAGTTATTAATTAATAAAATTAATTAATTTTCATTGAAGTACATGATAGTTATTACAGGCATGTTAATATTAAGCTTTAAAATTGCATTTTTCCTGTAATTTTGCATCTTCTTGGATACTGTTTGTCTTAAATATACTAAAGTTGTAGATACATTATAGATCTATATATATATATATATATATTTTATGCCAAAGTCATTGCCTTTTTTGGCGTCGTTGCCATTGACGTCATGTGACGTTGATGTCATCAGCCTTTAATGATAAACAATATGTCCCTTGATAAAGGTTTGAAATAATATAAACTAGTCGGGATTAAAATATTTTTTTCAAAATGACACTTGGAGTTTGATCTCTTTTATTCATTTAGTACCTATGTTATGTAAAGTTAAACAGTAAAACAAATCATAACTTTTGTGCTGTGATGATATTGATGATGGCTGTACATTATTTTGAGGCCGCTTTTTTAAAGTGGGACACTTGCGAGTGGCTAAGAAGGAGTGCTGTGCTAAGTACTGGCAAATTAACTTTCAGGAAAGCATAGATAGGTGCGTTAGTCACCGTTATATAACTGAAATATTTTTTTTAAACTGCTCTAAACACCAAACAAACAAATAATTATGGATGGTGGGGCAAAAGTGACCGCGGAAATCGTCCAGTGCCATTTTCCTAAGACATTCTGAATCATCACAAGTTACGAATATGACTTTATCATATAACTCCCCTTGTTTTCAATGTAAGATAGCCATTACGAATTGTCTTGTCTTACAAACTTGTGAGCTATAATGATAGTGTCCTGTTTGGCCAAGGAACTGTAAGTATACGCCTCATTTTTTTTTATACATTGCAGACCAAAATTCCTGTGTGAAATCGGTTGTCAAAACAGATTATCGTGACAAAGCTGCAAATTTTAGTATCTTTAGATATAAAACAAAACCGTTATGTGCAAGTATCTTTGGAACTTTTTTTTTCTCTCTTTTTTTCTGTGATATACAAACCTATCAAAGAAACAAATAGGCTTATGTAAATTCCAATACACATGCACATGTACAATGTAGCCCTACGTATTAACACGTCATGAATTGTAATTCTTTTGAGATAAAGTTATGAGATGAACAGAATCTGACATTCGTTTGCTTTTGAGGTAAATATTTATTAAACTTGTCCAAGAAAAATGTTATTAAGCTCGCCGAAGGTTCAGTTTTATCTCAAACACCAACTCATGTCAGATTCTTTATATATTTTTATCTTTAAAAATGTTAGTTATAAAGTGTTCTTGAAAAGAAACGCCATAATTTTTTTTTTCTCTTTTTAAATTTGCTGTATATGCATTTCTCTTTTTAAAATTGCTATATATGCACAGACTCGATGCCTGTTTAAATTTAACACAAATGTCATCACCCTTCATTCGATCATAGAACAAAAGAATCTTGAGTAAGAATTATTTGAAATAATCATACAACATTATTATTTACCAATATTCCATGCAGTAGGATGCCAACTCATGATTTGTGTCAGTTCAAGATAAAGACTAGGTCCGCAATCACCAACAATTCTTAAGAACATGCTTAGTCTAATTCTAAATTTAGAAAGTGACACAACTTCTTATTAGCTAAACCATTTGGTTTAGCCTATGAGAAGTTGTGTTACTTTCAACTTTAGAAAATTCTTGAGAATAAGACTGAGGCTGCTCAAGAATGTTTGGTTAATACGGACCTAAGAAGCACCAAGAATGATTTTTATGTAATTGTCAACCGGGGTCTACCAAAGGAACAACGGGGTTGAGTTCTATAGTTTAATTTTCTTGTGATGCAATGGTCACCTACATAAGCATAAATGTAAACCGGTGTCCAACAAGAAGGCTTCAAATGATTATGATAATATAATCAACGTTTGGTACTATAGTGAAAAGGTGAACCAACAACAATCCAGGCTGAAGACAAATTGAAGAATGATTAGTGTGCCAGAGACAGAAAATGGACAGTGAGTAGATTTTAATAATAATACACACTTTCTCTCAGATCATATCTCACATAAACAAAGGACTTCACAAGTAACATATTAACAAGCATGTATGTACAAATACTGAGACACAACAGAATGAACCCATGGTTACATAATCTAAATACTTAAATGAGTAAAACTTCGAAACTGCAACCTTGCCAACCATAAGTGGACCAGTTAGTAGGTTTTACTTGATGAGGTCGCCCAAAATTAAGGTAGAGCGATACCTTTCAAGATTTGGAAAAAAAGATTGATTACCTTGGTTTTGACAATCGGTTTCGACAGCTCTCTGAAAGTCCACTTATAGTTATTGGTATATACGGACAAGTCAACTTCTTGATGCACTTCTGCTTTCGTATCGGAGAAATTTGGCTACAAATAGAGGTTAACGCCTGTAGACGACTTTCGGAATACCCGCAGGCAACTTTTTAATACATTGTCGCAAAAGGAGAAATTACAGCAACTGATAACAAGCAAATTTGTCGGACATAGTCATGTAGATAATCCTTCCTATGTTTAAATATCAGATGACAAAATTTTAGACTCTTCCAAATTGAAAGCATTTGCCTACCACAAATCATATTTGACTAAAATGGTGGAATATATCTTCATACGCAGATAAAAGGCTGTTTTCATACATTTTATTCGCAAAAAATTGTTAAATTTGGTTTGTTTGGTATAGGGCTAACTTATGTTGTTTATCAGTATTTCATAAAGACGTTTTGTAAGTCGAACCTGAAAATTTGTTTCGTGGGAAAGGAGATAGTCTGTATGTTATCAAATAAGACAAGTTCTCGTTTGAAGTAGAGGATTCAAGATTCCTATGAACTTTACTCGTCCAAACTGAAAGCATTTGCAAATGATCAATGATAAATGAAAGATGGTTCGAGTGATGGGATTTGTCATTAAAATTGTAGGAAAATTGTGGCAAATGGGAAAAAATGCAGCATTTTCTTCATTTCTTATTTTTTTTCTTTAAAACCGAGAATTGTTAGGTAAACGGGAATTTTTTTTTTTTTGTTAATTAAATAAGATCAATTCTTTTGAGGTCTGAAAACATGTTTCCGCGCAAAATAATTATACACGTTATAAATAATTATAAATATGTTTGAAATAAAGTAGTCCACGATGTGAATCCAAGATTTTGCAGTTTTTTGGCAGTTTTGTCAAAATCTACATCATCCACAAAAGCTGTTTTAGTTACCCATGGCAGTGAAAGACTTAATTCGCGAAGGAACATTTTCTTGGAAACGTCCATTAACATAAAAATGCGCAGTTTTTTTTTTTAATCCTCGGAAACGTTCGGTAACAGTATACTGCATAGAGCCAGGATACTCAAATTTGACTCAGCCAAAATTAGAACAAAAGGGAATGCAAGGGTTTTAGTGCAATTTTTGGTGAGCGGAAGCCTACTAAATTTGCCAAATTTTCTTAAATTATGACAGAAGAACACGGGATATGTCCATTCGACACAAGTCGACCGATTCCTTGCCTACATCTTGTATAACTTGTTGTTTCCAATTGAACTGCCAATCACGTGATCTTATACAGGGTGTCCGGAAAGTAAGGTAACACTTTTGTATATTTATAATACGACTATAAGTTTCAGGTGAAGAGATAAAAATATACGTACATGTACATAAAATATGTAAGTGTTTTTTCTATGATAATTTCATTCAATTTTCATTTTATTGCTCACATTTATACAGATTTCAAATCAGAATTACTTTTCTGTCATTGGCGTCAGTTTAGTAATTAACGACGGTTGTTTTCTTTCTTGTCGTCTGGACATGTTTGTAAACAAAATATGCGCTTTTGGGCACATGAACAACCAAGAGTTTTACAGAAAGACAGCTGTACAGTGAAAAACTAAATGTATAGTGTGCAATATCATGTCACGGTGTTATTTGGCCATATGTCTTTAAGGACACGATTTATTCCCAGCGTTGTCTATCGCTTTTGAAAAACAAGTTTGTTTTTGCGCTTGAAAAGAAGTCCCCTACATTACAAAAATAGGTTTATACTGTGATACGCTTTTTATACGATACGTTTGGTGATAGAGTAACATCAAAAATTATATTTGGAGGTAAAAGATTACGGAATTTAGTGGCTTTAACCCGTGCGACTTCTTCCTTTGGGGTTATTTAAAGTCAAAGGTATACAGTCCCAAACTAGACAACACAGACATGTTGTTAAAGATAATTAAATGTGAAATTAAGAAAACTGACTTTGGAAAAAGCGATTGACAACTTCATGGTGGGTGTTCGGCATGGAAAGAGCATAAAGGGCAGTCGCAGTGAAAACGTCATATATTACTAAAATGACGCAAATGACAAAAAAAGTACTTCTGATTTGAAATCTGTATAAAAGTGCGTAATATAATGAAAATTGAATGAAATTATCACACAAAAACTTACATATCTACATGTATATATATTTTTATCTCTTCATCTGAAATTGAAAGCTATATTATAAATGTACGAAAGTGTTACCTTGCTTTCCGGTCACCCTGTACATTGTGGCGCCACCGTAAGTTGTTTAACAATAACATAAACAACCTCGAAGTTATTCACATCTATCTACCTATCTATCGGTGAAAACTTCAATCGGAATTGATAAACGTTAAAAGATGAATGCTCGTACTGTTTGTCAAATAAAATATAGTTAGACGGATTTCGATAGAAAAGTGAGACTCACGTTATCTTTTTTGACAGGAGCCTTACAGTTTTCAGAATAGGAAACCGGCGTATTTCCGGCGAAGAAATGTACCATGTAGGTGCATATCAAGCTACCAGATACAGCCGTGGGATTTGATGACCCCATCACTCGAGATATGCCGAATGGTGATATGTCATGTATTGTAAAAGTTCAAAACTTCGGAGCTAGGTTTTCTAGACTCGGTCGGGCTTTTTTTCAGTGCCAAACAGGGTGAGGTCACACATGACAAGACAGCCAAATATCGGCCTAGATTCTATCCAAATATAGCAGAAATCTTAATTGATGTTTGAAAACATGACATCACTTCCAAGCTAGGCCCAGGCCTTTTGTATGTACTTAACGTACTCTTTAATTTGGAGAAACAAAAACTGGATTTTTCATGTACACGTTTAAGCGACAATGCATTGGACATAAAATCAATCTTTCACAGTCTGGGTGTTGTCCTGTAAGATCTTTGTCTGCAGTCGGTTATTGAGGAAAGTGCAGATTAAACTCAGGCTGCATAAAAGGCGCAGTCTGTACACCTTCCGCTACCGCATTTTGAACTTTCATCAAAATGTCTCTATAGTAGAAATAATAAAAGTAATGGCAACCATTGAATAAGTCTAATTCAAGAATCTGGCAGCAATGGAGTTAGTTCTTATCTAATCACTGGACTTGTATGTTGCACTGAAATGTAAAACTTTTTAGGGTGTTCTAAAGTGGTGAAAAGTTAGATCAGGGTTCGTAATCATCAATCATTCTTAAGAACATCATCAGTCTTATTCTCAAGAAATTTCTAAATTTGAAAGTACCGCAACTTCTGATTGGCTAAACCAAACGGTTTAGCCAACCAGAATTTGTGTTCCTTTCTAATTCTAGAATTAGACTAGGAATGAAACTAAGAATGGTCGGTGAATATTGGCCCAGAAGTTATATGTGTAGTATACAAGACAGAAGACATCCTTCCAACTGTGTTCTGTAGCTTTTCGGTTTACTGTGTCTCTTTACCTTGTCCAGTATGACTTCCGGATAGATCGGTAGACAACTGGGCTTTATCCGTGCAGCCGCACACCATTGTAACTTCAAGAGGAAACTTCGATCATACTTCAGTCTATTTTGTGAGGTCCTTGGCTCCGATTCTTGATCTAAAATGTTTATTATCAATAGAATTATTGTTCTGATTGTATGGGTAGTGTGTTACGCCGCTTTCAACATTATTTCAATCATGTCACTGGAACAGCGCTTATATATATATGTGTGTGTGTGTCACTGGTTTCAGCAGAATTAGGCCAGCACTTCAATGGATTAGAAAGATTGTTTGATTGAACTATGTTTCATACCACTTACAGTTGCACATCAGTCATATCACGGCAACAGCTAACTCATGTCGTTATCGTGTTTGAGGCTAGGATTTTGCTGTGCCTTTCTCAATGACATTCCCGAAAAAAAATAGATATTTGTGGTGGTAATGTACGGGTGTACTGAAGGAATAACGGATCCTATCCTATACATCAACAATTCCAAACATTGTTCTAATTCTATATTTTAACACTCACTCAAAATCCAGAATAGTGTCTGGTTCTGCGGTGTACGTAATCGGTAACTAATCATTAAAACACAATTAAATAGTCACTCATAATTTCATTAATCAATTACTTAATCAATCATAGATAAATAATAAATAAGCTTAGTTATTTAATCAATTGATTGATTACACATAATTAATGAAAAATTTATTTTTTCACTTATCTAAATATTTATTTTACAAAAATACTTACCCGATGCCGCACACTCCGCCATGTTGGTGTGACGAATTGGACTGTGAAGGGGAAGTAGTGTTACATTCTCGCTGAACGTATGATATGGACAAGCCTTCGTTATCTTAACTAAAATAAATCATTCAAAAGATAACTAATGACGTTATATAGTGCGCAGATAAAGACTTCTGCATATGTGCTAATTGCAATTGAGTCCTGCTATGTGAAAAGGGGGCTTAATGCATCTGCTGAAAGTACCGACCAGGTCAGCCTCCTCGGTCCGCTCAGGCTGACCTTGGTCGAATCTTTTTGCTATTGGTTAATTTTCTGCATGTCCATACTCTCTCATAATTCAGTCAGTTATTAGACAAAATGAACTTCATGGATCCATTATCATGTGATGGCTTGCTTGGTATCAGGCATCATGAAGATCCATTTAAACCACCTTAAGCCAGATTTCAAATTGGAAAAGTCTAAACTGTCGTTTGGTAAAGAATTTAAGCGAAAGTGTTAGAATACAAAAAATATATGAGCCATGCTCTGGCAAAAGGGGGCTTAATGCCCCACCATGATACATGATACCTACTTAAGTCATCACATAATTATGAGCTACTTTTTTAAATAACCGACTTAATCATGAGGTAGACTGGTCCTTTGATAAATAGAAAATTGACCAATAGCGAAAAGTTTCGGCCCAGGTCAGCCTGCGCAGAGTGCGCAGGCTGACCTGGGTCGATACTTTTCGCAGATGCGTTAAGCCCCCTTTTCACAGAGCACGGCTCACATATCAACAATATAACCATACGACACCCCCAACTTCATGCTCCAACAGTTGACAGCTGTTTGAAAAGGCATCGTTCTTTTCTTCCAGCAATGGTAATTATAATGTTTGAAAGAAAAAAAAAATGCGCCTCTCCTTCATTTCATTTTTTCCCCCCTCCAAATATTTTACAACTTATCTAGAGTTTAAGTTAAGACGTTTTCAGCCGCACTATGTTGCGGTATGTCGATAGCATGGGAAACTGATATTGCATACTTTGTCTATTGTTCATCTGCAGCCTAAATGCTTTAAACTGTTGTAAAGTTTTAATAAAACCATCAAATCTCTCTCTGCCAGCTTAATGAAGTTAATATTTTTTGAGTTCTAAAAGCGCATTTTCACAACAAATGAAGATGGATTTTGGTCACAGCTTAGCATTGGGTAATTTGCCGTGTAGATCAATGCTGTCCGCAAAATTTAGTTGAGTTGCAATTGGAAGCGAATGGGTTCCACTGATTTTGTTTAAATGCTGATTTCGCGATCTTCTCTTACGATTGTTTATCATTGTTTGAAAAGACCTACATATGTATTATTTGGGAGGGGAACCTATTTTCAACGAAAGACCAGTGTAAAAAGGTGAACGTGTGCAATTCGACCTTCACTTTTCTTAAAACAGAAAAATTGATAACTGATACTTTACAGATCCTTATTAGACCCTTTTAATAAATCCTACTTTAGACCTAGTGATCATTATTAATATCAAGAAGAAGAAGAAGAAGAAGTAATGACCCTGACAGGCAAAGCTTATTTCTTCTATCTAGCTAATGGAGAAGTTCAAAGTTTCTTCCTCTTACTTAGTACTCGTACAAGCTAGATACCCGAAACTTGTATCCATGGCTTATTCAACTATATAATAGCTGTCACTGTCTTGTTTTCGTAAGCTGATTCAATCTTCGTTCCATATGTCTTGAATGATCAAATATGAAAAATATCATTTATTCCCGTATATCTCGGTCCAAGTTTTAATATACACTTGTACGCACTCCTGATACATGTACTACAATATTCCTTGCGCCTACTTGTTCCATCATCAATCGCTACATCATATTAAATTTTCACATATTGCTTATGATGGTTAACTTTTCCTTCGATCCACCACGTTATTCCCATCCATGCTACTGAAGCAAAGATCGTACTTGAAACCAGGTGATCGCTGGTTCGAATCCCTAGCTCAGCTTGATGATAGTCATTTGGACAGAATTTATTCCTCTGACCGCTGCTTATTGTTTCAGTGATAGTTATGTGGGGAAGAGTATCGTGCGATGTACTAATAAAAATACCGCAAGAAAGCATAGATAGATGCACTGGCCGCCACAATATAACTGAAACAATGTTTGAAAGTCGTTAAACACTACACAAACAAGCAAACAAACTGTAGGAAACACACACACACACACACACACACACACACACACACACTTTTCAGGACTCTCAGTCCTTTGATAGTAAACCTTATACTGAAATCCTACCAAATGTTTAAACTATAAAATCGACCATATTGGAATCATTTTTGATGACATGTCAGACATGGTTAATCTGCCGACACTTGTCTTTCAAAGGTTAAAAACTTTGTGGTTAAAGGAGAAAATGCTGGTCACCGGCATTGTCTCCTCTTCCTAGGATGTTTTCAAAAATCTTCTTATTTAGGGTAGTTTGAACATGGGATAGTTTTAGTAAAAGGCTTTAACCTTTAGGCTGCTAAGCGCGACTCAAGAACCTTTGGCGGACTGTGTAGATTAAGATCAGACTGCAGAGAACGTGCACTGTCCGACAGACCTAAGGAGGTATCTTTTCTCCAAGTGATAAAAATTTGAAATAGCAACATTTGAGTTTTTACTATCGGCCTGAAAGTGTCATTTAACTTTGCAGTTTAAGTGTTAAACGAGGACAGCATACTTATTGCTAATTGGAGAAAACATTCCTACTCAGTCGGATAAAAGTGCGTCTACACACTTTCAGCACCGTAGACGAAAATTAGGCTCGAGTTGACGGCAAAGATCAAGATCAGACGGCATAGAACTTGTATTGTCAGCTTGTTTAGTCAAGCGCACATTATAAAAATCTTTCAGAGTTTCAGTGGATTATATTTTCAGCCGTCAGACGTTTACAGGACGAAAATCAGCTTTCCCCATGATTAGATCCTTTAACTCATACAACGCCATATAAAAATTATCATAGCCTGCAACACGAAGAAAAGGAGATTCGGACATTTGCGTAAAGTGTCATCGCGGATCAGCCTGTGCAGTACGCGTAGGTTAATCCGAAACGACACTTTTCGTTTTTTATGTAATTTTCTGTGTTGCGCAAGTCTTCTGTAGCACAAAATCTAATTTAGTCGTAAAGTGCCGTCTCGGATTAGGCTGCGCGGACTGCGCAGGCTGATCCGAGATGACACTTTACGCAAATGTCCGAATACCCCTTTACGCGTGTTGCAAGCCAATTATAAACTCGACCTCTTTCGGAGGCTGAAAATACAATCCTTTGAAACCCAAGCATGATCGTGTCATCTTATGATCTGGACTAAACAAGCGGATGGTATATTTCCGAGATCAGACAGCGCGTTTTTGCAATCTGATCTTCATCTATGCTTCTCGAAATTTAAGACCTTGTTTTCGCCTAGGTCGATGGAAGTGATAATCGACATCTGACGTGGCATACATCACAATACAAAAAAAAAACAGACTCACTGATAACCTATATCCATAACGATAGTTTGATTACCTCATTCTGCGTTTGATTACCTCATTCTACTTTCGGTTTCGATAATACCTGTCATTCTATTTTCGATTTCAGAAAAAAAAAATATATCTTGCTTATAATACTTGAAACTTTTCAGTACCACTCTCAATTTTTTTTTCAAAAAACGAACGAATCATGTAAAAATAAACAAAAGTTCTCTTTTATAGCATGTCGTTATGGAATAAATGCAAATTCAATAACCCTTCGGCACTCTTCGTAAGGTTTCGATAAGACCCGTTCTATGTGCTTTTAATTATGTCAATAAGCGTACTGTAAAAATAGCTTAACAGTTTAATCATGCGGTTTGGAAAGTTAAGCCTTATCGAAGTATATTCACAGAACATGCAGCCGTCTACAGTAAAATTAATATCTTGTAAACCAACCAAACGAGCCCGAGAGAGAGAGAGAGAAAGAGAGAGAGAGAGACAGAGAGATAAACATAGGCCCCATTCACATACACACGTTAACTAAAGCAAGTTAAAATTCTCACTAAATTTACTAAAATATATTTGCACCATCTCTGGAGGTCATGTAAAAGTACGTATATTAACAAATAAGTGCTCAGACTCCATGAACTTTGAGTATGTTTGAACACGTCTACGCACTTACGCAAATTCAAGCGATTGTTTAAGCAATTCACTACCATATGCTGTATGAATCCATCAGTAATACATCATTTAAGTTTTACTAATCTGACAAATAATCATGTCATTCGCAAAAGCTTGCCTGCTTAGAAAAGTTTTGCAGGTTACCAGCATAAATATCGCAAAAGGTTGAAGATACCATTGTGGAAATTGCAATGGAATTGAAGTTATTACGATGAACATGACATGAGGTGGAGGTATTGAGATGGAGATTGAGGCATAAAATGCCAAACAAGATGGATATCTTATCAAAATGACCAGTAAGAAAAGGACATGTATCATGATGAAGATGACAATGGAAGTGAAGATATTACGATGAAAATTGAGACCAATGTCAAGGTGTCATCAAAATGACAAAAAAATATGATATGGAGATATAGTGATGAAAATGACAAGGAAGGTGAAGATATTACGATGAAAACGATTAATTAATAAGATCAAAATGTTATCAAGATGACAAAGCATTAGGGGATTAAATGATGAAAATGACAAAGAGCTTAATGATATTACGATGAAAATGGCAAAGAAGTTGAAGATATTTTCATAATGACATACATGTAGATTATAAGGTAAAACGATGAAAATGACCAAATAGGTGGAGATAATACGATGAAAATGGCAAACGATATCAAAATGTTATCAAAATGACAACGAATGAGAAAATATGATCATGACATAGAAAGTGAAGATATTACGATGTAAATGGCAAGCAATGAAGATGTTATAAAAATGACAAAAAATAAGACATAATTATAAATATGACAACATAAGTTGAAAATGTAATAAAATAAGCATGAAGAACGTTGCAGAGACGAAGAAAATACTTTTTGTAAGCAAATAAATGTACTTCCTGATTCGTTGTTTTCAAGTGTAAGACACTACGGGGATCTCGGCTTATATGTTATGTAACATAACTCTTCTTCCTTAATTTCATTTAAAAGTATAGGCTAAATACATTCTTTAACCCTTTCCAAAACAGTCCTTTTTTCTGGCGACCGTGAGGACGAATGCTTAAAAAAACATTGCGGGAAATGGAGAAAATGCTGGCAACCAGCATTTTCTCCTTTTTCCCGTAATGTTTTCTATCCTTTCTCAGACAAAGACCATCATTTAAATCATATCAAATTTGTCGCCTGCCAATGCTTTCAATTCACAGTGTCTTTATCTTTTAGTGGTTTGGTAAAATGTCAACTCTTATTTTGCTATGGGCAACAAAAATTGCTTTTACGGAAAGTATAGATCCATATCAGACCGTAAAGGACGTGCTATCTGATTTTAGACCTGAACTGTCCAATAATGCGACACATATTCTGATGATAAATGCCATTGATATTGCTAGAAATGCCTCTTGTCCACTGACTGAAATCATGATCGAGCCAAGCTCTGTGAAAAAGGAGTTAAATGCATGTCCGAGATGCATTATACAAAGCAAATCATCATATAAAATCCATCAATTTCATTTTGTCTTACAAGCGACTGAATTATGCGATAGACTGGTCCTTTGACATGCGGAAAATTGACTAATAACAAAAAGTATTGACCCAGGTTAGCCTACGAGGACTGCATTAAACCCCTTTTCACAGAGCATGACTCGTGTGCTTTATCAAGGTTTATTTACTTTTCCAGATAACAAAATTTTAGACACGACCATACTGAAAGCGATTTATATCGAAAAAAAAAATGTGGACCATAAATTAAATGCACGTAAACTAAATTGACGGAACCTGTCTGAAGAACGTTGTTTGTCTTATTTTTTCAGAATTTTCGAAATTTGAAAGTTACACCACTTCTGATTGGCTAAACCATGGCGAAGATAAGTAAACGCAAATTCATTCATTCATCCAAGATCAGGCTACACGTTCTGTGCAGTCTGATCATTATCTATGCTTTTCGCATAGAATACTTACGCTTAAACCATTTGGTTTAGCCAATCAGAAGTTGTGTTGCTTTCAGATTTTGCAAATCTTGGAGAATAAGACAAAGAATCTTTTTTTTAAAAATGGTTTGTGAATGCAGACCCTGAAAATAAAATACTTTTAAGTCATTCCTAAGAATCAAGTGGCGGAAGATGTAGATTCAAGATCAGACTGTATTTTCTTTGTGTGTCTAATCTGGATGCCCACAGTCCGCAATCATGTCGCAATCGTGACAGGAGGCAACCACTGACTTACGTGCTCGAAGGCTGAGGTAAAACAATCTGTGAGATTTTTATATAATCAGTTACGCCCATAAATCATACTAATTTTATACCAAACGACAAAATTTTGGATTTGAATGAATTTACTGACAACAAATTCAATGTAGCCCAAAAGATAGATTCTGTCTTTGATAGGGTAAAAAACATTGTGGGGAAAAGGAGAAAATGCTGGTTACCAGCATTTTCTCCTTTTCCCACAATGTTTTCAGAAACCTTCTTCTTCACGGCTTTCGCTTTGGATTGTGTGGTAAGGGTTCAAACGATAATTTTGGGTCTCTTCGAAAGACCAGATTACTGGAATTAATTTTCAAGTCTGTTTTTTGCCGGAGTATTTCGAAACCTTTCAGGCAATACAGATGCGAATTTTAGACCTTATATATTCTATGTATTCTGATCCTGACCTTTACAGCAGGCAAATCTACCTCATGTTACCAAGAGTTAACCCTTTCGACGCCATGGGCGTAAGTATTCTATGCGAAAGGCATAGATAATGATCAGACTGCACAGAACGTGTAGCCTGATCTTGGATGAATGAATGAATTTGCGTTCATTTATCGTCGCCACCGGTTGCCAATATGGGCGACGCCCCCCTGAAGGCTGTTAATTTTGTTACGGGGGATAGTGCAGAATATAGGACGAAACCCATCCTACAAGTTATGCCTGGTTCTTTAACGTGCTTTAGGTATAGCGCCGTCACAAGGGACCTCGATTTAACATCTCATCCGAAAAGACTATTTGTAATTTTAGATGGCCAGCCGTGAGAATCGAACCCACACCCTTAAATGACCCGATATTGACGATTACGGGTCCTGCGCTTTACCACCTGAGCTATATGTATGCGGGCTGATCTTGAATCTATGCCTCCCTCTTTTCTAGTCAAATCTACAAGGTTAAAATAGTTTTTTTTTTGAAGATTCGGTGGATTGTAGCTGTCGAAAGACATTGGGTTTGTATACTATTCAAAATTTGCTAGGGATCACCATCTTAGATTTAGCCGATATGTGCGTGTGGTATGCTGTGTAGCATGCATCAGGTATGCGTTTTCAATAATTGCCACACTAATGATATACACCATCTGAGGAAATGAATATGAGCCATGCTCCGACAAAAGGGGGTTTAATGCATTTCCCTGATGCAGGATACCATGGAAGTCATTACATGACCGTGGATCCGTAAAGCCCATTTAATCTAACAATCAACAGAATTATGAGGTAGACTGGTACTTTGACAAACAGAAAATTGAGAAACAGCGAAAAGTTTCGGTCCAGGTCAGCCTGCGCGGACTGCGCAGGCTGACCTGGGTCGATACTTTTCGCAGATGCATTAAGCCCCCTTTTTACAGAGCAGGGCTTATATTTTTTCAAGCAAAACTGTATTTTTGTGACATATACATGTACCTGTATTGAAATATCTGAATGATACCTATCAAAGTGAGAGTGGCATATATTTGGCTCTGAAATTGGTAATGGAACACTTAATAAAAATTTTGTAACACTTATGCATCACTTATGAAAAGCGCAATGAGATAGCAACTTTTGAACATGGCATATGTACGGTGGCACAAAAGTGACATGGAAGATATATTTTATACTACGTGCGCACGCAGTAGCTAATACGTGCGCACGTAATAAGTAATACGTGCGCACGTATTAGCTACTGCGTGCGCACGTAGTATAAAATATATCTTCCATGTCACTTTTGTGCCACCGTACATATGGACAATGATCCAGTTACCTTTGTGGTAAAATGTTACAATGATATCGGAGAAAAAAGTACTGTTTTTGCATAGAAAGCAAAACTAGGTTCTCTCGAAAAAGATCATATACCATCTGCCAAATTCTTACAAAACCTGATTGTAAAAAATAAATTAACATAGATTGTCAACGTTGAGAGACATTAACCCTTATCATACTAAATAATAAGATGAAATTTTCAATTTATATTAAAAACCCAAATATTGCTATTTCAAAGTTATATTTTTGGGAATAATATCTCCTTATCGGACAGTGTAGATCCAAGATCAGACTGCACGTTCTGTGTAGTCAGATCTTGATCTACACTGTCTGCAAAAGGTCAGTAAGTCGCGCTTAACAACCTAAGGGTTAACACTTATCCTGCTAATAAGTGAAATGAAACTTACAAGCCGACAGTAAAATGCCAAATACTGCTATTTCAAAGGTAATTTTGGGGGAATGATATCTCCTTATCGGACAGGGTAGATCCAAGATCAGACTGCACGTTCTGTGCAGTCTGATCTTGATCTGCACTGTCCGCAAAAGGGTCCTTGAGTCGTGCTTAGCAGCCTAAAGATTAAAACCCATTAGTGAATGGATTTCGAGTTAATCCGGATTAATAAATTTAAAGGTCAGCGATTGACACAGAGCGTAAAAAATCAAGAGAAGTGGTTTATAGAGAAATACACAATTATCGTTCTACTGTTCTCATTTCGGTACAAGCCATGTAAGCTTTTAACATAACCGAGAAATAGCGGAGAGATAGACCAACATGCAAAGGATGCAATGTAGTTGTTGTTTTTCCCAGAATGACGTGACAAGTTTATATTAGTTGTTTTTGTAAAAAATTCCTGTAAGTGTTTGACTTGTTGAATCGTAAGAATCTCTGCTGAATACTGTGTGGAAATCTTTAACAATATTCATTGACAAGACACATTTGTGAAGAAATAAACATGTCGGTCTCGGAAATGAACTTGAGTTGGTCCACTTTATCCGGAAGGCAGAGTTTAAAGTCCCAGAATTCATCAGTGTTTCTTACTTCCGACAAGAAAGGCAGTTCTTACGGAAATACTCGGGCTGTTATACGACCTGTAAGTGGTTTCATTCGTTACCTCCATGGGAAGGAAGAGTGTTACTGGTGAATCTCTCACATCGCCGCCACTCACACAGTAATGAGTGCAGGTTTATCTTTGTAGCTACATGTGCCTGTGACACGGCTCAACTGCTTCCGTGTCCTGGAGGCACTCGTCGAAAGTTATGTTGTCTTTCAGAGTTGGATATATAAAAATCAACATTTTTCGATGGCTTATGATACTTTTATCTTGTAGGCTTTTATAAAAATGCGAACGGTATAGATCAAAGATTTACTGTGCAGTCCGATGTTAATCTATGCCGTCCACAATAACTCTTTTATTTTTTTTCACCTATGCAATTATGAACTCACAGTTAAAACAGTATCCAAATCTGAACGGTTACTTGGTTACATTAGCCGGCACCCACAAGACAATGCACGCAAAAAAATGTGGGATAAAGAGCAGATAGTTTCTACAAATATTTTTTCTGCAAATTAGATCTAACTTTTTAAAATACTTCTATGCCTGTAAAGTCAAAAATTGTCGCAAAAAGTGCAAAAAGAACATGGTGCAAGGTTCTCGTCCGCTCCGACATAAGTTCATGTCGAATGAAAAAGGTTTTAAACGTACATACACTGAGAAATAAGATACATTTTATCGCATAGCTACCCTTCTTTCCAGTGTAAAAAAAAATAGGCACACGTTTGAGATAAGCAAGTTGTTTCACTATCGATTAAAGCTCTGTATTCGAAAGCCTTGTTTCTAAAAAGATGGTAATCCAAATTTTACTATTAATGTAAATGTCATCGTGACAAAGCAATGCTTGTTTTTGTCTTAAGATTTAAAGTAAAATTGCTTTCCGTAAGTTTTGATAGACCATATTTCATCTGCAATCTATAAACACTAGCTACATAGAGAAGACAGTGGGTTTCCTTCATGTAAATTTCAGTACTTAGTACGTTGAAAGCTTATATTTACTTGCAGAAGAACTCTAATGCTTGACAGTCAGATAGGTGATAAAAAGAATCTGACATTCATTAGCTTCTGTGGATTTTTGTTTAAGCTCGTCGAGTCGAGAAGGTTCGCCAGAAACTCGCTTTATAACATTTTTTTTTCTAGAGTTGGTAAATAAATATTTATCTCAAACGCCAACTTATGTCAATTTTTCATACCTGTAAAAACTATTTTATTGGTTTTTCTTTTAAATTTCTTTACGACTGACAGAATTGTTAGAAAGACTGGTTACTTTCTTTTCACCCTCTATTGCAGCAATGTGTGTCGGCAAAGATAAGCGGCATGCGTTTCCAGGGCTGGAGGGAGCCAAAACCATTACGATCTCGCTGTGGATCTGCCGTGTATATTACACATGACGACGATGGGGACAAAGTGTTATCGTCACCTCGGAAAGTACAGAAATCTCAAACAAATCCCAAACAAACCCAGCTTGATGAACAAGACTGTCCAAAACCAGAGCGAGTGAATCGGCTTTCACAGCACACTTTGTCTAGTAAACACAAATCGAGTAGAGCCAGGCCGCGAGAAGCTAATGTGGACATGAACTGGTATTCGTGGTCAAAAATGAATGTATACAAGGACTACCAAGCTGTTATATATAAAGATAATGGGACATTACGTCCTAAATCGTTAGGAAAAGCTCGCTGACAGTTTTATTAAAAATAGTGCTTTCATTTCATCTTATTTGATCATAAACGTATATTGCGCAGAAGACCAAGCTGCACATGCGTGCAGTCTGAACTTGGTCTACATTCTCCGATTTTCTATAAACGAATTTAGTCATATGATCTCCAATAAAAGTCAACTAAGGTGACAAAATCTTTTTTAAACTCTTTACTTAAAGACAAAATTTTAGGCCGTTCCAAATTGAAAGTATTTGCAGACGACACTTAAACATTGCTCAAAATAATGAAGAGATTTGTCTTTAATAAGACAGGAAACATTATGGAAAAAAAGGAGAAAATGATGGTAAACAGCATTTTCTCCTTTTCACATAATGCGTTCAAAATACTTATTCCTCGGGGTCGTTAAAACACGGGATTGTTTAGTAAAGGGTTTTAAATAGAAATATGTTACGTATTCGGTAGCATAAAGACTTATCGGCAGTGCACATTGTGTACTTGCAAACTACGGTAACTTCGAGGCTGTTGGTAGAACTCAAAACTAGTTTTCCGGTTGGCCAGGTACTTGTACCTCGGCAAATTGAATGACTATTAATGGAATCAAAAAAAAACAACAACAACAACAAAAAGGAAAAAAAAAAAAACTATATTGTTCAATGTTTCGGCTATTGTCATTTCCAAGAGCTTTGAAAATCTTCGTCGCTCTACTAGCACATTTAAAGCGCGTATTTCTCCAACATACATGTAGGCCACTGAAACTCCATTTGTCCATCACAGAATACCAAAATTTCCATTGGTCGATCGTCGGCCACAGTTTTACTAAAAATAGCACATTGGTGCTTCTTTATCATTTATAATATCTTATTTTATATGGTATAGAGGCAGTCGCCAATATGCTACTACTTTTAGTAACGGTATCCGATCATTGACCAATTAAAATTCGGTATTCTGTGAAACACCAATGGAGTTTCAGTAGCCTGTGCTGCAACCATAATGTTTCAACTATGTTACGCAACTTCAACCTTCCCGTGCTTTGTCAAACATCAAGCAACGTTACAATATAATTTGGTCTGCAACACGCGAAAAGGGGCAGTCGGACATTTGCGTAAAGTGTCGTCTCGGATCAGACTGCGCAGTCCGCGCAGGCTAATCCGAGACTGCACTTTACGACTATATAATATTTGTCCTATAGTAGACTTGCACAAAACAGAAAATTACACCAAAACAGAAAGAACCGTTTCGGATTAGTCTGCGCGGACTGCGCAGGCTGATCCGAGACCACACTTTAAGCAAACGTCCGAATGTCCCTTTCGGCGTGTTGCAGGCCATATGATATTGTGCGTACAACAACTGGATTGTAGCATCAAGGACGCGCAATTTCATATATCGTTACTTGATGTTGCGTAACAAAGTTGAAAACATTTTGGTTGGAGTAATACACGCTAAAAATATTCTAGAGGGATAAAGTATTTTAAAACTCTTAAAATTGGCAAAGGTCGAAATATTGAAAAAAAAATAGTGATTTTATCATGGTGTTTTATTCATTCCCCGAGTAATTCATAGAGTCGTTATAAAATTGAAAATTTAATAGTAACTTGACTATACAAGGAGACGATAGGAATAAGATTTAACCTGGATGAACACTTATTTGGTCTTATTCACGTACATTGTGTGTTTCAGCATCTTGTCATACTCGTAAGATATATATATGTGATGAAACACCTGGCATTCGTTGGCTTTTCAGATGAAATTTTATTGAAATTGGAGGAAATAAAAGGCTTGCGAAGAGCTCTTTTTTTTTTAGATTCGTTTGACAAAGTTTTATCTCAAATGCCAACTTGTGTCAGATCCTTATACATATATTTATGTTTTTAGTCTTATTCTTAAAAGCTAGATAACTATATACTGTACTTAAAAATACTCCTTAGTTTGTTATGCGAGTTGTTCATCGGTAGGGCCACCGGTTCATGGTTGGGAAGTTCGAGAATTTGAATAGATCTCAGTCACGGCATTATTCTCTATGGTGTATTTCTCTGGACCAAAATTAGATAGTCAAGTCCGAATGATTTCACTTTTTTTTAATGCCAACTTTCTGCTAATCTTGGCTTAAATATGTGAGCCATACTCTGTGAAAACAAAAGAAGTATCGACCCAGGTCAGCCTGTGCAATCCGCGCAGGCTGACCTGGATAGAAAATGTATGCTATTTATCAATTTTCTGCGTGTCACAGGAGCACTTTACCTCATGTTCCTGTCGGTTGTTTGACGAAAACGATCTTATGGATCCATAATTATGTGCACGTCCAAGGGCACTATACCTACCTCATGATACAGTCGGTTGTAAAAAACGGATATTTATGGGTCCATAATTGTGTTATAACTGACTTGGTAAATGCATCACAGAGATGCTTTTAAACCCCTTTTGCCGGAGCATGGCTAATTTTAAGCATCTTTGAAGGTTGACCTGCTTGGTTCAGAATTTTTCTCCTGTGATCTTGATACCATTAAGCTTAATTTAGCTGGGGCTTGTATTCAGCAACCGCGTACTTACTTACATAACATATAAGTCTAATTTTTAAGAATTTTCTTAACTTTGAAATAATGCAATTTCTGATTGGGTAAACCATTCGTTTTTATCGAGCAGAAAACGGTTTACTTTCTAAATACATTTATAGAATTTTATTAAGAATTCTATTTAGAATGGTTGGAGAATACGGACTTCGATACATTTCAAAAGTTTATAGATGAACCGTAATTCATTATATCAAGCAAATCAACAAATAATTATGGATCCATGTATTTCATTTTGTTTAAAAAATCGACTAGATCCTGAGGCAGACTGGTCTTTTGACATGCAGAAAATTGACCAAAAACTGTCGACCCAGGTCAGCCTGCGCGAAGTGCGCAGGCTGACCTGGATCGATATTTATTGCAGATGTCGTTAACCTCACTTTTCAAGGATCACGGCTTAAATTATACATATCACAAACGGTAGGTCGGGATACGAACAGACACCTTTCGGAGACGAAGACATTGCTTTTCCTTTTCCGTGTTTCCTAAACTGTTGACTGTGATATAAAGACAATGGATAGTTCCAACAGAAAAAAAGCTAAGTTGATGCTGTTCTAATAGCCTCTGGACCAGAACACGTGTCGAAGGTTTAACGCAATACGGCTGTACTCACCTTTTTAATATTTTACGGGAGAAGTAAAAAATGATTAATTTTTTAACGAAACGTAGTTTTGATTTGAGATACAACCTTTACATTTTCTCTGGTTGTAGCAGGGATCTTTAAGAAATATTATGAGGGATTAGGTATCGATAGATAAAGATAACAAAATTTAAAAAAAAATCCTCGTTTTCAATAAGAAAAGGAGTCACAACGGGTTCGCGTTAAAACTGCGACGTACCTCCGAAAAATCGGACAGGATAGATGTAAAATCTTTTTACACCTTCTATGCAGTCTGATGTTGTATGAAAAGTTCAAGATGTACTTAGGAATACTTCGTGTATTTGAGCCCGGTAGCTCAATCTTTAACATATATAGCTTGAAACCAAGGTCGCAGTTTTGTTTCCGAGCTCCGCCAAAGAATTTCCGAGGAATGATGATTAGTCAGTACGACAGGATTAATTTCCTTCTAACCTGTGATCATAGTTTTGACGATGTCTATGTGGGGAAACAGCGAATGGCTTAAAATGGAAATATTGTCGTGATAAGTACTGATAAAAAGAAATTACAGGTAAGTATTGCATAGGTGCACCGGCCGCCGCAATATGACTGAAATTATGTTGAAAACGTCGACATGAGTTATACAGGCAAGCAATCTAACAAAAATATGTGTATTTGTATTAAAATTCTGGTATTTGACAAAGTGATCTCGTTCTGTATAAAGGACATCTGATTATGAGACAGGGCTACACTTATCCAAATGTTGTCCAGCTAGGTCTGCTGTATATAGAGTTGTATTTTGTTAAAGTAACAATAAAGCTCAAAAGTAAAGTAAGCGGGTGTTCAAATGCATTTGAATTTATATCATACCAATCAAAAGTATGGAAATTATTGTGAAGATGACAATCTGTCATTGTACGGTCGATCCAAGGATTAGTTGCTGACAGAGAAATTAATTTCAAAACTAGGTTAAAACATGCCAGGTAGCTGTGTCTTTTGTTTACTTTTTGCCTGATTTTAAATGTGTTTTATTTTTTTTCTGCCAGCGTCTAACATATGGCCCTACCACACGATAACAGACTGTTATCTCCACAATATTTTTCATACTTTTAGATGATATGATTTAAATTTAAATGTATTATGACACCTGCTTTGATATTTTGGCCTTTACCGGGCCTTTAATGAATAATTACTCAATAGATATTTTTTACTTGATGCAAAACAGAAATATGCGAAATTTGGTCGAACATGAAGGCCAGCGTTATATTTTACAGATGTTTACTGTCTGTTTAAATGACAGATGTGAATAGCACAAGAGCTTTAACACCCCCTCTCCACTTCTTTTAGCCCGTGCATCGCCATGGGCGAAAACAGATGGTTTTGGGGACGGCAGATCATTATCAAACCGTAAAATGCACAGAATGTGTGGTCTAATCATGGGTATATACCGCCCGCTTCTTTTACAGTCCTTTACAATAAATTTTCGTCTGAGTCTTTCTACTGCGAGTGCAGTGTCAAAGTGATGGACACGAGAGTGAAGTACTTAAAAATCAATACAGGGTTTACAAAGATACGATTTGGACACAGTTTAGTGCGGTTGATCTTTTGTTGCCACGGAAACCAGAGTTTCAATTTCAAGTCGAAATCACAATCATTTCGTGTACGTGTCAAACATGATAAGATGACGTGAAGAGCGGAGATTTCACATGTCTGTCTCCAAGGTTAACGTGACAATGGGCTTTCAAAGGTCAGCTCTGTATTTGTTGTCTCTTATCGCAAAGGATATCCTAAGTCATGATAGGTAGGATAAGAGTTCACACTATTTACAATTGATTTCTGACAAAGATATGAATATGATTAGTAGGTTAACTTTTTGAAAGCGAATAATTGGATAATATTTCGATTTTTTTTTTCAAATTATTAATTCCACACAATGGCTCCCATGACAAATGCCACACCAGTGCTTTCAACGCTTTGATTTTTACAGAGACCTTTTGTAAAATAATTAAATAGCTTGTTTTATACCAGAGAGATGATGAATACGTGGATAAATTTTCATGCATATTATACAATTCTGCGTCATAAAGGGATCAGCTACTTGTCATAAAAGGAAGGGAACTACTCGTGCATTGGTTTCTGGAACGATAAATATCATGAGATTTATATTCTAAGAAGTGATGCTTACTATATACGATAACTAGAGGCTAACTTTGCCATTGGAGAAGGATGGTGTACTCATTATACAGGGGTCAAGAACAGTAACTCTATGTTACAATATCTACATGTATCATGGTTTATTGGAGAGGTCATCAGACCTCTCCAACAGTGGTGAGTTTAAAAGGCAGACTGCCACAGAATTTGCTGTTTAAATCCATTTTTCTTACGAAATTGTACTGATACACAGTCTGTTTCGTCATGATTTTGTAAATAAAGCGAAATCAAAAAACCGAAACAGGAAATAGACGTGGTTTATTTTTATGTGACGAATTTCAGAAAATATTTGTTATATTAATTTGCCATGGCTGCAAATGACCTCTCAAATAATTGTAATTTTTCATTAAGCAAATAAATCTAAGCAGAAGAAAAAATAAGAAGAATTTCGTTAAAAAAAAGAGAGAGAAAGTAGACCGCTGGACAAGATCATGCGACTTGAAAACGCGACAGGAAGGTCAAATGAGCGTCATGTAAAGCATATGAGGTTTCTACGCGGCGGCTTTTTTACTTGTTTGTTTACATGTACCAAAATATATTGAAATTAAAAGCCAATAAACTATTGGAAAACAATGATGCTGACCTCTCCTGGCTTCTTTTGTAAAGAAGCCAACTTGTTTCCCATACTGTTACATCACTCCTTATTTCAATGAAAACCAATTAACTTTGTTTTGAATCAACACTGCCAACAGGAACTATGATATAACAGTGAGGAGATTACTAGCCCATATTTTCCTGGCATCCTTAACCCTTAGCTCGACTCACTAACCTTTTGCGGACAGTGTTGATCAAGATCAGAATGCACAGACCGTGCAGTTTGATCTTGATCAACTCTGTCCGATAAGGGCTTATTGTCCTCCAAATAATACCTATGAGATGGCAAAATTTGTGTTTGTACTATCGGCTCAAAAATTTCATTTCACTTGTTTAGCAGGATAAGGATTAAAATGCCATAAATCAATGAACAAGTTTACAAGTGTATCCGGGTCTCTTCGAGCTTCCGTGAAAAGTCTCAGAGGGGGTGTTCCAGGTAAGAAAGAAAGAAGGAGCATCAAATCTACGTCAGGAAATAATGTATATATGTGTTATCGTGCCAATTGCTCACCATTTATCATTTTTTTCAAGTCTTTTGAAATTGTAGGCTACAAGTAGCTGACGAACTTATCAGAACCTATAATAAATTTTAGCGTACACGGAGGCAGGGTCATCATAGAAACACTCAAATCTTTTTCAAGTTTTTTGTATTGTTTGGGGAAAGAGAATCTATTCACAGATTTTCTGTATTCAGCTCTAGAGACCATCTTGTTCGTGGTCTGAGCAGAAAGATTTTGGACATTTATTTGTAAGGTCATCCATGGAACATCCTTGTGAAATTATTTCAAAATCCTACTACTAGCCAGGGATCGTATATAACAGAATCCCTGTACTAGCTAAATTTTGATAAATAAGCTTTCTAAAGGAGTGTCTATATTTAGCTCTGAGATTATCATTTGTCTTTCATCAGACCGGAAAGGGTTTACAAACTTAACTAGTTTGATTGTACATAGGATATCAAAGGAGTGCCTACTCCTGTAGAATCATTTCTAAACCCTCTGACAAGGTTGGCCTTTTTTTTTTAGTGTAGGAAGACGTTCTATAATCCTCAGGACTGCTGAACATTAGTTCTGGTAGCCATCTTGTTCTCTAAAATAAACAAAACTGGTTGACCAATTTTGGTAAGAAAGCACCCAAAGAGCATTCCCATAAAGTATTTTACAGTTTCTCCACCCAGTTAGTTCAGGGATCATATATATTCAGTCTCTATATATACATGATCCCTGGTAAGGTGAAGTTGATTAACTGAGGTTAAAAATACAAAGCTCTGGGACAGTGACCATCCTTTTGAGGCGGAATGGAAACCTTTGAACATTTTCCATCTAGGATCTTCCAAAACATCTGTAATACTTTCAGTGGTTAAAGAAAAAAAAAATTTTCATTTTTTTTAAATAAGATTTGCTCCAGCGGCCATGGAGTTGAAAGAATTAAAGCTTCTCTTCCGTGTTGTTCGGTTTGTTCGATTAGCAATGCATAAAAATAAGTAATCAAATAGAGCCAATATCTCATTCGGAAAGTTCACACCTTTTCCTTCCAAAACGGGTCTCAACGATGACGGTGTTGACAGTTCTCGAACAACACAAAAATTCTTGTAGTTAGGATTCGACAGAAAACAGAGCGGTGAGTATGGTGTATTGTTTGATTCAGAAACCTAAAACGGACCATTGAATACAAAATATATGAGCCATGCTTTATCTTTGAAGACAGGAACAAATTGATTGTTTTGATACCCCACCCACATGTGCAGTCATTTTCCCGATTCATTTCTCGCACATGTACTCTTTAACAAACAATCTGAGTTTCAGCTTCCCTTGAAATTTTTTGAAAACGTTGTTGGAAATAGAGAAAATGCTTAGGAAAAGCATTGTCAGTGTTCAATCTAGAGTCCTAGAAGGTGCAATTCTAAACCAACCTCGGGCTAAACGCCGTAATCGGGTGCACTCGATCATAAATTGCCATTCCGCAAATTAGGGTCCTTTTTTGTCTGTTTTTGCTTTTTCTGCTCAATAAACATAATACCAAGCTTTCTATTAAAAATCTATCAATAACCTGATGGATGTTTTCGGCAAGATAAAACTGGTAGCCTGTTATTGATCTTTGTATCGGATGGTTTGGTGAGGAAAAAAAAGGATACCAGACATTACGATTCTTTGAGCTTCTGCTGATCATTCAACATAGCACAGAAACATGACTTTCAACCAAAATGGCCCCCTGATAATCAATTCAAAATTTGGTTAGTTTATGAATGGAAAATTAAACTGTAGTTAGAGTGATCAATGGAAATAATTAAACGGTAGTTTGAGTGATCAATGGAAAATCTAAATCCCTTTGTGACGAAAGTTTACCTGGAATATTTTGTCATATTTTTTTTAAGATGTATGGAGGAAAGATGGTTTTGTCAATAATAATGATAATTTCTGCAGTGTTGCAGTTTTATAAGCATATTATTTCAGATACATCAATGAGAAAATACTTGTTAAACAAAAAGGCACTTACTGAATAAAAAGGTTAACATTTTAGTAATAAAGAATTATTTTTTATGTTTGAACCCTAGTTTTCCAAAATGGCCCCAATTTCAATGTCTGTGGGCCCAAAGGGCCCCCTTACAAGCAAAGCTAGATTGAACACTGGCAATATCTCCTGCAGAGTTCTGCCGAGGACGCGCCATTGCAGGATCGGCGCTAAAAAATTACAGACGGCGCATTAAAATTATGTCTAATGGGCCAACTGGCGCGTCAAAAATACGCAGCGTCGGCCGTAGGTCCGAAAAATATGTGGGGCGATCAACTGGTATAAAGTGGTTCCCGCTTTATCTCTGTTTAGTTATCCGAATTCAGAAAGATGCTTGGAACAAAGTTGTTGTTCTTATCAGCGATTTTCATTGGATAAACTTCTTCAGCAACAAGGTATTTCCCTAATTTTGACCAATAGATATCTTTGTCACAACAACACGGAACACATTTTCGAGTTCGTTCTGCATCAGATGATCGCAGTCTTCGCGATGGCTGAAAAGAAGCATACAAAGAAAACTAGATCCATACTCATTTATTTTGGCCAATCTGCGTCAGAAAAGGCCAAAACAGACACCCAGCTTGAGCCTACCGATCGGCCGAATACAGACTCAGAACACTCATAGTCATAAACCTCAACAGATGATGATAAGTCCGACCCCAGGCAAAAAGTTCGTGGTATGAAAAACGACATTTTAAAAATAAATGGCTCTCGGATTTTCCCAGGTTGCTGTATGACTGAAAAAAAAAATCCATGACTTGTTCATTGTGTATAAATCAAAAAAAAACCACAACTCTCTCACAGAACCTACTCAATACTTCAGAACTAGCACATTAACGAGGCGCAGATAGTTCCAATCATATAGCTGCAGTCCTTGCAGATTTGATGACTGGTGACCTCCAGAAGAGTGTCAAGCATATTTTTGATCAGTAAGAGAGTATTGTCATGTCAGCTTTGAAGGTTATATTTTGGATAGCCAAAGAAGATATTCCTATAACAAAGTATGACAAGTCTTGTGAATTTGTTGGAAAATCTTGATTGTCCTAATATTTCTGCACTTAAATGTGGTAAAACTGTTTCCATTTCCTCTGATAAATCTACTACTGAATTGATGGAGGCACTGGCTTATGTTGGAAGAAAATCAGTGGATATCTGCCTGGAAAAAATATCCATTTTATGTCTCATTCGATGTCTGATTGACTGACTTGGCCCCATGTAGCATGTAGATGGCCCCACTTTTAAAGCTTGGGTGGGCCAGTGTCGCCTATAGCTCAAAACCTTGGCAGAACACTGCTCCTGTTTGTCCTAATGTATGCCAACCAGAGATCAGCCCCAGTTTTTGAGACATCAGTGTTTTTCCAGGGCGAGTTTTTTTTATGTGTCTTTGACTTATACACTTTTTTGTATTCAATTTTCCAGCTGAAATACTTTGGTTGCTTTTATTCTGGTGTGTATAAAATGGGAATCCATTTCCCGACTATATTTCAGTAAAATATTGATTACATATTTAATTGATAGATTTAACCCTTTCTTTCTCAAGCATGCTTTCATGTTTGCTTCTATTTACACAGTTAAACTATTACCATAATGGATTCTTTTAATGATTAAACTTGTACTACAGCACCTTGTAATGGGAAGTTAATGTCAGCTTAAACCAAGTGTGTAAAAATATCCCCAATAATCAATCTCTTGAGGTTTTTTTTTTAAGGAAAATAATGACTCTAAGGATGAGATAATAGACAGAATATTATACATTATTTCTAAAATAATACTGAGAAAGAAAAGGTTAAATGGTTCCTAGTTGCAATCCTAACTACACTCCATTGCATAAACACTCAAGTAGAACAATAGCAACTTTGAAAATGAACTATTGTAAACCATGTAACTGGGCTGTCATATGTCTTTTTTTTACTTAACTGCATTTAAATGCGTCTCTTTTGCATTCCATGTTCCAGATATCAACAGATGAAAGTGTAGTCTAGATTAACCCATTACTGAACAGACCATTTTAAGAGTCACAGCAAACTAACTATTACATACTCAATTTTAAAAGTTATGGCAAACTCTCACATACTTCAGTAAGGATCATCTTTTTACAAGATTCAAAAGGAGAACATTTTGTCATAAGATATTGCTTTTTCTTTCATGGGGTTTGCGTAATTGTCAGTTGTAGGTGTTTTGTTTTTACAATTAATAAGTTCTGAAATCAAAGCATTAAATTCCATTTATATTTAGAAAAATAATGGCTGAGAAAATGTCCAGATGCCATCATGTAACAAGTATTGGAAGAATATCATGGGAAGAGATTAAACAGAGACAAAAGGTAATACATGTACATGATATCCTATAACGCTTTTAAATTTTCCCTTTTAGATCAGCGGTTTCTGAATTAAATGTTGAGGTATGGTCATGTCATCATCTGTGTTGCTATCCTTGTTAAAAAAATGCTGACATTTTCTGAAATCTCTGTCGTTACTCATATCTCAGATTTTTTTCAAACTCGGGCTATTTTTAGCTACTTAAAGAAGAAACTGTACCAATAGGACAGATAGCCCTCACAATATTTTTTTGAGCAAGTTATATCTCTTTTTCAACTTCCAGTCCTGGAATTTTCACTGAAAAAGCAACTCTAGATAGCAAAGAATTGGCACAGTGCTCAGCTGGTACTAACAAGCATTTTTTTTTCTGTAAAGTTTTCTACCATTTTAATAACAAATCACATCATCTGAACCACCATCAATTTGTTGCTGCAACTAGTCTCAATTTAGACAAGTTTAAAACACTGGTATGTAGTAAAGAGTTTATAAAACAGAACTATATTGAAAGGGGAGAAAACGCTTGTGACAAGCAATCACTCCTTTTCTGTGCCTGTGTTCATTCTTTCTGACATTATTGTAATTTCTATTACAGCATGAGTACTGTGATACTTGCAAGGTGAAGGCCACCAATTTATGGCTGTGTTTAATAGGTCAGTGTAGGTACATAGGGTGTGGGGAGGCAGCCAAAGATCACAGTTCGCACCATGCTGAGGTGAGTGAATTGGGTCATCTTAACACTTTACCAAATGACAAGTGTTAAACTGGTCCATATTGAAAGCATATGCAGACGACAAATTAAAAATGTCTCGATTTATGAAATTTGTCTCTGAAAGGGTAGAAATCCTTGTGGGAAAAGAAGAAAATGCTGGTTACCAGCATTTTCTCCTTTTCCCACAAGGTTTTCAAAAGCTTTCCTTTCCAGGGTCGTGAAAACCAGGGCTTGTTTGGTAAAGAGTTAGCCGTAGGAACTTTCACTGTAGTACATTGTCAGACTCCTAGTAATATCTACTGGTATTGGAATTGTATGAAATAAATTTACCTGCCTTCTGACTTCCAAATTGTTTACTTTTGGTCACCAATGGGCCTTTAAGTGGCAGTTATATGCAGACTTGACTATAGTTTACATGTTAGGAGGGGCAAAAAACCTCCCAATCCGTTAAAAAAAGAAAAAAGAAACAAAATTATTGCTGTTGGGGAGCTAGCAGCAGTGTCTCAAATGAATTAATTTCTTTCAAAGGGCAGAAAAATTTCTTTTCCCAAAATGTTTTTCAAAAACTTTCATCCACAGGGTCATTATGAATACAGAACTATTTTGTAGAAGAGTAGCACATTAATTTTACTGTTACAGGAGAAGCAACATTGTCTTACCATAAACTTATCCACACTGAGGATATGGTGTTACAGATGTGAAGTGGAGGTCCTAACAGACAAAAATAATCCTCCTTTCTTGTAGGTATCATTTTTGGTATCCAAACTAAATCTTTCTCACTTTCTTTTTATTAGTTGACAAACTTGCCTCATCTGGATTATTTAATGTGCTTCTCCATGAAAAGAGCCTTGGAAAGTCTGAATAGAACTTAATAAATCTGGATGTTTAGATTTGATTCTTGTGTGATGAAGATGAATTTTCTTTGCATTCATGTGGGGTATGTGTGACCAAAATGCTGTTAATACCTCACAAGTTAGGTGAGAATTGAAAGCAATTGCAGATGAACTTGATGCAAATGGTATAATATTTCTTTGACAGAGAAGAAAACATTGTGAGAAAAGGAGAAAATGCTGGTTACCATTTTTATTTGTTATGCCCCTGAAAAGGTTTAAAAGTCTTGTAACATCTTGTACTACTTGAATTTTTCTTGTGAGCCCTATGTTATTCCTTTGCATGGTGTGTATTTCAAAAACCCAATGCTGTATCAGGGTTTAACTTGGATCTCGATATGCATTTTAATCCACTGTCACAAAATAAATAGAATAATATGTAGATGTCAAGAAAGGTCAGCACCAGTGCTGCTCTAAGAAGGAATCGTGACTTGGCAAGCGTTCTTGAGATAACTTGCTAGATAACATTGGTATTTTTAGCTCCACTGGCCGAAGGCCAGTGGGCTTATGTCATGGCCCGGTGTCCGTCGTGCGTCCATCCGTCCGTCCGTGCGTTAACTTTTATTTCAAACATCTTCTTCTCTGAAACTACTCATCCAATTTTGATGAAACTTCACAGAAATGATCCTGCCATGGTCCTCTTCAGAATTTCTTGAAAGAATTTGATTCCTTCAAAAACTCTGGTTGCCATGGCAACAAAACTTAAAAATATTGGAAGTCTTTGAAAATCTTCTTGTCTGAAACCATAAGGCCTAGGGCTACCAAATTTGGTGTGTAGCTTTATCTAGTAGACCTCTATCAAGTCTCTTCAAATTATAGCCTTGGGGTCAAATTTGGCCCCGCACCGGGGGTCACAAGTTTTACATGGGCATATATGGTGAAAACGTTAGAAATCTCCCTGTACTTGGTCATAAAGCCTAGGGTTACCAAATTTTGCATGTACATGTAGCTTTATCTAGTGGGTCTTTACTTAGAGCACTCAAATTATAGCCCTAGGGTCGAATTTGATCCCACTCCAGGGGTCAGAAGTTTTACATGGGCTAATATAGTAAAAATTTTAGAAATCTTCTTTTTAGTGACCATAAGACTTAGGGCTACCAATTTTAGTCCTGTTTCGGGGGTCTCATGTTCAAAACCAATTTGCCAACTATTGTAAAGTTTGGCATGTAGTGGTTTTACTTATTAGCCAGTGGAGCGATACAGGGCCATCATGGCCCTCTTGTTTTTATCTCTTTACCGGACGACGAAATTTTTAGGCTCAACCAAAGCATTTATAGACAACAAATTTGTTGTGGCTCAAAAGATTATTTTTGTCTTTGAAGAGGTAGAAAACATTCTGGGAAAAGGAGAAAATGCTGGTTACCAGCATTTTCTCCTTTTCCCACTTTGTTTTAAAAAGCTTTCTTCTCTAGGCTTGTTAAAACTTGGGGTTGTGTGGTAAAGGGTTAATACTCACAAAGTTTCCTCTTTTTCTGTGAGCTCACTTTTTCGGGTAGCATAGATGTCAGCATATCTGACTCATGACCTGATGGTTGCGGGTTCAATACCTAGTTGCAGCAAACTTTCTTTCTGGTGACCTTTGCCTCTCATGCAAGTGAGAAAATGTATTCAGTGGCTAGGGCAGAAAGTTGTTTCAGTACCGGTTTAAGAAAGCCGGGCAACATATGCGTAGGTGCACTGGCTGCCATGATATGACCTAAGCTGTTGAGATGTTGTTAACTGCAAATACAAACTATCATCTTTTTCTTTGATGATATAACAGGATACCCGATAGAATGGTGACAGAGGAGGAAGAGAAGGAAGACAATTCGCAGGAGAGTTCTCCAAGACACAGTGCTTTTGGAGGGGATGATACAGATACAGATGGGGAGGAGGATGGGATCAGACCACGAGGTATTTATATGGGTTCATCAAGAGTCTTTTAATACTTCACCTCACATTCCTGAGTTTTACTGCACTTGTGAAGAAGCCTTTTGAAAACATTGTTGGAAAAGGAGAAAATGCTGGTAACCAGCATTTTCTCCTTTTCCCACAATGTTTTCTACCCTTTTAGAGTCAGGTTTTATCAGTTGAGCTATATTTACTTTGTCATCTGCAGCAAGGTTGAAATTGAACAGGTTAAATGAATTTTGTCATTTGGTAAAGAGTTAATTCTGTCCTAGACAGTAAAATTTTAGACTGTCTATATAGCAAACCTTTAAAGAAGATAAATGATGGAATCTCTCAAAGAGAGAGCGGTAGACAGACTGACAAAATGAGAAACTATGATCAGTATTTTAACCTTTTTGCACAATATTTTCTAAAGCCATCTTTGTAGGGATTTTACAAAGACACAGGTTTGTTCAGTAAAGGTTAACCCTGTGCTGTACAGGTTGTAGTTTAAAAATACTGGAAACTACAACAGATGACAGAAAATTTCAGAGTGTTACATGGCTCAGTTTTGCGGTGTAGAATTAGTAATCCTAGGGTCTTCACCCAAGGAACTGAGTTTTTCGTGTGAGTGTTGTAGGGCAACTGAGGAAACATGAATAATTTAGCTGTCACCATGGTATGACTGAAATAATGTTGAAAGAGGGTTAAAATCACTAATCACCCAACAACCAAACAGAGGACATGAAAAGTAGAGAAAAAAGGAAACTATCTTTTAAGAATGAAATGAAAGAAAAGTGTGGCAAAGGGAGAAAGTACTTTGTGTCGACAAGCAATAGCTCCTTTTCATATGATGTTTTAAAAAAAATTGATATCTGTGACAGGAGTATGAAAATTGCTCTTTTTCTTCTCTGATTACCAATGATTTAAATGGACATTTTTTCTCTTTGGTAGCAGTGCCCTTGGATAAGTCATCTCAGAGGCAAGGGTACTGGCAGACCAAAGACATAAATGTGTAAATTAACTGTTTTTGCAGTGATATGATCCAAATAATGTTGAGAGCAGCATAAAACAACATTTAATTGATTAATTTCGGATTATAAAAGAGACCTATTTTTCTAAAAAAAAAAAAAACTAGGTCATTTCTCAATCGCTTTTGTTGCGTAGGTGTTCTTATGAGTAGGACACAATGATGAAGTCAAGTGTTGTTGAACTGTGTGAAATCCAGATAAGTAAAATAGATACATACCAAATCTAGTCTCATAGACCAACTGTATTGGCCCTTTACCAAACAATCCTGTTTTTGAAAGGCCCAAGGAAGAATCCATTTGGAAAACATTGTGGGAAAAGAAGAAAATATTGGTAAGCAGAACTTTCTCCTTTTCCCACAATGTTTTCAAAAGCAGAAAATGCTGCTTACTAGCATTTTCTCTTTTTTGCACAATGTGTTCTTCTCTGTCAGAGAACTTTTGTTAAATTGCACCAGTTTCGTAGTTGTTGCAAGCAGATGCATTTAATCTTCTAGGGTCTAACTATCTTTGATTTGGAAAAGGTTAAAAACACCAACAGTTTTAACCATTTACCACACAATCCCAAGTTTTGAAAAACGATTAGTCGAAGCTCAAAGTTTTTGCATATATAACAAATGAAGTATGGCTCAAGTGAAAAGAAATTGTCTTTGAAAGGGTATAAAAACATTGTGGGAAAAGGAGAAAATGGAGGTAACAAGCTTTTCCTACTTTTTACAATTTTCAAAAGATCTTCTTTGATAGGGTTGTTAATCTTTACAGGAATCTTTTTTTAAAGATTAAGGATAAAACCCTTTTTATTTTCTACATTCCTTTTTCAATTAACTGACCTCCTGCAGTGAGATGCCAATTTTCTCATTTCCTTTGAGCTGCCTCTGAATACAGTTTTTTAGTAAAAAGATTAGACACTCTCACACTATTCTCCCCCCCCCCCTCCTCTCCCCCCAAATAAAAGGGGTCCTAGTCTTTCTCTGGGCCCCCCCCCCCCCCCCCCCCCACCAAAAAAAAAAAAAAAAAAAAAAAGAAAATAAGATAAAATAAAAGGGGGGCCGGGTCTATTCTATGTCCAAATGTTTATCTGTTATGGCCAAATACAAAAAAAAAAAACACCAAAACCAACCAACAAAACAAATACAGTGTTGTCTGAAGTCCTTACCTGATAAAAAAGTTTTAGGGTTATCCTAAATTAAGGCTTTTCTACACATTCATTAAATGTGGCTCAGATAATCAGATGGTAATATTTGTCATTGAAAGGGTAAAAAGGTCATATTTGTCATTGAAAGGGTGAAAAAAGCATGGCTGGTTACCAGAATTGTTTCCTTTTCCCGCAATTTTTCATAAGTCTTTTTTTCTCAGGGTCTTTAAACTAAGGACTGGGTGCTAAAAGGTAATGCAGCCAGGCATGGAACAAACACAACAAACCTCTTAACTTTTAGAGTGCCAATTAATCTAAATGGATGTTTTCAGTCCAGGAAAAAGACCAAAACTTATGTAATTTCTATGCTTTTTTTATCACACTTATTTCAGTATAGCGGACACTGTAGATCAAAGATCACACCTATTTCAGTATAGCAGACACTGTGGATCAAAAATCAAAACGCATGTTTTGTTCATTTTAATCTTGATCTATAGTTGGTACAAAAACAAATATAGACATGTAAGACACCCCATAGTAGACTTTTTAACACTAGCCACTGTAATTTGGGAAGTTGATCTGGTGGGCAGAAAATACAGGTGGCTGCCAAACACAAGTAGGTCCTTACACTTTTGACTGTAACTGGTATTTCATTGCAGGACTGACTGGTCTACAGAACCTAGGAAATACTTGCTACTTGAATGCTGCTCTTCAAGCCCTCTCTAATTGGTAAGTCCATAATTTATACTAACCCTTTACCAAACAATCCCTAGTTTTCACTACCCTAGGAAAGAAGACTTTTGAAAACATTGAGGGAAAAGGAGAAAATGCTGGTAACCAGCATTTTCTCCTTTTCCCACAATGTTTTCTACCCTATCAGAGATCCAAAGCTCATTTGTACCAATTCTGAATTTGTCGTCTGTGGATGCTCTCAGTTTTGGAAGAGTCAAAAGTTTGTTGTTTTGGGAAAGGGTTAAACCCTCTCATCATCTACAGCAAAAATGGGGGCTTTTTGTAAAAAGCACAGATCAAGGTTAGACAGCACAGAATATGTGTGATCCTAATTAGATCCATACCATCAGCTTGGTTTGAAACTAGGGATGGCAACGGTTAGTAAAATTGCTAACCGGTTAACCGTTTAATCTTTCGATCGGTTAACCGGTCAACCAAACGACCATGTAAAAATCATTTAAGATGAAGTTACCTGCCATTTGCTTTATATGTCAACATTGACAACCAGTGCGTGAGAAATGCATATCCATGACGTTTACTATTTGTATACCCGGGCGCAGAAGACGGCCAATCTATCGACGATCTCTCTCTGTCTCTCTCTCTCTCGGCAATATAATCAATTTTCCATAATGTTTTCTTTAGAGGGCTAGAAATTATCAGGCTATTTACAACTTCACAGAATCGACTTTCTGAATCATGCAGATGATTCTATGGTTATTGATCGTCAAACGAAGGGGCCATCGCTAAGTGAATCGGGTGTTAACCTTCTCCCAAACGACAAATTAAAATTTTAGACCCTCCCAAATTCAAAGCCTCTGTAGAAAACAATTTTATTGTTGATATAAATGATTCTTAATTCTTTGAAAAGGTAGAAAACATTGTGGGAAACGTGTGCATGCTTGACCACAGATCGATTAACTTGATAATGTCAATCCCTCGCTGATTGGTCAATCCATGCAAAATTTGATTGGGGGCGGGCACTTAATGAAATAATCCAAAGAAATCAATTACGATACACTGTAGAAGTCTTTGATTAGAAGAGGACACCTGTTTTTGATTGTTTATTATCAGAGACTGGGGACCAATTAGCGGATTAACAATGTTTTTTGCACAGACATGTCAAACTGTGTATCACACCTTCACAACGTCTTGGCGACATGGATGCGTGTATAATGCAGTTATGGTTGTCAGAACCGGCAAAGTTAATTTGTAGACGTATTTTTTCACTATTTTGGTAAAATTTTGGTAATACATATATTTTTTCTGGTTAATCGGTTTCCGATTTCCTAACCACTTAATTGGTCATTCGATCGGTTAACCGGTTAACCGTTGCCATTCCTATTTGAAACTCTTTCTGAGTTTCAGGAGATTGTTTTTTCAGCTGTCATAAGAAATCAAGTTTAAATAATTTGGGCCACAAGACTTAACCTTAGTTTCAAGCATTTCATATAGTTGGTAAACTTATCATCTCCTGTAGACTTCTCTTTGCATCCGGCAGCAAATTGCCTATAATAATTTTAAAGCAGAAGTCGAATATTCTCCTTTTCACACAGTGTTTTCAACAATTTAGGGGCCTTAAATTTTGGGGTACTGGTTCAACTTTTTACTACGCAATCCTGAGTTTTAACGACCCTGACAGAAAAGACTTTAGAAAACATTGTGGGAAAAAGAGAAAATGCTAGTCATTAGCATTTTTTCCTTTTCCCACAATGTTTTTTTACCTTTCAGAGACAAATTTCATTATTTTAGCTACATTTTGGACTAGTCTAAAATTTTGTTGTTTGGTGAGGGTTAAGAAACATTATTGCTGAATCACACTAATTGCTGAACACTGAGCTAGCATGTGATAGAAGAAATAATGACAGTCATAAAAATCTTTTTGTTTATCTTTTCAGTCCACCGCTGACAAGGTTCTTTCTGGATTGTGCAGGTTGTGTACAGCCTGAGAGAGCTCCACAACTCAGCAAAAATTACTTACGACTTATTAGAGAATTGTGGCATAAGAAAAGGTACTTGTTAGCAAGAGAGACAGATTTTGGTTCATTTGTGTGTTTTATCTTAAAACTATGAAACTACAGAGAGATTGATTTTCTAGACCCTGCACACCAAGATCAGACTGCACAGTCTGAAATGCGCATTCTGATCTTGGATCTAAACTGTTTGATCTTGGATCTCCAATTCTGATCTTGGGTCAAAACTGTTAGGTTGATACAGATAAATTGGCATAAATCAGCCTAGTATATACATTGTTTTGAGTTTTGTTAACTATAGAAAATGGTGTTGGAAAAAAGTTAGTCAATGGCATTGCAAAATTGAATAATGCTGAAACCAACATTCAAGGCAAAAGAAGTCAGTAAAATTGACTTAGAATTAAATCAACCTTTTACCGAATTATTAAGTGTTTTTACCTTTTACCACACAATCCCGTTTTAACAACCCTGCGAAAGGAGCCTTCTGATAACATTATGGGAAAAAGAGAAAATGCTGGTTTTAACCTTTTTTAGCTCACCTGAGCACAAAGTGCTCAAGGTGAGCTTTTGTGATCGTGCTGTGTCCGGCGTCCGTCGTGCGTCGTCTGTCATGCGTCGTCAACTTTTACCTTGTGTACGCTCTAGAGGCCACATTTTCAGTCTGGTACTCTTGAAACTTGGTCAGAAATTTTGTCTTGATAATGTCTTGGACGAGTTCGAAAATGGGTCATGTCCGGTCAAAAACTAGGTCACTAGGTCAAATCTTAGAAAAACCTTGTGTACGCTCTAGAGGCTACATTTTCAGTCCAAAACTCATGAAAGTTGATCAGAATCTTTGTCTTGATGATACCTCAGACAGGTTTGAAAATGGGTCATGTCAGGTCAAAAACTAGGTCACTAGGTCAAATCTTAGAAAAACCTTGTGTACGCTCTAGAGGCCACATTTTCAGTCTGATACTCGTGAAACGTGGTCAGAATATTTTTCTTGATGATATCTCGAATGAGTTTGAAAATGGGTCATGTCAGGTCAAAAACTAGGTCACTAGGTCAAATCTTAGAAAAACCTGGTGTACGCTCAAGAAGCGACATTTTCTGTCCAAAACTCTTGAAAGTTGGTCAGAATCTTTGTCTTAATGATACCTCACATGAGTTTGAAAATGGGTCATGTCAGTAGAAAACTAGGTCACTAGGTCAAATCTTAGAAAAACCTTGTGTACGCTCTAGAGACCACATTTTCAGTCTGATACTCGTGAAACATGGTCAGAATATTTTTCTTGATGATACCTCGAATGAGTTTGAAAGTGGGTCATGTCAGGTCAAAAACTAGGTCACTAGGTCAAATCTTAGAAAAACCTGCTGTATGCTCTAGAAGCCACTTTTTCTGTCCAAAACTCTTGAAAGTTGGTCAGAATGTTTGTCTTGATGATAGCTCAGATGAGTGTGCAAAAGGGTCATATCGCATCACAAACTAGGTCACTAGGTCAAATCTTAGAAAAACTTCGTGTATGCTCTAGAGGCTACATTTTCAGTCCAAAAACCTTGAAAATTGGTCAAAATGTTTGTCTTGATGATACCTTGCATGAGTTTGAAAATGGGTCATGTCCGGTCAATATCTAGGTCACTAGGTCAAATCTTAGAAAAACATTGTGTACGCTCTAGAGGCCACATTTTCTGTCCAAAATTCTTGAAAGTTGGTCAGAAAGTTTGCCTTGATGATATCTCAGACGAGTTCAAAAACGGGTCATGTTAGGTCGAAAACTAGGTTACTACGTCATATCTTAGAAAAACCTTGTGTACGCTCTAGAGGCCACATTTTCAGCCCAAAACTCTTGAAAGTTGGTCAGAATATTTGTCTTTATTATATCTTGGATGAGTTTGAAAATGGGTCATGTCGGGTCAAAATCTAGGTCACTAGGTCAGATCTTAGAAAAACCTTGTGTATGCTCTAGAGGCCACATTTTCCATCCTATAGTCATGTGTTATGGGAGACCACTCCTTCGTGCATGGCTTCGTCCCGATATAAATACAATACCTAACAACTGCGTTAGGGAGATATCTATTTAGCTCAGTGGTTATGGTATTGGTCTTTTAAACCTCGAAAAATGAGGATCTTGTCCGCCGTGGGTTCGACTCCCACCAGATGCGGTTTGTATTTCAGCTATGCATTTGTTCATTTGTTTCTTTGTTACGGACTCTGTTCGTAAGATTGGGGCTCGTCCGGGATTGACAATTGAGCCATTAATCCCATTTGTTGTCCAAAAACGGACATTTGTTGTCTAAATAATAGACTTACTGCCTAATAAGGCTTTGAGTCATCAATAGAGGATGACTTTAAGAGGGGGTGTACGGGAGACCACTCCTTCTTGCATGGCTTCGTCCCGATATAAATACAATACCTAGCAACTGCGTTAGGGAGGTATCTCTTCATCTCAGTGGTTAAGGTATTGGTCTTTTAAACCTCGGAAAACGAGGATCTTGTCTGCCGTAGGTTTGAATCCTGCCAGATGCGGTTTGTGTTTCAGCCATGCATTTCTTCATTTGTTTCTTTGTTATGGACTTTGTTCGTAAGACATGAAACTTGGTCAGAATGTTTTTCTTGATGATTTCTTGGACCAGTTTGCAAGTGGATCATTTCGGATCAATAACTAGGTCACTGAGTCAAATCTTCAAAAAACCTTTTTCAGTCAAATACTCATGAAAATCTTGGTAGAATGTTTGTCATAATATCTCAAAAGAGATTGAAAATGGGTCATGTTAGGCCATCATGGCCCTCTTGTCTCCTTTTCCCACAGCATTTTCAACCCTTTCTAATACAGAAGTCATGTTGTGGGCTCAGTGATTTGCCAGTATATTTAGACAGAAAACAATAATTTTCTTTTTAGTATCCAAATCTTTTGTAAATTATCATTTTGAAAAATATGGGGAAGCCGAAATAATAGATTTTAATTGGTTGATTGATTTGAATGCTGACGTGTTTTTTCAGGCCTAACTATTTAGTTCCCATATGGAGTTTTTCAGGCCTAGTTATTTAGTTTCCATATGTTTTTCAGGCCCAGTTATTTAGTGCCCAGTGGTATAGTCAGCGGTATAAAACTGATACACCCTATGTTCAGGGGATACTCACAACAGGTAAATTGTAGTTTCTACATTTTTAACCCTTTACCAAACAATCCTGTGTTATAACAGCTCTGAAAGAGAAGCCTTTTGAAAACATTCTGGGAAAAGGAAAAAAATGCTGGTGACAGCATTTTCTCCTTTTCTCACAGTGTTTTCTGTCCTCAAGGGATAAACCTCATCATTTGAGCGACACTTTGTTTATCTGCAAAATTGATTTTAAACTTGGACAAGTATGAAATTTTGTCCTGTAGAAAAGAGTTAAAACTTTTAGTAGATGACAATATTTTGGACTTGTTCATATTGAAAATATTTGCAAACAACAATTGTGGATTGTGGATGTAAAACTTGATTTTGTCTTTTGAAAGGGTAGAAAACAATAAAGGGAAAGGAAAATACAATGTTTTCTTAATTTTGCAGGAAAAAAAAAAAGCTTATTAAAAGTTGTTGTGGGAAAGAAGGAAAATGCAGGTTATCACTTTTCTCTCTTTTTTCAATGATTTCAATACTGACTTTCTTTTTTAGGATACCCAGGAGTTCTTGAGATGTTTTATGGATCAGCTGCATGAAGAGCTGAAACAACCAATCCTAGAGAATGATGAGAAAGAGGAAGAGTCTCCCATCCCAAATGTTCCCAGCTCCCCAGGGATTGGTCGAGTCTCTAGTGACAGACAAATGTCATTGGATGCTTTGAGTAGCAGTAGCCAATCAGACGGTGACTATGAAACATGTGACTCAGCACTTGGTAGTGAGAGAGGTTCAGCAGAACAGAATTGCTCCAGTGATGAGAACAGTGACATTAATGAATTTTCAAGGTTGAGCCTTTCAAGTCATAAAGAAACTAAAACACCTGTTAGAAGACTGAGAAATTCTTTAAGCAGGACAGAAGATGGTGTGGATGACACCACAAACACCAGGCAATATTCAGTCAAAGAGCACAAAGACAATGTCAATTTGTGTAAGAAAGCTAGTGATAATGTCAGTTTGTGTTCAGACGATCAAAGGAGTGATTCGGGAGAGTTTATTGACGCAGAAAGTGAACCGCTTAGAAACCCACAGTCAATTAGCAACCGCGGTAGTAAAATGACAGACAAAGAAATGGGAAAAAGACCTATAAAACAGAAACCACAAAATTATCCGCCATGCTCTGGTAAGTCAAAAATACTTCAGTGATCCTGCTATGTGTATTGTCTTTCCTATGTTATATTATGAACTAAGAATATTATCATGTGTGTGCGCTAGATGCTTCATTTTCTGTCCAATAAAACTTTATGGACTTGCTGTCCAAGCGTTGTTGGTTCAAACTAGGCAAGTTTGGCGAAATTCCTTCTGAGATTGATAATAGTCATTAAAACGGTGTTCACTCCTCTTTCACCAAAAGATATAGTTTCAACAATGTTAATTCCGGAAGTCGGCCTGTAGCTAGGAAAGAATGTCGTGCAAACCATTATGTACTGGAAAAAGAAACTCCAGAAGAACCACTTTTGAAGAAAATAGTGGTCCAAAATGGGAGCCCATCGTTACTAACAAGTTTTTGGGGAATTATATGCAAATTTTTGTTTCTGTAAAAGTCTTCTTTTTGAAAGTGGTCTCAGTTTGTGATGAGATAAAATAATTTCTCTATTTACAGTCCCAAAGAAAAGTACTCAGTTCAGAAGTGTTATATCAGATATATTTGATGGAAAGCTGAGCAGCTCCGTGCAATGTTTGACATGTGAAAGGGTAAGTGGAAATATATCTCAACATAGTGCCAATCTCTCATTAAATTAACTCACTGGAGAATGAATAACAAATGTATTTACATCTTTAGATTGTATAAATCAAGGTCAGGCTACACAGAAGGTACCGTCTGATCTTTGATGTATATAGTCTGATTTTTAGACAAATTTAGTCTCTGTATCTGGCTAAAAAAAAAACTATATACATCAAACATCAGACCTTCTGTGTAGCCTGACCCTGATTTACACAATCTAAATTGTGCTAAAGACAAACTAAAGCCACCTGGACAAATCAAAAGAATTTGCAGAAAATTTAATTGGATTGTATTGAATTAAGATTACCAATAATGAATGAAGGTATCAGAAGAAAGTCTAAATAAGCTTAAAGGTAGAAAAGAAAGTACATTTAGATTAAAATACAGTCAGACATATCTGTATTAAAAACTTTTGTGAAGATTAAATGAATTTTTAGATACTTAAAATTGAAGTAAACATAGTACACATAATTCTTACAAAATCACTGTTTTTATTGTTACCTCTTGAAGCAAGATTTACAAGACTACTTTCAAAGCTCCTTTGTAACTTATGGATGAATAACATAAAATATGGCTTTATCCATGAGTATCAACAAAACGCAAAACATTGTTTTCTGGAGGCCTCTGAAAAACTTTATGGGAAATAAAGAAAATGTTCATAGTAATTCCTCCATTTCTCAGAATGCTTTCTACCTTCTCAAAGGCATATCTCACCATTTATCCCATATTTATGTTTGCAAATGCTTTCAGAATGGACATGTCTTAAAATTTGTCATCCGTTTATAATAAAGTGCTAGGCTTGGTTTAAGTTGTTTTCACATGCATTAAAGATCAAGAGCACTGCACAGAACTTGTGGCCTTATCATGGATTTACATAAGCCAATACTAAGTTATATATATTCTGGTCAAAACAACCTTGACAAAGCAGTTTCTATAAATTTTAAAGGTTCATTTCATTAACCTTTATTATTCACATGCAAATCCATGTGCACTGAAAAGAGTTAACCCTTTACCACACAGCAAAATTTAAGACCTATCCAAATTGAAAGCATTTGCAGAAGACAATTTCATAGTGGCTCAAATGACGCAACTTTTCTTTGATAGGGTAGAAAACTTTGTGAGAAAAGGAGAAAATGCTGGTTACCAGCATTTTCTCCTTTTCCCACAATGTTTTCGAAAGGCCTCTTCTTCAGGGGTGTTAAAAGGTGTCATTGTGTGGTAAAGGGTTAAGAAAAAAAGGAAAAGCAAGTATTTTCTGTTTTTTCCCCCCACAATGTTTTCCACCATTTTGAAGACAAATCTAATCAATTTAGGAACATTTAATTTGTTGTCTACCAATGCCATTTATTTGGACAAACCTGAAATTTTGTTGTTCCATGAAGAGTTAATGCAGCTTTGGTTAACCCTTTCCCAAACAATCCCTGGTTTTTACGGGTCAGGAATGGAAGCCTTTTGAAAACATTGTGGGAAAAGGAGAAAATGCTGGTAACCAGCATTTTCTCCTTTTCCCACAGTGTTTTCTAACCTATCATATAGAAAAATCATCTTTTTAGCAACTGTTAATTTGTCATCTGCAAAATGCTTTCAATTTGGTCTGGTCCAAAATTTGCCGTTTGGGAAAGGGTTAAGACTTTTTCTGGGAAATTTCTCTTTTTTTTTGTTTTGCAGGTATCTACTACAATAGAGACCTTTCAAGACCTATCTTTACCAATCCCAACAAAAGACCATTTAAACATGATACATTCATCCCAACACAACAATCCTGGGGCTAAAGGTGGGGCCTGTAGTGAGGTTCATCAGACCTGGTTGTCATTGATGTTTGTCTGGATGAGAAGGTAATATGCTGCAGAATTCAAACTAGTGACTACTACAAAAACAGATTTCATTAAGTTTCTTGGCATTTGATTGGGTTTACATGACAGACGGTACTAATATAGAAACAGAGAGCATAGAACAAAATAAGACTGCACATATGTGAAAGCTAACCTTACTTTACACTCCCAGCAAAATACATCCATCGTTGCAAAGGGCAGGAGAAAAGTTAATAATTCTTGCATGTCATTCTGTAGCCTACTCGTTCAGTTGGTAATAAACAGGGCTTGTAATCCAGAGGTCTTTAGTTCAGTTCCCAGCTTGGTCCAGTTTTTACCTAGGGTTAATGATAGTCATTGCTACAGGATTCACTCCTCACTGCAAAATGTTATTTCAACAATTAGTTCGTTTGAAAGCAGCCAGGGCTTCAGAAAATAATCTTATATGCACTGGCTGCCATATGAAATAATTTGAAAAACAGTTTTGAACATCAAACAAACTAAAATCCATACCTTTTGTGATGATGTGTGCATATTGATCCATTTTTTTTGAAATCTTGCACCATTAACTATTTAGCATCAAAATCCTATTGAATGGAGAAAATTGAAATTAAATTGAAAAGGTTTTGTAAAAATGTATTTAGAAATTACAGAATTCCCCTACTTAGGCATTGGAAAGAAATTCCAGGTCAGTATGGGTAGGTGTGCTGACTGCAGCAATATAACTGAGATATATCATGTAATTATTGTTAAAAAAGGGATTTTAACCCCAAACAAATAATATATGTATGTAGGTGTGACTGGTAATGTTTTTCTGTTTCCATTATAGTTTTGTTTTTTGCCTGTCTATTTTGTTCTGTTTCCATTATAGTTTTGTTTTTGCCTGTCTATTTTGATCTTTTTTCTAAACTGCTTATAGATATCAGCAGTTTTATTTTTAACTCATTGCCTCTTGCTGACAAGGTTTTATGTCAAGTAGTAGATCACTTTTGAAGACATTGTAAGAAGAGTAGAAAATTCTGGTGACCAGCGTTTTTCTCCTTTTCCCACCATGTTTTCTACCCTGTTAAAGAGTGTCAGATCATTTTGTACCACTCATAGATTTGTTGCTGTCAGATGTTTTCAATTTGGAGTCTAAAATGTGTTGTTTGGGAAAGGGTTAATATGGACATATGTTAGAATTATTGTTTATATCGTTGGATCATTCATGTTGACTTCTTTTTCCTTTATTTTTATAGTTTCTTCATTTCCAAGCTCATTAGCTCAGTTTGTAAAGTTTGGGGCCAATTATCTAAGGATGGTGATTTTAAATCCCAACTGGGCCTTGTTCTTTTTGAGGATTTATGAATGTCACTGCAACAGAATCAGTGCTATCTCATAGCTTAACATTGTTTTGAGCAGCCAGTGGCTTGGAATAAGTATTTTGCAAAATACTGGTAAAAAAATTATCAAGGAGTGCATGCATGTGCACTGACAAGGGTGATTAATGTGACTGAAATAATTTTCATTACAGTGTTGAACTCTAAATAAAATGGAAGTTAAAGACAATAGTTTTTCTTCAGCGTAATACCTCCTCCAAGGGTATTTGTCATTCTGCAGCAGACTTTTTCTTAAAAAACAAATAAGAAATGGAGAAATTTCTGGTAATGTGCAAGTAATTATGATGCAAGTACTTTTTGCTGTTAATTTCTGTACAAAGCTTTATTCTGTACCATGTGTTTTAAGAGATACTGTATAAGTGGAAATTTTTGTGCAATTTCACGAATTTGAAAAAATTGGCAAACTTTTCTGTTGGCATATTTTACTTCAAGTATGCCATTAAATAATGAGTGTCTTAAATTCGCAAACATTTTCGTAGGCAAAATGTCCGTAATCGGTAATTCGCAAATTTTTCAACACGCATATATATCCACGTATACAGTAACCCAATGTACCCTTTGTCTGAAAACTTGTTTCCAATACCTACTTATCCATCCCTTCCTGTGTCATTTGAATTCAGAGAACTTGTTTGTCCCACTTAAAATATTGCTTACAGTAACTATAAATCATATATTTGATGATACACCTGTTGTTCCATGTGACTTCATCTGTGTAACTACATGTAGACACATATGTTATTGGTGATCTAATTATAGAAATGTTGTGTTTCATTCCTTGGCTAGAAGTAAATACATACATTAAGATGCTTAGTTGAAGCATATTTGGAGTTGTCAGTACCTCTGGCTAACAATTTTATGTTGCACCTTCCAGCTGGTTCTTTGGACCTATCATCAAACTACAAGACTGCCTAGCAGCTTTCTTCTCAGCAGATGAATTAAAGGGAGATAATATGTACAGTTGTGAAAAATGCAAAAAGTAAGTCATTTGTATTAATGTAGGGTGTTTACTGATATCATTACTTTGTCTTTTCCTAGCAACAAATATCTTTTAAGCCTTTCAGTGGCAAATAAACAAAAATTGTAATTTTCAATTACTGGAAAAAGGATGGCAGTTGGCTAGAATTTCTTATTACCGAACAATCCTGTGCTTTTGCAACATCTTAAAAAGAAGACTTTCAGGATGTAGGAAAAAGGGGAAAATGATGGTTACCAGTACCTCCAGTACTCCTTAATTTTTGTACCCTTTCACAGACTTATTTCCATCATTTTAGCCACTTTTCACATTTCTTACTAGTGTTGCAAGTGCTTTTAACTCTTTACCAATCGACAAAATGTTAGACTTGTCTAAATTGAAAGCATTTGCAGATGACAAAATAAATGTGACTTGAAAATTCAAATTTTTATTGGGAAGGGTAGAAAACATTGTGGGAAAAGGAGAAAATGCTGGTTACCAGCATTTTCGCCTTTTCCAACACACCCCCAGCTGGGCAGGGGGAGAGAAATAGCTCAGCTGTCGCACTACAGCAGGGGTGAGAGACACCCCCCCCCCCCCCCACTGTGCCTGCCTGTTTGCCGTAGGCTGCAACTCGTGTCGTTTGATGACGGGATCCGGTTGAGTGGATTTAGAGTATGGCCCTTTGATAACTCTGTTTTTGCAACACACCACTTTGGCCTTGAACTGAACTAAACAAGGGGTCAGGAAGGCCCGTCCTGATCAATTGGCTGGTCATGCCGAGCCCTAGGGTGTTTCTCTGACTGTTTTCTTTTACACATACATACACAGATACATTATTTCTCTGTCATCAGTTGCTGTATGTCAATACCCTAGAAGGCGGTGGCTCATGGGCTAATCGGGTGAAAGCCTGGTGTTTGATTGACACTTGTAAATGCCCAAAGACAGTCTCTGCTTGGTATGACATTCTGCGGGCCTACATTTATCCGGTCTAGCCCTTTCACTTCGAGTATATCACCGATGTATCCTTGTCATGATCTGAGTTAGGTTCCCCCAGATCATGTCCCCTTGTTGGGCTCCGAGGCGGGTGGGGAGCATTGGTGATGAATATTCAACAACAACTATGGCTTCTCAAAGAAAAGGCCAAGCATGTACTCTCTGACTCAGATTCTGAAACAGAATACTCAAGACCTTCAACAACATTTGCTCGCTTTTTAGTTATTGAATCTATTGACTCTTCTAAACCAGTAACAAAACTCTCACCTTTTATCATTGAAAAATCTATCTCATCAATCTTAGGCACACCAAAATCTGTTAAAAAACTTAAAAATGAAACCTTGCTTGTTGAGTGCTTCTCGCAACAACAAGTTAGAAACCTGCTTGGACACAAGAAACTTTTCAATCTTGATGTCAAAATCTTTCCTCACAAGACCCTTAATACCTCCAAAGGGGTCATTAGATGCAAAGAATTAAGCTTCTGTGACTCTTTGGAGGAAATCAAATCAAACCTCAAAAGCCAGGTTGTGTCTGATGTGAAAAGAATTTCACTTCTCAGAAATGGCATTCCTAGAGATACACATACCTATATCTTAACATTCTCTACGCCAACTCTCCCTACTTCAGTTAAAGTTGGATTTCAATCGGTCAAGGTCGATGTTTATGTGCCTAATCCGTTGCGCTGTTACAGATGCCAACGGTACGGCCATCATGAACGTAATTGCAGAAGCACACCTGTTTGTTCCAAATGTGCTTTTGAAGGGGAAGACCGTGTCCAAAAGACTTGCGCCCGTCCGGGTGGCTCAGTGGTGAGCGTGTCGGACTCATGACCTGGTGGTTGTGAGTTCGATACCCGGTTGAGGCGAACTTTCTTTCCGGCGTATTTTCGCCTCTCACCTCTGCTTCAGAAGCATGTGAGAAAAGTAGTCGGTGGCTTTGGAAAGAAAGTTGTGTTAGTACTGGTATGAGAAAGCCAGGAAACACATGTGCGTCACCGACCGCCATGATATGACCTTAGCTGTTAAAGTGGCGTTAAACCCCATTACAACCAACCAACCAACCAAAAGACTTGCAGTAACCCCCTTCTCTGTGTCAATTGCAAGTCTTCTCATCCTACATTTTCCAAAGAATGTCCAGTTTGAAAAGATGAGAAAGAAATCCTGTCAATCAAGTTTAAGGAGAATGTTACCTTCTTGGAAGCCAGGAAAACAGTTGAAAAACGCAGTTCTGATAAGGCTTTGTTGAGCAAAAGCATAACATATGCAAATGTTGCTTCTCCTTTGCCTGCAAATGGACATAGTCCGACCTGCGAACTGTTGGCTAAAAAACTTCTCCAAAAGTTTCCTGAAATGACTGATGAACTGAAAGCTCTAATTCCCAATGTCCAAATTACAACACCTTCTACTCAGACTCAGCCTGCGTCTGAAACAAACAAAACTTCTTCTACACCCTCAAAATCCACAAACTCTCAAAGTATCTCTTCACAAAAAACTTCAAAACCATCTACCTCCTCACAAAATATCTCTTCGAAAAAAGCTTCAAAGCCATCTCCCCCTTCACAACAGCCTCCTAAGAAATTCCAACCTCCATCTTCACAGTCTACAACTAAATCTAACGTTTCATCTAAAGATAACAAATCGAATCATGCACCCCGATCTCCTAAAAGGTCTTCCTCAAAATCTAAACCACAACCCAGAGATACCCATGGATCTTGTGAAATCGCAGTCAAGGTAAATGATCCTGTCCCTACCTCCAACAGATTTTCGGAGCTAGAGGACATGGATGCAGATGCTGAAAATCTAGAAGGTGAGGCTTCAGACTCAGAAGCCTCTATCTGGTCCATTTCCAAAGATCCTTGGAACAAGGATGCTGACACTTGGCACTCATCCAAACCCGAGACAACTGTAATGAACTCTTAACCAATCTATTTTAAAATGCATTGGTTTACGGCCTCTTTTTTTACTTTAGCTTTTATACTTTCCTCATGCACCATGGATACCATAATCCAGTGGAATTGTCGAGGTCTGAAGTCAAACTTTGACGAACTTTCCCTTTTAGTCAATGATCACAAACCAGTTGCTGTTTGTCTGCAAGAAACCTTCCTTAAAAGGGAGGATGATATCTCTATCAAATATCATTCCATTTACAATAAAATCTTTACCAAACGCGAAAAAGCCAGAGGTGGTGTTTCTATTATTGTTAACAACAACATTCCTCATAAAGTTATCTCCCTTAATACAAACTTGCAAGCTGTTGCCATCAAGTTATCTTTACACAGTGCTGTTACACTGTGTTCTTTATATCTCCCCCCGAGCACACCTATCAATGAGACCAATCTGAATGATCTCATTTCCCAATTGCCATCCCCCTATATTCTTGATGGGGACTTTAATGGTCACAATGTTATGTGGGGTTGCGATGACACTAACCAGAGAGGTTTACAGTTGGAGAGCTTCATTTCGAACAACTCTTTGTCTTTCATGAATGATAACAAGTCCAAAACCTACTTGCATCCAGCAACTGGATCTTACTCTTCTATTGATTTAACCTTATGCAGCCCAGTCTTACTTCTCAATTTCACTTGGAAAGTGACTGAGGATTTGTGTGGAAGTGATCACTTCCCTGTTATTTTTTCATCTACACAACCATCTAGCAGTGTAAGACCGCAGAAATGGAAGCTTTCCAAAGCCAATTGGAATAAATTGGAAACCCTCTGTGAACAAACCATTACACATGACAAATTTGGAGATTGCGACGATCCCGCATAACTTTTTACTTCCCTATTAATTGATGCAGCTAAACAGTCCGTCTCTCTGACCTCGACAAATCCAAAACGTCCTGACAAGCCTTGGTACACTGATGATTGTAAACAGGCTGTCAGAGACAGAAAACACAAGTCCTTAGAAAGTTTAACCTCAGGCCTACCAAAGAAAATCATAACTTATTCCGTATTTCCAGGGTGAAGGCCCGTCGTACCATTAGAGAAAGTAAGCACAAGGCTTGGAGACAGTATGTCTCTAAATTAAATAGTAGAACTACTGCTAAAAAAACCTGGGACATGATCAGAAAGATCAATGGCAAAGGCCAGCCCCCCCTCTTAGTCACCTTGAAATTAACAATACTTCGTTGGAATCACCCCAGGATACAGCTGATGCTCTTGCCGACACCTTTTGCAAAAAGTCTTCCTAACTATTCTGAAAAGTTTTAGAGGAATAAAACCGGAGAAGAAAAGAAAAAAACTTAATTTCAGTTCTTCTAATTCAGAGCATTATAATAAACTCTTCACCTTTAAAGTATTAAAATCTGCTCTGAATAAAGCTCACGATTCTTCTCCTGGCTAAGATAAAGGTCATTACCAGTTTTTAAAACACTTACCTTTTACTTCTCTCTCCATTTTACTTGATATTTTTAATGATATCTGGCAGTCAGGTGATTTTCCATCGTCCTGGAGAGAGGCACTAGTCATTCCTATTCCAAAACCTGGCAAGGATGCTAGTGACCCAACCAACTATCGTCCAATAGCTCTTACTAGTTGTCTCTGCAAGACCTTAGAACGTATGGTCAACGACAGGCTTGTCTGGTTTTTAGAGAAAAACAACCTCATCGTTGATGTACAGAGTGGATTTCGTCGCCAGCGTGGCACCATAGATCATCTTGTCCGCCTGAAACCTTTGTCAGAGAAGCCCTTATTAACAGACAGCATGTAGTATCTGTCTTTTTCGACCTTGAAAGCGCTTACGATACAACTTGGAAATACGGAATTCTTAAAGACTTGCATGACTGGTCTTCGAGGCCGTCTTCCTCTTTTTATTTCAGCCTTCTTGGATGAACGTCTTTTCCGCGTCCGAGTTGGTAATACTGTCTCGAGAGCCCATGAACAGGAGATGGGCGTACCCCAAGGATGTATTCTCTCTCTTACACTTTTCAGTGTAAAAATAAACAGTATAGTTAAAGCTATCTGTCCTGGTGTAGACTGTTCTCTTTATGTTGATGACTTTGTTATATGCTTCAGATTTCGAAATATGAATATTATTGAGAGACAACTTCAACAGTGTCTCAACAAACTCCAAACGTGGTCTGATGAAAATGGCTTCAAATTTTCAAAGTTCAAAACTAAGTGCATGCACCTTTGTAATCTACGAGGTGTTCATCCAGACCCTGAACTGTATTTGGACAAAACTAAAATTGAAGTCGTTTCTGAGTTTAAATTTCTTGGAGTAATCTTTGACAGAAAGCTTTCCTTCCTTCCACACATCACTGCAAAAAAAAAAGAAGTGCAAGAAAGCTCTTAACCTTCTAAAGGTTGTGGCCAATTCTGAATGGGGAGCAGACCTTAAAGTCCTCTTGCGGCTTTATCGGTCTTTAGTTCGCTCCAAATTAAACTATGGATCTATTGTATACGGATCTGCCCGTAAATCTTACCTTAAAGTTCTTGATTCTATACACCACGAAGGTCTGCGTCTTGTACTTGGAGCTTTCAGAACTTCTCCCGTCAACAGTCTCTATGTTGAGGCTAATGAACCTTCTCTTTCTTACAGGAGGGAAAAACTCTCGCTTCAATATCTTTTAAAATTGAAGTCGAATCATTTTAATCCAACTCATAACGTTGTTTTTAAACCTCAATATAAACGTCTTTTTGAAAGGAAACCAAATGTTATTCCTCCATTTGGTATCCGCATGGAGCCCATTGTAGATAACCTTGGCATAGACACTGAGTCTATTGCCGACTATAAAATCTCTGAAATCCCTCCATGGACACTAAACAGTGCAGAATTCAGATTTGACCTTGCATCTGACAAAAAGTCTGCCACGGATAGAACTGTGTTTCATGCTAGATACAACGAGATAAAGCAGCATTATTTTTCCTTCAAACCAATCTATACAGATGGATCTAAAGAGGGAAATTCTGTAGCAGCTGCCGCTGTTTATGGAGAAAGGAGCTTAAAGTGCCGCCTTCCAAACAACTCCTCTATATTCTCTGCTGAAATTAAAGCAATTGATCTTGCCCTTAATCTAGCTGAACGTTCTAATTCCAACCGTTTCATTATCTTTTCGGACTCTTTGTCAACATTACAAGCCCTTTCAAATCAACGCCTTGAGAATCCCTTAATCTGTAGTTTACTCGAAAGGATCTCACAAATTTCTTCTATGAATAGATTGGTGTTCTGCTGGCTTCCAAGTCATGTAGGCATCAAAGGCAATGAAAATGCCGATAGGTCTGCCAAATCTGCACTTAACCTTCCCATTTCAGATTTTAAAGTTCCACACATTGATTTTAAATCCTCCGTTTTAACACATATCCAATCTTCTTGGCAATCCCGGTGGGATGCTGATGTTTTCAATAAACTGCATTCAGTGAAACCGTCCCTTGGTGAATGGTACCCCATTTACAGGTCTGTTCGTCAAGAAGAAGTGATAATTGCACGACTTCGAATTGGCCATTCACGCATCTCACATTCCTGGCTCTTGACCAGAGACGATGCCCCTGAATGTATTCCATGCAATGCATCCTTTTCTGTAAAACATATCCTATTAGATTGCATTGACTTTCAGCCAGTTCGTTCAACATCTTTTTGATTCTGTCACCATTGAATCTGTTATCGTTTTCATAAAGGAGATTGGCATTTACAATAAACTGTGATATTTGCTCTTGAGTTTCTTATCCATCTTTTTACATTTTTTACACACCTTTATATTAGACATCTTGTCAGCTGATTCACAGTCTTCCCTTTTAATCTAAAACTTTTAAGTAGGCAGGGAATGCCCAGCCACTCAATATATTTTATGCACATTATAAATGACACATATTTCTTTTTCATTTAAAGACTTCTTACTATCAATCCAACATTTAGTTCAGACCTTTTTATCACATTCATAACTCTGTCATTTAAAACTTTTGAGTTGATAGGGATTGCCCTGTCACTCAATATTGCCCTTTATACATATTAAGATCACACATAATCCTTCTTAATTGAACTCTTTTACTATTATAAATGTATTCAAACCTTTTTCAGTTTAAAAATTTCACTTTTCTTATGTTTTAACACAGATATGCGAGCTAAATGACCAAAGCTGTCGATTCGCCATAAAACAACATTCATTCATTCCTTTTCCAACAATGTTTTCAAAAGGCCTCTTTCTCAAGGTCGTTAAAAGTTGGGATTGTGTGGTAAAGAGTTAATATGTACGAGTATGAAATTTTGTCATCTGGTTTAGAGTTAATATATCAAACTGTGTTTAGCAACGATCAGGCTACCTCTTTTGATTGTCACTGGCCACAAAAGCAATAAAACTTGATACGTGGTGTACTGTTTTAAAAACATTGTAGAAAGATAGGTTAGAAAAATAAAGGCAGCTTAACTAAATGATTTATGAAAGGAAGTACATGTAATCAAACTGATTTTTGTTTGTCTCATTTGTACATGCTTGAATAAGTTGCTAAATTTGCTTGCTGTCATACTATTTTGGGAATAATGAAAAGAAAATCTTGCATACGGTTGATAACTGAATTCACTTCTCATACTTTTCCAGGCTAAGAAATGGTGTGAAATATTCAAAAGTTTTACAATTACCGGAGGTAAGATCAATTGTGACACATTTTCTGCATGGTTTTCCATGACGCACAAATCCTGCGTCATTAACACGATTTTAACTCAAATGACCCCCAAAATAAATAACAGTGCGTAATCAGTGACGAAACTTTTCAAAATCTAAATCATCTGGGACATTGAATTAAGCGTCATAAATCCAAGTCTGTTTTTGCTTTAATATCAGACTAACACCGTTCTTTTTTTAACTACAGGGTTTATTTTAGATAAAAGTGGTTTCAGGTAATTTATTTGTAGAATAAGACTGGTTTACGCATTATTGCCGTAAAGTATATCGGACATGTATCATAAAAATGGGCCCAGTTAAAGCCTTGGTTGGGTTCTCTGTACATCATAACTTATTTTACGCAACTTCCGGTAGATAAAAGTACACATTACCAGTCTGTTCTGTTTGTGGAAAATAATGTCACGATGAAGTAAACTGTAGCGTTCTTATATATCGTCTGCTTCCAACAGCTGCCGATCAAGCCATGTCAACCAGTGATTAGGACGACAATTGCTTTGTCTGTCAAAACTTGAAATCGAGCTTTCTGTTAGAAATGACTTACAGACTCTATTTTCTTGGAGTTTAAAGGTGAAATGCATTGTAATCCGTGCTTGACAACGAAGAGACCCATTTATTTTGACCCCCTAAGTTAAAGAAATGACCCTCATCTAATGAGCGAAGGGGTCACAATGACCCCCAATTTTTAAAGCTGAGGGAAAACTCTGTTTCTGCCTTCCAAATCCCCACCTTCACCCTCTAATTTCCAAGAAATGGTATCAAATTGCGAGATATAATAGCAAATGACCCTCTAAGTATGACACAGCTTCATCCCTTTACTATAGTTAAGGGATGGATTTACCAGCCATTATAAATTCTGTTTTGAATCTTATTCTAAATTTTGGCTGCAGTATAATTTCTGATTGGTAAACTATTTGGTTTAGTGACACTGGTTGAAAAAAAGTGTCCCTTGGTACTGCAGTGTTAGATTTGTGCTGTTGACATTCAGGATATGCGTTATTAACCCTTGAGGGCTGGAACCGACTTAAGCTGTTTTTGCAGACAGTGCAGATCAAGATCAGACTGCACATTCTGTGCAGCCTGATCTTGGATCTTCACTGTCTGCTACTTAATTATATATTCTGGTAAAAACAACATTGAAATGTTGGATGTTTTGGGATGTTTTTCCTGATTGAAAAGGGTCTGTTCATTTATTCAATGCTCTAACAGTTAAGTATGCTGTTGTATTTATAAAATCAGAAGCAGACAGTAACCCTTTACTAAACAACACAAAACTGGACTCAGTGTCCATGAAAGTTGAAAACATGTGCAGATGACAATTGATATGTAGGTCAAAGGATGAGTACTGTCAATGAAAGGGATGAAAAAAATAGAGGGAAAATGAGAAAATGCTGGTAACAAGCATTTTCTCTTTTTCCCTCAGTGTTTTCAAAAGGCCTCTTCCTTTTGATAAAGGGTTAACAATGCCTAGGGATCCCAAGGACACCAACAGTTTAGACATTGGAGATTCAGCATTGTAGAGATTGAGAAATCATGAGTCTGTACTCACCAACCATTCTAGATTTATTGTTGATCTAATTCTCTATTAAGAGAGAAATACAATTTCCTATTGAATATGGGCCCAGAAAGACAATTCAAACAAGTAGCTTCAAATTAAGTTTGCTCTAAATATTTCATTGTGACACATACACAGATAAAATCCTTCATGGCAAAGCTTAAAACTACTGTGAACACAAGATGCCAGTACTTATGACTGATGGCAAGTGAAAAACCTGCAGTGGTAAATAGAAACTGATATAGATGATTTTTAAACCAAAAAAAATGAAATCAGAAACAGATATAGGTATAAAAGCATTTATATTTCACCAATGGCAAAAACATCTTTAATTGTTAAAGATACTGTAATGTTAAAAATGTGCTTGAAATCGTGTTCCTACCTTGCTCTTTTCAGATTCTGATATTTGATGAATCTTAAACCATTTTTAATGACAAGTTTTATTCCTTCATTTTTTTTTTGGTCAGGTTTTGTGTATACACTTGAAAAGATTCCGACATGAATTCTACTCGTCAAAAATTGGCACCTACGTCTCTTTTCCTTTGGACAATCTAGACATGAAACCCTATCTACACAAAGGTTTGTCATACATGTAACTTTATATTTGTAATAATTTTTTGATTTATTTGATAATGCTCAGCATAATACAGATAACCCTAAGCGCTTTTGCAGACAGTGTAGATCAAGGACAGACTGCAAAGAATGAGGATGTTTTGTCTTATCTTTTATCCTCATTGTTCCATACATAAACTATTGTTTGTGACATGACTTATTTAACTCTTTACTAAACGTGAAAATTTAAGACTGGTCCAAATTCAAAGCATGTGCAGACTACAAAATAAATGTGGCTCAAAAAATGAAATTTGTTTTGGGAAGGGTAGAAAACATTGTGGGAAAAGGAGAAAATGCTGGTTACCAGCATTTTCTCCTTTCCCCACAATGTTTTCAAAAGGCTTTTTCTTCAAGGTCGTTAAAACTCGGGATTGTGTGGTAAAGAGTTAACTGAGTTCTGTGCTTCTATCAATGCAATCTAAGGTTTTCATTCTGTACCTATTCCTTCATACATTGTTTAATTAACCCTTTACCACACAATCCTGAGTATTAACGACCCTGAGAAAGAAAGCTTTTGAAAATATTGTGGGAAAAGGAGAAAATGCTGGTAGCCAATGGTTTCTGCCTTATTAACTCTTTCAGCACCTAATAAATAAACTCGACGGCTCTGAATACAATCCATTGCAACTTGCATAGGTTTTGATAGTATAGGCTTGACTACACAAGGGGACAGTATAGATCCATGATCAGACTGCAGTCTGATCTTGATCTACGCCTTCCACAAAAGTCACTGTTTTTGCCTATGGCATCGAAAGGGTTGAAGACAGAAATCATCATTGATTCTAAGTCTAAATTCTGGTAATTGCCATCTTTTCATAACTAAATGTAACTAAAAATGTAAACTTGGTCTACTTTTTCTTATTTTATGTGAATTTTTGTCTCTTTTGTTCCATCTGTATTGACATCGAATATGAAAAAATATATTTTTTGTTTTCAATGATTTCCTTGTATTATGGACAATTGTCCCAAAAAGTTACATATTGTTTACTTTTAGATTACGGTGGGAGTGTGACCCTGTATGACCTTATAGCTGTAATATGTCACCATGGAACTGCAGGAGGTAATTTTTTTTCATTTAAGGAATGAAGAGAACTTTTTTTGTTTTCATGGAGGTATGAAAAAAAAAAATCTAATCGCGGTTTCATACAGTGTGATTAGGTTTTGTTTTTCATACCTCCATGAAAACAAAAAAAATCTCTTCATTCCTAATAATTCAATATCACAGACAACAGATATGCACCTCAACAATACTAACTGCTTTTTTTTGTAAATCCAACATTGCGTATTTATTTAATGTCCATTTCATTGATATTTCATAGCGCGGTAAAACTGCTGGTTCATGACGTAAAAATGACGTAATTCATGATGTCATTATAGTATTGAACATTTGCAGATTTAGTAGATTTACTATTAGAAGTTCAATATGCTAGAATTAAGTTGAAAATAAGATTGTTAGAACCCAGCAAAGTGACAATGAGTTTTAAGCTCTGTCTTTGAATTTACTGTTGGATATTTTATTTCAGTATTCAGAGAAAATAAATTAAGCCAGCAATTTGAACTTCGGACTCGATATAAAATCAGAAAGAAAAACATTATGAAATCTCATAGATCTATACAAGTTTGTTTACATTAGTTCGACTGCAAAAGTAGTTCCGGGACTTTTTATTTTTTTTTGTTCATGGAGCTATGAAAAATTTTTTTCAGCCAATCAGAACTCGCCAATGTTCATGAAAAAAAATAATATTGTATTATTAAGTAATTAATCATTTTGTTTGTTCATCATTGTATTACGTGTTTGACTTTAACCCATATCGTGCTGAAATTGTATTGTTTACTATCTCAAAAAAATATTTCGTAAAGCTCATATGAATTTAAGGTGTTTGTTTACTGAAACCATTACTATAGATGCTGAAAGGGTAGACTGAGATCAGATTGCAAATATTTACAGGTGCAGTCTGATCTTTGTCTACACCTGTATGTAGTATAGTTTTCTTGCCAGGTATGCAAAGACAAGTGTTAAAGTATTAAAAAAAAAAAAAAATGAATTTGGGTGTTGATATATTCTTACAGGTGGTCACTATACAGCTTATTGTCAGAATAGTGTTACAGAGCAATGGTACGAGTTTGATGATCAGTACGTTACAGAAGTTGATGTTAGTCAAGTTATCAACTGTGAAGCCTACGTCTTATTTTACAGGTGAAAAGGGATTTGCTATTGTTAATTAGTCGCCTACCGGCAAAGCCAAAGGGGACTCTAGATTTGTACTCTGTCCGTCCGTCTGTCTGTCAGTCCTCCGGCAAATCAGTTTTCTGGACTTTTTTTCTAAACGCTGGCAGATATTGAGCTGATTTTTGGTGTGTAAGTCAACCACCATGAGTTACAGATTAAGTTCGAGTTTCGTTCCAGTCCACTGATTTTTGACGAAATTACGGGTCTTGAAAATTTGCCTTTATGGGGGGCGTTTGTGTTTCACAAACACATCGTGTCTTAGTAAAACTTCTTCAATGAACTTACATTAACAAGGAGAAATGTTTATATATCTGACTTCCATTAAAGCATTGCATACAAAGACAGACACCATGCTTATAATTCTGAAAGGGGGTCAAATATGTTCTTTCTCCTCCACAAAGTTTCACAAACTATATGTGCCAAGGATATATACTGCCGGTAGGGGACTGGGTATTGCTATGCAATACTATCAGAATGCTTGTTCACATTTTTTTTTCTCTACTTGACCCTGTCAGTGCCATTAGTGAAAACTCAGGCTTTCACAGATACCATAAATTTACCCATATCCTGCTAAATAGCTTCAAATGAAATTTTCAAGCCAACTGTAAAAACCCAACTTTTGCTATTTCAAGGTTATTTTTTTGGGGAAAGACATCTCCTTATCGGGTAGTGTAGATCCAAGATCAGACTACGCGTTCTGTGCTGTCTGATTTTGATTAACACTGTCCGCAAAAGGTCAGTGAGTCACGCATAGCAGCCTAAGGGTTAAGATCAGATTCAACAGAACATGCATCCTGAGGCATGTTTGTTATAATACAAGTGCTTTCACTGCAGACAAGTGTAAGATTGTATTGTCTGGTAAAGTTTCAACCTTAATTTATGCAATCCATACTTTATTATACTATCTGCCTCAAAGTTTAATTCAAGGGGTAGTATGTTGAGCAATGTTCAGAGTTTCTAAAAATGATGATGTTGCAAGATAAGCTATTTGGATTTCACACACTAAAGCATTTGTTTTATAAACAAACTACTTTTGAAATTTGTTGGTAGTGTTAATTCAGTCTAAGAGCAGGGTTTAAAAGATCTCATCGTTCATTCTCCGTATACTGGCCCAAATACGAAAAAAATGTGTCGGCGGCGTACTAAAGGTCATTTTTTCCTAAAATCTATTCATTTCTATGTATATTCAGATAGCGCAGATTCTCATCGTATAAAATTATCCATGAAAATAGTTCCAACTACTTTCTTATTCTTGAAATAATACTCTACATGCATAGATGCGGCTCGTTTTGGGCTGTTGGCGATCGATGGTGCCTGAAAAACTATCCTTTTATTAATGGGTTCTATATCTTATATTAGCTTTTTAAATCAGCTGAGCACGAAGTGCTCAGGATGAGCTGTTGTGATCACTCACCGTCCGTCGGCGTGCGTCCATTTGTCCGTCCGTCCGTTCACATTTTTAGCACACCTGAGCACAACGTGCTCAAGGGGAGCTTTTAGGATTATGCTGTGTCCGTCGTCCGTTGTCCGTCGTGCGACGTCAACAATTCTTTAAACATCTTCTCCTCCTAAACCGCTTGGCCGATTTGGACCAAACTTGGCTGGAATGTTCCTTGTGAGGTCCTCTTTAAAAATTGTTCACAGAATTTGATTCCATCAAACACTGTGGTTGCCATGGCAACCAAATGGAATTTTCCAAGAAATTCTTTAAAAATCTTCTTCTCTGAAACCGCTGGTCAGATTTTGAAATAATTTCACAGATATGTTCCTTGGGTGACCCTTTTCAAAAAGTGTTCGCGAAATTTTGATCCGTCAAAAAACATGGCCGTGGTGGTGGGGGGAGGGGGGCTCTTTGCGTCCAGCGGTGTCAACAATTCTTTAAACATCTTCTCCTCCTAAACCACTGGGCCAATTTGGACCAAACTTGGCTGGAATGTTTCTTGGTAGGTCCTCTTTAAAATTTGTTCACAGAATTTGAATCCATCAAAAACTACGGTTGCCATGGCAACCAAATGGAATTTATCAAGAAACCCTTTAAAAATCTTCTCCTCTGAAACCGCTGGTCAGATTTTTAAATAGTTTCAAAGATATGTTCCTTGGGTGACCCTTTTCAAAAACTGTTCGCGAAATTTTGATCCATCAAAAAACATGGCTGTGGTGGTGGGCGGGGGCTCTTTGCGTCCAGCGGTGTCAACAATTCTTTAAACATCTTCTCCTCCTAAACCACTGGGCCATTTTGGACCAAACTTGGCTGAAATGTTCCTTGGGAGGTCCTCTTTAAAAATTGTTCACAGAATTTGAATCCATCAAAAACTCTGGTTGCCATGGCAACCAAATGGAATTTTCCAAGAAACCCATTAAAAATCTTCTCTGAAACCGCTGGTCAGATTTTGAAATAATTTCAGATATGTTCCTTGGGTGACCCTTTTCAAAAATTGTTCGCGAAATTTTGATCTGTCGAAAAACATGGCTGTGGGGGGGGGAGGCGTCTTTGCACTGTATGGACTTAAAGAAATTCTTTGAAATTCTTCTTCTCTTAAACCACTTGGTCAGATTTTGAAATAATTTCACAGAAATGTTCCCTGGGTGCCCCTTTTGAAAATTTGTGCGCGAAATTTTGATCTGTCAAGAAACATGGCTGTGGTGGGTGGGGGCTATTTACACTATACAGACATGAAGAAATTCTTAAAAATTGTTCTTCTCTGAAAACCACTAGTCAGATTTCGAAGTTATTTCACAGAAATGTTCCTTATATTATACCCCTTATTTAGCTTAGCGTTTTCAAAGAAAACATCGAGGTATTGACATAGCCCTGTTGTCGTCATCTGCGTTGTTGTCGTTGTGCAAAAACGTTGACATTTTGTTATATCTCAGCTTCCACTCTACACATGTACTTGTTCACTAGTAATAAAGCAACCCATACAACAAGGGCAGGTAACTCCAAAATTGCTCTGTCCAAATTATGCCCCTTTTGCTACTTGGAATTTTAACTTACTATCCAGCAACCAACAGCCAATCATTGGCACCCTCATGAGGTGCTTTTGTTCAACTTAATATTTTAAGCCACTATTGGGCATGTGCTCTTGTTCAAGAAATGGTCTTTGGGTGACCTATCCGAAAATTTATTTGCAGAATTCTGATTCGTCAAAAACATGGCTGTGGTGATGATTGTAGGGGTGGTGACAGATTTTGAAATGATTTTTACAGGTGACCTTTTCATAATTGCTTGGCAAAATAATGATTTTGTTTCCAAAATTTCAATACTTTAAAAAAAGTTGGTTATGGTCCTCTCAAAAATTCAGGAGAGCGATCCAGGGCTATCTTGACCCTCTTGTTTTGTTTACACTCTAGCATCTACAAATATTAACCAATCAGCACCAAACTTGGTCAAAATATATATGACCATAAGATCTTGGATGAGTTGGATTATGGGTCTAATCGGACCAGAACAACTGGAGTTATTTGCCCTTGAATTAGAAAAATTGCTATATTTGACTTTGATTACACTCTAGCATCTACAATTTTTAACCAATCAGCACCAAACTTAGTCAAAATATATATGACCATAAGATCTCGGATGAGTTTGATTATGGGTCTAAACGGACCAGAACGACTGGAGTTATTTGCCCTTGAATTAGAAAAATTGCTATATTTGACTGTGTTTACACTCTAGCATCTACAATTTTTGACCAGTCAGCACCAAACTTAGTCAAAATATACTGAACCAAAAAAGAAACTTCCCCTGTGTTTAAGTGCAGATATACACAAATATGAAAATCAGGATTAAACTAGATTTATATGCATTGAAAGAGTATTTTATTGCGACTTTATGTGAAAAAAATTATTGCTGAGGGTTTATCCAAAAGTAGTGAAATGGTAGTTAAAATGCGGAAGGGGTCGCTCACCAAAATCACAAATTAATACCGGGTATGACCACCTTCAGCATGAAGGACTGCCTGGCATCGTTGGCGCATAGAACGGATAAGTGTATTGATTTCGGCTTGTGGAATGTTGTTCCATTCCTGAATTAAGGCTTGTCTTAGCTGAATGATGTTTGACGGTGGAATAGGGCGACGTCTAACACGCTGGTCCAAATTATCCCAAAGGTGTTCAATTGGATTCAGATCAGGGCTTTTGGCAGGCCAGTCATTAATAAATGCAATGTTATTTGCCCTGAGGAAATTCACATTGTCCCTAGCTGTATGGCTTGTGGCATTATCATGCTGAAAAAGAGTGATATTGGCATTATTTTGAAACTGGGGGATAACGTGCCTCGCAAGAATTTCATCTCGGTAGCGTTGGGCATTCAAATTCCCTTCGATAACGACGAGATTAGTGCGAAAGCCATGTGCAATGCCCGCCCAGACCAAGACAGAACCCCCACCCCCAAAACGATCTCGTTCAAGAACGCAACAGTCTGCATAACGTTCATTTCTCCTACGGTATACTCGAACCCTGCTATCACCTCGATGAATGGAAAACCTCGAAAAGAACGCTATTCCATTGTTGTCTAAGCCAGCGTTGGTGTGTACGTGCCCAATTAACATGATTTACGCGGTGACGTCACGTCAAAACACAACCAACGTATGGACGACGTGCACGTAGCCCACTCTCGCGCAAGCGATTGCACACAGTTTGGGCAGATATACGGTTGTTATGTGTACCAGGGGTGTTAGCAGCAGTGGCTGTGGCAGTTTGGAAGCGATTGCGCAGGTGGGTGTTCCGAATGTAGCGGTCTTGGCTGCGCGTCGTGACGCGAGGACGTCCACTACGTGGTCGATCTTCCGTACGCCCTGTTGCTTGAAAACGTTGCCTAAGGTGTCGAATAGCACAAGTAGAACATCCAATATTCATATCAACCGCATTCATCGTCATACCAGCATTAAGCATGCCAATGGCACGTTCGCGTAAATTTTGCGGAATTCTAGGCATATCAAAAATAAAGAAAACTAAAAAGAATTTAATTTTTTTCAACGTCTTTTTCTTATTGACATGAAAGGCTATAAAATTAGACTAAAAGGTTTCAAAAAATATACACGAATTATACTGGTCCGTGCATGCACGTGAAAATCGCTTTCAGCGGGTTTCTTCTGCAAAATGCTTTCAATCGAGTTAAAATTTGTTTTATCGGACACATAATCGTTCGCCCGAATATATGTAGGTCATCTGACATTTTGATTTTTTTAAATAACATTGCATTTGCACTTAAACACAGGGGAAGTTTCTTTTTTGGTTCAGTATATATATGACCATAAGATCTCGGATGAGTCCGATAATGGGTCTAATCAGACCAGAACAACTGGAGTTATTTGCCTTTGAATTAGAAAAATTGCTATATTTGACTTTGTTTACACTCTAGCATCTACAATTATTAACCAATCAGCACCAAACTTGGTCAAAATATATATGACCATAAGATCTCGGATGAGTTTTGATAATCGGACACAGAATTCGGGACACTTTACCTAGTTTGTTGACACAGTGACGTGTTACTTGTAATGTTGGTGATTTCAGCGACAGATACGTAACGACATCTTTAACTCGAGGCAATGTGATTTAATAAGTGGGAAATTACTGCTTTAATGGACAATTTATGTAGATTAAGATAATGACATGGCAAAATAAATGACAAAATGAGTCTCTGACAACACCCATGTACAGTGAATAAGGTTTCACCAACTAGGTCGAGTAATTTAAAAAATAAACGACAGATACGTAACGACAACTCTTGCATGTATTTGCACTAAAACACAATTTTCAGAATTGATTATGTATTTCTGTAGATAGACTTAACCCTGAGGATTCGTTACGTTTCAATTAAATGTTTGTAATACCATACTTAGATCCACAGACTGACTTAAAATGTATTATTCAACAGATACGTAACGCATGACAGATATGTTATGGTCTACATTCATATGTAGGTTTATGGCCGCATTTGAAGTGCACCTTTTCCCTAAAGCCAAATTTACGGCATCCTACGATGTTCTTACTCTCATTCAGTCATAGGAACATACCTGGAGTGCACATTTTGAGAAAAAATGGTATAGTTGTGTACAGAGAATGCTGCAAAAATATGTTTACTTCTAAGATAAGTGAACTGTAATCATGTATTGACTTGTGTTTGAATGATTTGTTTCGTGACTGTTCCGTGCTGTATTGAATGACACATGTAGGCTTATTTTTTTCTGTGCCAAACTTGCAAGCTGATAAGTCCATATTTTCCTGTGTAACGTATCTGTTGAAATTCGTAACGTATCCGATTCACGATTTATACACAATGTTTGTAATATTATAGCCTGTTGTAATTAAAATATTTGTGATAATTTTCAAATTATATAGATATAGATCAGGATAGATCAGGATATGATGCTAAGATCTAGGTTTTATGTATCAATTGGCTGTGCAGATGCACCAGAAACAGATCTAAATCTACAACTATAATTCTATATTTTTTGTATAATACATGTACTTTGTTAACCGTTGTGTTAAGTCTTATGATGTTCTGCCACCTCTTTTCGGATTTATGGCGATAAAATATGCAGAGAGAAAAAATAAGCAAATCAAGGGAAGAAAAATTACAGAAAGGAAAACCTTTGAGTTGAAAAAAAAAGTCACAAAATAGAACATTTGAAAATTCAGATATAGATCCTAATGATTGACTTTTGGTTTGTTTATTCTGAATCTAATGACGATTTAAACATCTTGGATCAAATCATGGTGGGTCAGCGTACCTTCCCATGTTTTCTTGCTTACTTATACAACATACTTTCTGAAACACTGACTGCTCACTCACATCCATCAGAAATGTGAATTGTATTAAATTGCTGGAAAGAAGTTCGCCAAAACGGGGTATCGAACTCATGACCCCCAGATCATACATGTGTCAGATAAGCTACCCACTGACCTTACCGGTCCGGGCATCGACTTTTGAAGATTCTAAAGGATCTTTTTATTAATTTATCCTGTTGTTAATCAAATATTTGATAAAAAATACGCAGAATAGAATGTTTAAAAATCGATCACGACAGATATGTTAATCTGCAATACGCTGCCTCCTATTATGATTTTCGATCGCCTCTCATATCTGATAAAAGTGATTAGAAGTACATGGTTGGAGAGAATGATATGCAAGTTCTAGTATGAGTAAGTAAAGAAAAACATCGATAGATGCAATGATCGCCGTAATACGACAACAGATGATAAAATCAGCAATAAATACCAACCAACCAACCCCCAACCCCCATTAGTAATAGAACATGAGTTTGGGTTTCTTTAATATTCTTTTGATAAAAACAAAGCTTATCTAGTGTTATATTACCTTGTAGACCATGTTTATTTTGTATATTTCATTATAAATGTAAGCAAAAATAGGGACTCTTTTTAAACCCACAGATACGTTACACTCTCCTCCGTGCAGATTTGCATTGAATACTACCAAACGGATTACTAGAAACTTACGATTACCGATTAAATTCCACAACTGGGGGTCTTATCTTACAATTCTGAATGAAATGTCGTTTGTTCAGTACTTTATTATCATATTAGCAATAAAAACTTGAATAAAAATATATCTGTCTGGAAAGAATCGGTAGCCACATAAATTAAAGACACCGCCGTTTTCAGATTGGCGATTTCTCTTGCTTGAAATGCATTTGATTCGTCAACATATTGTATGACATGACATTTTTTAGAGTTTACGATTTCTTATACTGATGATGTAAAACAGACGTCGAACAAGTATTTCTTGTAATGTATCTGTCGCTACTTCAAGCTAATGTGGCGTCCATGGCCCGAAACATAGCCGTACATGCTTACTTAACAAAAATATTTCACCTACACATTCCCTTGACATGTATCTTTAAAATAAAACACAAAAAAGATGTATTTGAAGACTTGACCTATGGGTCCAAATCCTCATGACTTTTTGGGCCGTTATCTGGAGAATGAGTGTCATTCGATGCAGGGCAACATTATATTTTGAAGAGTGACTGATAGCAAGTTATTTGATATGAACCTGTATTGAAGAATTTTTCATTAAGGTTTGACTATACATGTACTTACCAATAGTTTAATTTCATTTCCCTGTGTATTTCTACAGAAAACAGAATGATCACATGGTGAATGTACGACAAAAAGCTGTGGAACTTATGGAGAAAAGAGAGGTAGGTTTTTGTTCTTTTCCAAAATATGTCTATAGTTCACTGTATAAATTTCTCAGGCAAGATTCAAAGACAGTTTCGCCAAATTCAGTTTTGTAGTAACATCTCATCTCAGTCAACCATTGGCAATAGCTGCATGAAAAGCTTATAAAAAAAGATAAAAAATAGCACCAATCGGCACCATACAGCTTGTAGATCTCACAAAATATGGAGGAAAAAATAAACTGCTGGCACCCAGCAGCGCTACTGCAATGTAGAGCTATAAATGACACTGTCTGGCATGATATGGTATTATGTAGCAGCACTCTTTCTCTGTCCAGGAATACATTTAACAAGCAAATCTTGCTTGATCTTCCTCAACATCTGAAAAATTCTAAGAAGAGTCCAAAAAAGATCAGAGACACAGGATGTCACACAGACAAAAATGTACCTCTCTGTGTCAAGCCAAGCAACAAGTATATCTCTATTAATCTCTTGCTACCCAACCTCTGTTACTGAGTACATATCAGATAAGTCAGAATTCCAAATCAGTGTATTACTCCTTGCCCTTGGAGCATCTCTGTTGGCTTGTGTTGTATGTTTCTTACAATCCAATCAGATGTCAGCAGTAAAAAATGAGTTGAGGCATCTGTTACTAGGTTCAATCTGCCAGACCCATATTCAAAATTTGTTTTCAAGGTTGAATTTTATGAAAGAATTTAATTTACTGATCATTATACATTTAGGATTTACTTCCATGTTTACGCTCCGACTCGTTTAGACGCATGATAAAAATAGATCGTCTGTCAACCATGACGATACACATGTCATGCACATAGCTCAGTTTTACTTCTCAGAGTGAATAACCCAAAAAGTAATCACTTTAGAAGGAATTACAACTGGGGAGGTGGTGGGAAAGTCTAATGATCAGTAAGTTAAATTCTTTCATAAAATTCAAACTTGAAAACAAATTTTGAAATTTTATTTCACTCATTTAACTTACTGATCATTATACATTTAGGATAGATTACAAAGCAATGATGCTTACATAAATATAAAGAAAGCTCTCACCTGGTGGTGATGCTGTAATTTCTATCCTTGAAATGATCATTTACTTTCCCAGTATGTACATCAAGAACCAACATGTATTCACTTCCTTGAAGTCTTCTTATAACTATACAAGTAATTCCCATAGTATATACAAGACAGGCTATAACACATACAATATCTTTGAAATTAGAAAAACACTGATCCATGACTCGCTGAAAGAACAGAACTTCCAGGTCAAAAAACAACATACGTTCTTTACTTAAGAACTTCACAGTTTAAATCCCTCAAATAGAGCTGTACAAAAGTGGAATCTCGGCTCCAGTCTGCTAAAGTTAAAATGGATTCAAGTGATGCACCTTTATAGAGTGCAAAGGAGGACCCTACAGCTCTAGTACTGTGTGCTCTGACCTTTAAAGTTTTATCTGCCAATGTAATACAAAGAGTTTGAACTATCCAATTTGAAATAGTTCGAATTGAGACTGGCTTATGAGGTTCATTCAACCCCAGAAAAACTGCGGTTTCATCCGTACCATCTGTAGATTTCTTGAATTTCTCTGTACGTTTTAGATAATGATAAAAACGTCTTTTTGGATCCAAGAGCTTGTTGTCTTTGAAAGCTGGTATAAAAATTTTTGCTCCATAATGGGACTGTCTGCCCTGTTCAGCCAAACCATGTCTAATGAACGTCAAACCATTTTTCTGTACATTCACTGAATCTTGACCCAACCGCAGTGACTGGAGGTCGCTACATCATCTAAAACAAGTAATAGCAATCAGAAAAACAGTCTTATATGTAAGATATTTTAAAGATGCTTTTCTTATGGGTTCAAAAGGTTCTTTCTGTAATGCCTTGAGCACGAAGGAAAGATCCCATTCAGGTACAAGCCTCCTTTTTGGCAGTCTGCTATTGAACACCCCTTTGATTAACAGAAGAATATCAGGATGTTGCCCTACTTTAAAACCATGAACTGGGGGGAGAATAACTGAAAGCATTGATCTGTACCCAGCTATAGTGCTGAACTGGAAACCTTTCTCAAATAAGTCTGAAAGAGACATTAACTATAGATGCAGCATAGGGATCAATTTTCCTTGCACAACACCAGCTATAGAATACTCTGAATTTGCTGTTATAGTCTTTTCTTGTGCCTTTCCTCCATGCTGCTCTGAAAAGTTTTCTAGTGTTTTCAGAAAATCCTTTCTTTTGCATTTGTCCGTCGATAATATCCATGCCGTCAAGTTGAACAGGCCTGGATTGGGATGCACTATTTGAGACTTTGGTTGACTCAGTAGATCCTGGATCAATGGCAAACGAATCGGGCATGCTACAAGTAGCTGAATCAGGCTCGGATACCAATGTCTCCGGGGCCACTGAGGTGCAATCAAGATAATTTGACAATGGAACTGCAACATATGACTCAGTACTTTCGGGATCAAGCAAATCGGGGGAAAGGCATAAGCAAGTATGTTCGCCCACGAAATTGATAGAGCATCTATTGCAAATGCTTGATGGCTCGGTAACCAGCTGCAATAGACTGGAGTTTGATGATTCAGATCCGACGCAAATAGATCCATCATTGGGTGACCCCACATTTGAAAGATAGCCTGGACTACCGAAGATTTCATACACCATTCTGTCGATTTGATTCTTGTCCGACTCAACTGATCTGCTAAGACATTCATTTTCCCGCATATGTGAATTGCTTTCAAATTGATCTTGTTTTGGATCACAAAATTCCACAGTTTCCATGTTCTTAAGCATAATTGGCTGGAATGAGTCCCCCCCTGCTTGTTTATATATTGGACTACTGTTGTATTGTCCGTTTTCAACAGAACATTTTTGCCCTTTATTGCTGGAAGGAAATGTTTTACTGCCATAAACACTGCTTCTAATTCCAGAATGTTTATATGCAATTTCCGCTGATCCTCTGACCAGACCCCTTGCACGTAACTGTTTCCCATATGCCCGCCGAACATTTGTTTTGGAAGCATCTGTAGTGATTGTAACTGTTGTCTGAACTTGATTGAAAGATCAACCCTTTAAAATGTTTGCTGGGAGACACCACCATTTCAAATGACTTAACAGAGGTGGAGTACAAGGAACTTCCATGTCTAGAGAATCTTTGGACGGTTTCCAGAAACTCGGTAACTGAATCGGTCTCATGTGCAACCGAGCATTGGGAACTATACCACTCAAAATTTGATAGGGGTCACATCGTTATAATGGAGTAAATTCAGATTTAATGTTTGATAGCATACAATATGGTTAAGAGACAAATGTAGATCATGTATTGGTTCAGAAGTTCATGTACACTTGATTTTGTGTCGACATATAATGTGGAAATTTGCATTACAGGATAGAATTGCATTTCATTACAAAGAAATTAAATAATGATAAAGGGAAAACCAACGCTGTTGTTTCGATTACAAAACTACAGTTAATGTCAATAACGGGTATGGCCTCCCCTTGCTTGGATGACGGCTTGACAACTTCGACTCATACTGTCAATAAGAACCTGGATCATGCTTTCAAAGGGAATGTTGTTCAATTCTTCAACAAGAGCATTCCTGACCTCTTCTAGAGTCGACGGTTGCGCCATACGGTCTGAAATGGCCACCTGCAGAATGTTCCACACGTGTTCGATCGGGTTTAGGTCCGGGGAACGCGCAGGCCAGTCCATCCGCTTGATGGTCTCCTGCTGCAGGTACTGGTTCATCACCCTAGCCCGATGAGGACGGGCATTATCGTCCATTAAGATGCAGTCATCACCAACAGCACCAGCGTATGGTCTTACGTACACATTGAGGATCTCATCCCTGTACCGTACACCAGTCATCGTGCCCTCCTCTAGAATATGCAGGTCTGTCCTTCCGTTTCTGCTTATGCCTCCCCAGACCATAATTGATCCTCCCCCATAACAGTCATGTTGGCTGATGTTGGCATCATGAAATTGCTCACGTTCTCTTCGCCACACCCGTTGCCTCCTGTCAGTAAAGTCCAAACAAAATCGGGACTCGTCAGTAAAGAGAACTGGAGCCCAATCGTCATCCGACAAAGTGACGTGATCTTCAGCCCAATCCAAACTTTCCTGCCGGTGATGTGTGGTCAGTGGGATACGAATGCATGGTCTTCTGGAGTAAAGGTCAACACTATGAAGATGATTCCGTATCGTCTGGGTGGATATGTTCACCCCAGAGACGTCCAGGAGGTCATTTCGCAGGGTGGTGGCTGTCCAGAAAGGAAGACGTCGTGCCTGAATGGTGATTAAGCGGTCTTGTCTTTCTGTAGTTGACCTCTGGCGCCCTCTGCCATGACGATATGCTGCTGTAGCAAACGTTTGATGTCGGTTCTACGCCCTGTTAACAAGACTTTGTCTCACGTTAAGTGCATCAGCCACGTCACATTGTGTCACACAAGATTCAAGCATTCCGATGCATCTGCCCAATTGCTCGGTAGTCAAACGACGTCTACGACGTCCAGGAGGGATTGTTAGCAATAAATGTAATGCAAGAAGTTTTGAAAGTCTAAAATCTTCAACAATAGCCAACATGCGTGTCGGAGCTAAAATATTGAAGTGTCCATGGACGCAAGACGTAGGCAGCATGCTTGTCTACTGCCATGAAATGCACATGCAAAATGTGTTTTTGTGTCTGACTGCATGCCATTGTGACAGTATATCATGCATCAATAGCAGTGACCAAATCTGTGTGTAATTTCATATAAAATTTCATATGATCCCTATCAAATTTTGAGTAGTATAGTTCTATGCAAGATGCCGTCAGACCCAGAAGGTGAAGGAAAACTCTTCCAGAGACTGATCTTTGGTTTAAAATCTTTATTGCTTCTTTGACTTTCAAAACCCTTTCTTGAGTTGGAAGAATTAAACCTTCCTTCAGATTGAAAACTACACCTATATAAGTTATCATTTGCTGAGGAAGAAGGCTGGACTTTTTGAGATTTATTATGAAACCCAATGATATTAACAGATGTAGGCATGTGTGACGATCTTGAAGCAAAGACATTTTGTTTTGATTGGGGTTCATTATATCATCTAGGTACACAGCTAATCGAATATTTAGTGTGTGAAGATGTGCAGCTGCTACTGCTACTAACTTGGTGAAAACACGTGGAGCTGACGTGGGGCCGAAACATCACTTTCCACTGATAACATTGACCTTGGAAACTGAATCTTAGGTACTTCCGGTGCTTTGGATGGATTGGAATGTGTAAATAAGCATCTGCTAGATCTATTGTTATTGCCCAATCTTTTGGCTTTACCATGTTTATGACTTTGTTTAAATTGTCCATCTTGAAATGCTTCTTCTCTATGTACTGATTTAGAGGCCTCAAATTTATTACCGGACATAGTTTGCCATTTTTCTTTGGAACAAGAAAGAAGGTACTGTAAAAACCTTGCATTGCTTGACCCCATGGGACTTTTTCTATAGCATCTTTTTGTAAAAGGGTAATGATTTCTTGATGAATTAAATGTTGGGACGACTTTTGAACAGAAGTTATTTTCAGTCCCGAGAAAGGTGGTATTGTTTTGAACTCGAGTTTGCAGCCTTCTTTTATTACAGACAAAACCCACTGATCGTTTGTTATTTCCTCCCATGCTTTTAGGAAATATTTGAGTCGAACCCCTACAGGTATGTTTGGTTTGAGGTAAAGAAATTCTTGACATTGACTTACCTTGTTCAAATAGTCACTTCCTTTTAGGAATCCGAAAGGAGGGCAATGTTCCTGATGATTCCTTAGACTTTTGTGCATCTAACTCAGACCCAGAAGGTTTGTAAGAGTCATTCTGTTTGAACTGATATGACTTCCTTGAGAAGTCTGTTTTCTGCTTCTTGGATGACCATCTTTTGTCATTAGCGCAAGATTTACTTTGTTGGCTGTTGAAATTCCTTTTAACAGACCTTGATTCCTGAAGCTCTGAAACTAAATCATTTAACTTTGTTCCTTTCTATGTTTTAATTTATCCTCTAACCCTTTACCAAAGACATCATGACCAGTTAAAGGAAGAAACAAAACTTTGGACGGAACATCCTTCAAAGTATTCAGACCAGTATCAGAAATGGCTGCCTTCCTGCGAATGATGTGAAAGAAAGCACCTGATCTGCCAACTTGATCTAAGGCCTTGGTAGACATGCTGAAAATATCCCTAACTGTTTGTACACAACGGTCGATGTTGGGAACCTGAGCCTGCAAATCTCTTATCAATGCCCCAAGACCTTGTTGCATGTAAGACATGGCAATGATACCCATTCATGTTGCCAGTTGTCCCTGAAACCCCACACTCTCAATGGTTTTCAAAGGTAGTGTATGTAATTGACGACCTTTTCCCCAAGATTTTATAGCTTTTGAACCATGACGCTTCTGCAGCATAGGCTCTATAAGGTCATCAAGACCTGGGACCTGTAGGAAAGCTTCCGACAGTGAATGTACAGGAAAAGTCAACCTATATTCATCCTTATAACATGATAGCCTCTCTGGATTTTCACATCTCCAAGAGCTTGATAAGATGTCAATTTGAGACTGGTCTAGAATTAAACCACATGACGAGGACTTGTCTGTGTCCGGAGTGTTAAATAATGCACCCAAACAGTTATTTTCCTTGTCAATGTATTTATCAAAGCACTTATCAGCAGGTCCTGAAAAATCGGCATAAGAAGATGACTGGGAAGAGTCATTGTCACTGTCCCCTAAAAAGCTTCAGCACCGTACTCTCACGCCTAGAAGGCTGAAGGGATAAGACATCGTCCCGAGCATAACTCGGTATATGCATTTCGTTGTCGAGTGAATTTTCCAGTGACAACAACGGTCTACGCGACCCCGAAGGTTCGTTATCCGTATATGAATCAACACGAGCTTCTGGCTGGCCAAAATTGCCCCCAATACTCGTTGTCATACCTTTCAGAGTCTCAAGAGAACTCATAAGTTTGTCGAATTTATCGTCCACTCTCTTCTCCATATCCGTCATCTTGGATTCTAAGTCCTTTATGGTGGTAGTAGTACATATCAATTTATTAGGCTTCGTTTCAGAAGAGACCCAAACACTCGAGACCGAGGCATTTTCCCCCTTAGCGACGGGTGTAAGCTTCAAAACAGCCTCGGCCATAAACAAAAAGAAAATAATCCAAAGTAAGAAACAAAAAACATGTCGAGCGTTGTTCACGCTGAAAGTAAAACTGAGGTATGCGCATGACATGTGTATCGTCATGGTTGATAGACGATCTATTTTTATCATACGTCTAAACGAGTTGGAGCGTAAACACGGAAGTAAATCCTAAATGTATAATGATCAATAAGTTAAATGAGTGAAATAAAAATTGCTTTACCTGATCGTAAGGGTCACCTTCTCTAAATGGGTTTTGAGACACTGATCTGGCAATTGCATTACCTGATCGTAAGGGTCACCTTTTCTAAATGGGTTTTGAGACACTGATCTTGATTAATGACTCTTGTCTGGGCTGGTAACCCTGTAATAGATTTTGACAGGTATGCTCCTTTTTCCACTTTCAATTTTTTCTTTGAAGAAGTAGCTTTAGTCAAGTGTTGGCTTGAGCTTGGGGTGCTCTTGTTATTAACTCGAGTGAGCAATTGAGGACCATCTTGGTACTTTTGTCTATATTCGATTGTATGTTTATTAAATTATGAATGTACTCTTATTGTTTCCATTTCAATAGCCCAGTTTGATGCACTTTTATGTGTCCAAAGAATGGATTAACAGATTCAACACCTTTGCAGAGCCAGGTTCAATAACTAATGAAGATTTTCTCTGTCCACATGGAGGTAGGAGAATAAGTTAGGCCTACTCATTTCCCAAAGACATGATTTTACAGCTGATCATGTTGAAAAATCCTTGTTAGATAGCGAAAATTAGCATGATTTAATCGTTTTAGAGCCATAAGCAAAAATGGGGCCTTTTTATGGACACTCTAAATCAAGTTGAGACTTCTCAGAGTGTGCAATCTGATCTTGAATCTATATCATCTGCTTTTTTGAAACTCACCAGGCGTGCATTTTATAGCTTTAGTCATTTTGTTGACAAAAAGTGATAATAAATGAACACTTATTTAAGTTTCTCAATTTCTGATGTCCCTATTATGTAATGAGTCCTGAGCATACAGTGTACCAATTACCAAGTATTTTCTTTTCTCCTATGTTTCCATTAGGGGTACCTCCCAGTAAAATTAATCAGATTGATACGCTGGTAGAGCCATTAACACAATCTGTGTGGGAGTACCTCCATGACAGGTAGGCACTTTCTGTTTTTGAATTTTAGTGTGTTTGACCCCCTACCAAATAATTCATGTTTTAATACTGTTAGGCAGAAGGCTTACAAACATTTATCTTCCTTATCAGACAACAGAGTTTTAGACTTGTCCAAATTGAAAGCATTTGCAGACAACAATTTCAGTATGGCTCAGATGGTGCAGTTTTTCTTTGATAGGGTAGAAAACATTGTGGGAAAAGGAGAAAATGCTGGTTACTAGCATTGTCTCCTTTTCCCAAAATTCTTTCAAACGGCTTCTTTCGCAGGGTTGTTAAAAGTAGACATTGTGGGGTAAAGGGTTACACATTTAATAGGTGTAAAACAATGGCTTGCATGACTGGTTCATATATAAGCAGCTTGGCCGTTAATTTTAGCCATTCAGAAAATGTGATACTTTGAAATAAAGAAAACTTGGAAATTGTATTACTGTCTAGGTTCAGAATTGGACTGAGTGGTTGGTGAATGCATGCCCTGATATCAGATGATTCCATAGCGATTTTTGCTGCTTATACGAATGTACACTCAGACCTAGTCTTCATATTTATTTGATTTTTGTATCGAGAGTTAATCAGATTCAGTTTCCTCCTCAGCCATTTCCTTTGTAACAGATGATCAAAATTTAATGAGAAATAACACTAGCTGCTATAACTATGTAAGTCATTACCATATGTTGAAATTTAAGACCGTTTCATATTTAAAGCATTTTACAGGTGAATAAAATGATCCACAAATGATAGAATTTACTTAAAAATCTTAGAAAATTATTATGAGAAAAGGAGAAAATGATGGTTACCAGCCTTTTCTCGTATTACTTGAATATTTTTAAGAGCTTTCTACTTGAGGGTCCTTGAAACATGGGAAAAGGGTTAAAGGGCAACTGCAACAATTGATAGCTTTTTCTCTATCCAGGTTTGGAGGTGGACCATCTTGTAACCATTTGTTTCCTTGTTCAGAATGTCACAAAGCCTTGGAAGATCTTAGGAAGCGACAGAAAACTGAACTGGAGGAATTTATAAAGGTATTTTAACATTTTAAGACTGTAAGAAATTTGATAATATGAGGGTTGTTCAGAAAGTTCATAGAATTTTGTTATAAATCACACAATATTGTCAGTATTACAAAGAATTTTATACCTACTTAAACTTCAACATCTCTTCTATAAATTCTATGAAAACCAAAACGATGCTCTACATCACACGAAAGTTATGTCTATTTAAAATGAGTATGTTAGAGGTACCCACAGCACGCCGAAGTCAATATGACGTCAAGTAATCATCAAGCGTTGTTTACATCAAGCGATCGTCGCACTTTCTCAACAAAGTCACCAGCAATATCTATGCATTTCTTATGTCTGGTCATCCATTTGTTGTAAGTTTCAATGTACCAGTCCTCAGTTAGTGACTATACAACAATTTGAGTCTGTTTTGTAAGTTCCTCTGCTGAATCAATTCGCTTTCCACGCAAATGGGCCTTCAACTCGGGAAAAACCCGGAAATCCATGGGAGCCAAATCTGGACTGTATGGCAGATGATCCAATACTTCAAAACCAAGTAAACTAATCTCAAGCTGTGTAGATTCTGCTCTGTGCCCTGGGGCATTATCCTGATGTAGAATTATTCTGTCCAGAGACATGTGTGGGCGCTTCTTTCGAACTGCATTAACAGGATCTTGCCTAAGCACCTGAAAAACAACCAAAGCACAACCTCACTATGCATGCTTAAACAAGGCAACATTAGCTTCCTATTAATTATAAAAAATGTAGGCATACAATTTTTAAACCAAAACACACAATAATAAAACTCCTACCTTAGAATAGGTGGCGGAAGTGACAGTCTGACCATCTGGTACCCTGTGCTGTAAGATCATCCTGTGCCGATCCATGAAGAAGATGAACATTTGTTTGCCCGCACTTGTCTGTACATGTGCCTTCTTCAGGGGAGGTGAATTGGGGGTTTTCCAAACGGAAGACATAGTTTTAGTCTCTGGATCAAAGTGGTGTAACCAGTCTCATCCGTCGTGATGATCCGTTCAAGAAAATCCTCGCCTCTCAGATTCATAGTGGTGAAGAAATTTCTGTGAACAGTGTACGCTGTGCTCCTTTTCATTTTCCTTGAGTAATTGTTGTACCCACCGAGCACTCACTTTCGACATGCCAAGTTCATCAGTTAGTATACCATGTACTGTTGAGCACAAAGCACCAAGTTCATTAGCAATAGTTCTGACGGTGGTTCTTCTGTCGGTCTGAACCATATCCTTTACCGACTTCTTAATCGAACAAGTTTCGACTGCCGGTCGACCGCTCCTGGAATCGTCATTAATAGATTCTCTTCCACTCCTAAAACGTGAATGCCATTTGTAGACAAAAGCTGGACTGCATTTATCATATGCTCCTGTTGATTTTATCATTCGCAGTGTTTCTGTTGGAGATTTATTAAGTGCAACACAGAATTTCACCACACTCCGCAACTCGACATCATGATTTTTCCATAACAACTTCTGCAGATAGATTATGAAAACACTTTAATTTTGTTTCGGAACAACAAATTGTTTTGAAATTTTCAGGAAATGATGTAACGTTGTTGAATTATCGCTTGATGTTTCCACGCTTTTTTGACATTGAGCAAACATACGGAAATTAAGCTTATTTCTTCAACAACATAATCCGAGAATAGGTATTTTACAGACTGCTCCAGGTACCCCTGATGACATTGCTTCGATAACCCATATATCTGGTTTCTGTATTTAATTTTCTATTATTTTTTTAAGAATTGCTTAAGAATAAGTCAATGTTCATGTATATCAAATTTCATGTATATTTGATGAACAATTCTAGAGATATAACAAAATTCTACGAACTTTTCGAACAACCCTCGTATTTGTTGTTGTCATCTAATTCAATTTGTTTTTAACCCTGATCTTGCTCCTTTTAGCCCATTACTCTGTAAAAGTTGGTAAAATTTGAGGCTCATCCACATGAGCATCAGCCAACAAAATGCTGAATGTAGAACAAAAAGACTGGACAGAAAACATTGTCTTAAAAGGGAAAATAAATCCTGCTTTCCAGCATTTTCATTTTATTTTCACTCAGTTTTTGTTTTTTTTTTCCAAAAGCCTTTTTCAACATGGGATTGTTTGGTAGGCGGTTGAAGTGCTAATCAAATTTGAGCATTTCGAACCAGTAGTAAAAACCCAAAATACTGCAATTTTCAAAGGTCCTATTGCTAGAAAAACTCCCAAGCCGCTTTTGAAAACATAGATAGAAAAGGAGAAAATGCCGATTACAAGCATTTTTACCTTTCTCCACAATGTTTCCTACCATTTCAAAGGCAATTTCCATTATTTAATCCATGTTTATTTGTCGTCTGCAAATGCATTAAATTTGGACAGGTCTGAAATTTAGTCATCTGGTAAAAAGTTAGCAGAATCAAGGTTAAATCTTTACCAAATGGCAAAATTTTAGACTTGTCGTTGAAATTCGGGGTTGATTTATTGCTTATCAGTGTATTTTTTAATGTTTCAGCTGAATGAGAAGTTTAAAGAAGAAGACAACCCACCTGTCATTTATGCTATGAGTATGTCATGGTTTAAAGAATGGGAAAATTTTGCGAGAGAGAAAGAAGATAGTAAGTTTCCACTATTTTTGCTATTTTAATCATTCACTTCATTTCATATCCATCAGTAACTTTTCTGTTACTGGATTTTCTTCTTTTCCCACAGTTTTTCTAAAGCTTCTTCTTAAAACATGTGATTGGTTGGTAAATGGCAAAAGGTTGTTCTAATACTTTGCATAAGTAACTGTTGACAATCTTTGACTGTTTTTAGAGCTCAATTTCAGGCTGCTTTGTTCTGTTACTTCAATATGAGAGAAGGGTGTAAAGTGTTATGTTTGTATAAATTTTCAGATCCTCCAGGTCCAATAGACAACAAAAGAATCAGCATAATAAAAAATAGTCAGCCTGTATTGAGAGTCAACTCTGATTACGGACAGTTGTCTGGAGAAATGTGGGAGTTCCTTAATACAATCTATGGAGGTGGTCCTGAACTAGTCATAAAACAGGTTGTTCAATCACCCACACTGAAAACCATGGCAGAACAGGCCCAATCGTCAAGTTCAGTCAGAACAGACCGACCAACAAGTGTTCAGCCACCAGAGAATTCTGAGTCTCCCATCAAATCAGAAGCTGAGCTTGAACAATTTAGAAATGAAGACCAATAGGGAGATACAGTGAAACTGCAATAAGAAAAGCAGAAAGTGTGGACCGGGATTAGATCATATATATGTGCAGGCTGATCTTGGCCTGGCCTCCATTGGAATTAATTATTATGCCCCCCTTCAACGAAGTGGGGGTATATTGCTTTGCTAATGTCGGTCGGTCGGTCGGTAGACACAGAATTGACCTAGGTTCGTCAATATTGGCACAGACATGCGTCTCAGAGTGTAGATGATCCCTATTGATTCTGAGGTCAATCGGTCAAAGGTCAAGGTCACAGTGACCGTCAACATGTTGATATATAGACTAAACCTTGTCAGGATGATAACTGGACACAGAATTAACCTAGGTTTGTCAAATTCGGCACAGACATGCGTCTCGGAGTGTAGATGATCCTTGTTGATTTTGAGGTCAATCGGTCAAAGGTCAAGGTCACAGTGACCGTCAACATGTTGATATATAGACTAAACCTTGTCCGGATGATAACTGGACACAGAATTGACCTAGGTTTGTCAAATTTGGCACAGACATGCGTCTCTGAGTGCAGATGATCCCTATCGATTTTGAGGTCAATCGGTCAAAGCTCAAGGTCACAGTGACCGTCAACATGTTGATATATAGACCAAACCTTGTCCGGATGATAACTAGATACAGAATTGACCTAGGTTAGTCAAATTTGGCACAGACATTCGTCTCGGAGTGCAGATGATCCCTATTGATTTTGAGGTCAATCAGTCAAAGGTCAAGGTCACAGTGACCGTCAACATGTTGATATATAGACCAAACCTTGTCCGGATGATAACTAGACACAGAATTGACCTAGGTTTGTCAAATTTGGCACAGACATGCGTCTCGGAGTGCAGATGATCCCTATCGATTTTGAGGTCAATCAGTCAAAGGTCAAGGTCACAGTGACTGTCAACATGTTGATATATAGACCAAACCTTGTCCGGATGATAACTAGACACAGAATTAACCTAGGTTTGTCAAATTTGGCACAGACATTTGTCTTGGAGTGCAGATGATCCCTATCGATTTTGAGATTAATCCACCAAAGGTCAAGGTCACAGTGGCCTTCAACTTAATGATATTTAGACCTAACCTTGTCTAGATGATAACTAGACACAGAATTGACCTAGGTCCTTCAAATTGTGTACAGATATTCATCTTGGAGTTTAAATGATCCCTGTCGATTTGAAGATTAATCCGTGAAAGGTCAAGGTCACAGTGACCACCAGATGATTCAGGGCCCGCGCTGCCATTCGCCACTTGAGCCATTTGCTCAAAAAAATTAAAATCATCATATGTGGCTCAACTTGTGGCTCCAACATTTCATTCGCGTATTATCGGGGACGTAGTAAGGATCGAAGTTGACTGGGAAAAAGCGGAAGTCGAATGTGCGTGCTGAAAAGAAAATCGATAACCCAGTCTGTGTATCGGCGACTGTTTACAATCTTGTATGTATACACACGGCGGTGTGTATACACACGGCGGTGTGTATAATTATGCGAACTGTTGACAGATTATCACGTTTAACAATTGAAGTGGGCTATAAATCAAAAGATGACATCGATATTTCCCAATCAATTCTTTTGATATCAGTTTATGAACTGTGCCACTTTCTGTATCAATGTGGCAGTAGGGGGGGCATGACTGTTTTACAAACAGACATCTTGTTTTAACAAAAGTTGAAAAAGGATTGGAATAAACACTATTATATTACTGATCAGTTCTAAGTTCTTTCTTGAACAGGCATTCTTTCTGCAATAGGCATTCTTTTCGGTAAAAAAGTTAACAGCATTTCTGATTAAAAATAAGGCAATAGAATTCATAATACCACAGTAATTTGTATGGAATTACCTACTTTTCGTACCATAACCATTTCGTACCAGTCGTTTCATACCATAAATTGACCATTTCATACCATAATACTACCACTTCGTACCATAGTCATACCATTTCGTGCCTTGGTTTTTGGAACTTATGAGAAAGTTTGAACTGAGAAAAACCTTCGTTATGATGGTATTAAAAGAAAAACAATATCAAAAACGCTATTTATTCAAGATAAATATACATGTATATTGAAGCAATAATACGCAATAACTCTTTTTGATTATCTGCTTTTCCCATTATGTTTTCATAGTAGTTTCTCCGGGAATCATTAAAACGATTTGTTTTAGTAAGGTGTGTAATTTTAGTAAATGAATATTGTGGAAATAGATGTTTTTACAAGATAATAAAATCGTCACATTGACCTTGACGTTTGACCTTGTCTTTGTCTCGGATTTAAATAAGGCTTACCGAATTTCAAAACGCATTTTGTCAATCTAGTCAATCAAGGGTAATCAATCAGTCATAATTCTTCAATTAAATGTTCAATTTAATGCAATCAGTTTGATCCCAGTTACAATTACCCGACCTGCAACAAACATTGCAGACAAACAGACCAATTACCTGTCTACTCAGTCACATATACTGACAGATTTAATTGATTTATGATAATATCCCGTGAATTTGGTTACCAAAGCATTTGTTTATGCTAAGTTTATATATTAAATACCACTTTTTGTCACATTTATTGATACTTTTGGTCTTGGTACGAGATGGTATTATCATGGTACGAAGTAGTACTTAACGCTATGGTACAAAATGGTAAATTTATGGTACGAAATGGTTATAAATGGATTGGTACGAAATGGTTATGGTACAAAGTGACTCCATACCATTTGTATGTATGGTGTTTAATGCCATTTTCAACGTTGCTTCAGTTATATTGCTGTGGCCAGTGCACCTGTTCATGTTTTGCTGGAGTTTTCTTATACCAGTACTTCACACATTATTCTTTCCTAGCCACTGGCTTTTTTCCCACAAAACCATCATCGAAACAATCACCATTGGTGAAAGAGGCTTGAATCTTGTCGCAATGACATCATCAATCCTTGAAAAGAAATTGGCCAAGCTGGGGATTCGAACCATCAGCCCCCATGGTCTGTAGTCTTGTATGCTACAAAACATTTTAGGGAAGTGAGAAATTATTCCATTGGAGCATTTTTTCTTTTGTTTTCATGTTTTTAAAATTAGTTAGTGTAAGGAGCGTACTTGTAATATCTGAACCCTTTACCACACAATTACAAGTTTTAACAAAGCTGAAGAGGGCGTTTGAAAACATTGTAGGAAAGGAGAAAATGCTGGTTGACTAGTATTTTCTCCTCTTCCCCCCCCCCATTTTCTTCCCTTTTTAAGAAAGATACTATAACTTAAGCCACAGTCAATTTTGTTGTCTGCAAATGCTATCAATTTGGACATGTCTAAAAATTTTTGGTGAGGTAAAGAGTTAATTTGTTGGCCGTCTAAAAAGTTTTAAATACTGCAAATTTCACTTGTATTTTCAAAAAATCATCTTTGGCCATTTTCACAAACCATGATATTTAATGGAGTACTCATTCTTCATACCAAAAGTGGCCATCTAATTGGCTGAGACAGTCTCGGAATTTCTAATTGGAACAATATTGTAAAGCATAGGTGAATATGGTTTTTTGGTGTTCAGTGACGATTTATGGACCTTTTGTTACTCATTGAAAGTGCCATGAATATAAGGTGAATTTTTGTGTGTTTTTTTATTTTTTTGAGAAACAATGAAAGCAAATTATATGCCTCCACTTCACTACGTAGTATTTTCTTGCAAAATTTTGGAATAATGTTGTTTGGATTCACCTGATTCATTTTGGAAAGAGGAAAAATGTTGTTTGCTGATGTAGGCTAAAGTCATGTTATTCAGATAAATGTGATAAGTGAAATTGTTTTAAGAGGTTATCTTGTTAATACCATGATATATCTTGCGAGTCAACATTATATCTGTTTTGATGTGTAAATGTGCTTTTTGCTGTTTTTATATGAGTATGTAATGGAATTGCTTGCATGTATGTCTTATATTAGTATTTATTAAACTAGGCATTTTTGAAAGATTGTTGACGCTGAAAGTACATGTATTTGTTTTTCTTGTGTGTGTTTGAAAAGAATTATTTTATAAGTTTGAATAATCTTTTCACTGAAAGTGATGATTAAGTAGATGAAAGCAATTTACAACTAGGTTATGATATTTTTTTAAAACAAATATGATCTTCATGAGGTGTATGTAATAGCATTTAGATGCGACTGTTCACACTTTATACGAAATGACAAAAGTTTAGACTTGTCCAATTTGAAAGTATTTGCAGATATCAATCAGTTATGGTTCATACGATCTGATTTTTGTCTTCAAATAGGTAAGAAAGGTGTGAAAAAGGAGAAAATGCTGATAAATAGCATGATCCTACAATGTTTTTAAGCCTTTCAATTACAAATGCCTATGGTTAATGTACTTTCGATCTGTCATCTGCAAATGCTTTGAATTTGGACAAGTTTACAATTTTGTTCTCTGATAAAAGACTTAATTAGATTATTTATTGTATATGTTGACCCTGCACAAGAAAAGCCTGTGATGCTATTGCTGTTTTTCCCGAAGTGTATTCCAGACTGTTGAAACATGCCATTTTCTTTCATTCCCTACTTTTGTTTTTCTGAATTATAATTGTATTTGGTTGGTCTTAGCTCTATATAAAATGACAAAACTTTAGTCTCACCCAAAATGAAAGCATTTGTAGATGACAAAAAAAAATTAGGCTGAAAAAATTAAATTTGTCTTTGAAAGTGTAAAAAACATTTTGGGAAAAGAAGAAAGTACTGGGGATAAGCATTTTCTCCTTTTCACACAATTTTTCCAGAAGCTTCCTCTATAGGGGTCCTGTTTTGCTCAGTGGTGATGGTAAAGGATTGAAATCTTGAGGCCGAGGGTTTGCTCTTTATTTGAAGTCATGGGTTTTGAGGAAGTAACCTTGGGCGTGACACTTTAGAGCTGTAGCCTAGCACTGGTGAAACTCAGGCAATGATTGAATTAATAAGCTGTAGCTGTGATATGACTGAAATAATGTTGAATGTGGCATAAAACGTCATTGGAAAGATAACCTGTAAAGCATTGGTTTGAAGAGAAGTCTTAATGACTTTGAGGGGTCCTGTGTGGTTCAATGGTAAAGTGTGGGACTCGTAACCTGGAGGCCCCGGGTTCCAGCCATACTGGATCCACTGGGTTTTTTCTTGGAGTGTCCTTTGGCAAGAAACTTCAGAGCCCTAGCTTAGAACTGTTGAAACCCAGGAAAAACATGATTATGTGAGCTGCCACCATGATATGACTGAAATGTTGAAAGCAGTGTAAAACACCATTCAATCAACCAATCAACTTAATGACTGAAAGATACAGTAAAAATTGTCAGAGTTAGGAAAAGAATTGGTGATAATGAAAATTATCAGTGTTTGGAAAAGAATTGGTGCTGTAACAATTGTCAGGGTTTGGAAAAGAATGGTGACTAACAACTGTCAAGGTTTGGAAAAGAATTGGTGACTGGAACAACTGTCAGGGTTTGGAAAAGAATTGGTGACTGGAACAACTGTCAAGGTTTGGAAAAGAATTGGTGACTGTAACAACTGTCAGGGTTTGGAAAAGAACTGGTGACTGGAACAACTGTCAGGGTTTGGAAAAGAATGGTGACTGAAACAACTGTCAGTGTTTGGAAAAGAATTGGTGACTGGAACAACTGTCAGGGTTTGGAAAAGAATTGGTGACTGTAAAAATTGTCAAAGTGTGGAAAGAATTGGTGAAGAAGCAAAACTTATCCTTAAAGTTGTTTGCTTTGTTGTTCATTGCACTGTTTCTTTGAAAATTATTTTGAGTGCCCATAACAAAGATTAGGAAGAAAAAGAAACGTAGAATGAACAAACTTCAAATACACGAGCTTATCTGGGTCTTTGATTCTGATTGTGGAGTGAATGTTATTGATTGAATTGTTGTTCACAGGCTAAAGAATGTCAAATTCCTGCTTGTAAAGCAGTATTTGTATATGTCTGTATGATGTACCTTTTGTATTTTTGTTTAATGCTATCCAAAATTATGTGTTCTTGTTGGAGAAAAACGTTTACTAGCAAATTTTCTTGCTGTAATTGTTTTATTGCTTTTTGTCCTGTATCTGTTTTACACCATTTTCACAAATATACATTTCTTATGAATTACATGTAGTCTGACTCAGTTGTTTCTTTTCGTAGTTATACACGTGCAAAGGAATGTTTAATCCTGTACCAAACAATTCCTTGTTTTAAACCTTTACCAAAACAATCACGGGCTTTCACGACCCTTTGAAATAAGCCTTTTGAAAACATTGTTGGAAATGGAGAAAGTGCTGGTTACAAGAATTATCTCCCCATCCCACAATGTTTACGAATTTCAATTTTTAGCTCACCTGAGCACAACGTGCTCAAGGGGAGCTTTTAGGGGCACGCTGTGTCCGTCGTGCGTCGTCCGTCGTGCGGCGTCAACAATTCCTTTAAACATCATCTCCTCCTAAACCGCTTGGCCGATTTGGACAAAACTTGGCTGGAATGTTCCTTGGGAGGTCCTCTTTAAAAAGTGTTCACAGAATTTGATTCCATCAAAAACTCTGGTTGCCATGGCAACCAAATGGAATTTTCTAAGAAATTCTTTAAAAATCTTCTCCTCTGAAACCGCTGGTCAGATTTTTAAATAATTTCAGAGATGTTCCTTGGGTGACCCTTTTCAAAAGTTGTTCGCGAAATTTTGATCCGTCAAGAAACATGGCTCTGGTGAATGGGGGCTACTTGCACTATACAGAAATGAAGAAATTCTTAAAAATAATTCTTCTCTGAAACCGCTGGTAAGATTTTGAAATAATTTCACAGAGATGTTGCTTGGGTGACCCTTTTCAAAAACTGTTCGCGAAATTTTAATCCATCAAGAAACATGGCTCTGGCGAATGGGGGCTACTTGCACTATACAGAAATGAAGAAATTCTTAAAAATTCTTCTTCTCTGAAACCGCTGGTCAGATTTTGAAATAATTTCACAGAAATGTTCCTTTGGTGGCCCTTTTTAAAAATCGTTCGCAAAATGCTGATTCGTCAAGAAACATGGCTCTGATGAGGGGGGCCCACTTGCACTATATGGACATGAAGAGGAATTTCTCAATTCTTCTTCTCTTGAACGGCGGGTCAGATTTTGAAATAATTTCACAGAAATGTTTCTTGGGTGACCCTTTTGAAAAATTGTTAGGGAAATTTTTATCCGTCAAAAAACAACAGCCAATTGTTATCACTTGCATGTGGTGCACTTGTTCGACTTATGTTTTTAGTCACTATTGAACATATGCTCTTCTTCAAGAAATTGTCCTTGGGTGATCTATCCAAAAATTTATTTATAGAATTCTGATTAATCAAAATCATTGCTGTGGTGATGATTGTAGGGGTGGTGACAGATTTTGAAAAGACTTTTACAGGTGACCTTTTCAAAATTGCTTGGCAAAATAATGATTTTGTTTCCAAAGTTTCAATACCTAAAAAAAAAAATTGGCTATGGTCCTCTCAAAAATTCAGGTGAGCGATCCAGGACCATCTTGGCCCTCTTGTTTAGTTATATTAATGTTGTTGTCTGCAAATGGTATCAATTTGGAAGAGTTCAAAATTTTTATTGTTTGGTAAAGAGTTAATGACTCTGAAGGGTATGACTTTTGAACAAAAACATGGGAGGGGAACAAGCATTTTCATCTTCTTTCCACAATGCTTTCAACCCTTTTAAAGACAAATTACACCATTTTTAATTCGCGGTCTGCTATTCTTTCATTTTGAAAGCTAACATTTTTCTTGCTACCAAATAAGTGACTGATTTTTTTTCAAGGGGTGGGGGGGTTACGATTTAATGAATGGTAAACAGTTTATCCATATCTTAAAGTCACCGGCCTCTATTTCTTCGATACAAATCATTCCAAAGCAACAGCTAATTAGTCTCATTTTCCTACAATGGATGACTCAAAGCAGGTCTCACAACATCGGCTTCTTTGACTAGAACCGTACGTTGAACAGCTTAGAGATCTGCAGTTGTTTGACTTGTCACCGTACTCACAACCTGTGTGTCAACAGAGGCAAATAATGAAATACTTGTTTATTAGAAACTTAACTGTTTCAGCGCCAAATACATAAAATTGGCATCTTCCGACGGCTTAACAAACCATCCATTGAAACTTAGACTATAGAAAGATTTTCACTTTATAGGCCTGACAATACAAGCGGACTGCATAGATCAAAGATCTGCCTGCACGTCATGTGCAGTCTGATCTTGATCTATCACGTCCGCAAAAGCACCTGTTTTCGCCTATGGCGTCGAGAGGGTTAAAAAACCTGCTGGAAATACAATTCTGTTTTGTTTTGGGCCGAACCAAGTAACCGAGTCGGAAACCAGACTTTAATACTTAAGAATGTTCTTGGTCTTATTCTAGATTTTGAAAGTACTTCATCTTCTGATTGGCTAAACAATTTAGTTTTGCGCGAAGTACCTGGCTTTTTTCTGGCTTAAATAATGTTAGACTTACTCTGATAATTATTTACTTTGTAGGTATGCACTTTGGTCAACTAGCATTTAAGAAACTCTAAAAACCTTACCAATGTGAGCTGTATTTTCATACTTAGCACAGGATTCACAGCACAGATCAGCGTTATGTCCCCAGTAACAAGTTTGTTTGTCCCTTTGGGAGGCAATATTGGAGTGGCACCAGTCGCTTTTGTCCCCATATGGACAGCCTGTGTTAAGTATAGAATACATAATTCGTGAAAATATTGAGACGCTGTCACTAAAATTGCCCCAACATGGACAGCCCGTAAGGATAGGAAACATGAAAATACAGATTCATTATCCCCTTTTTCTAGAGGAACAATATTGTGTGGTAGGACAAGGTCAAAAAAGAATCTTTAGATATTACATGTACTTTCGTCTCCAGTAGAACAGTCTGTGTGGATAATACATGTTGTAAATTCAGAACAAATACTACTTGTGTTTTTAAAAAGACAATTTCTGTGGACGTATACACAAATGAATTTTGACGTATCACTTTTGTCGGAATAAGGACCGTGTGTTATTACTTCACATGAATGAAGTCAGAAAATTCGCTTGCAGCTGCAAATCTTTAGTTAGAAGTTATCAGTGCGTTTTTGAGATGTCGCATTTGCCTCCACAAGAACAGGCTGTGCGGATAGAACTTACAGGTGATTTTGGAGGTATCGCGCTTGTCTAAAAGAGACAAAAATGATATCTAGAAATTCAATTATGTTTTATAACAGCACTGGCTGTCCTTATAAAGGCAAGACTGATACCACACAATTCATATATGCCTTCTACATATGCTCTAGCAAAAAGACGGCTGTCCTTGTGGGGACAAGAACAATTTCTCAAAATTCATTTTAGTGTTCTAACCACACTTGCTGTGCTAATAGAGACAAGTACGATACCGCAAATTCACTTATGTTTTCTGACCATATCAGCTGTCATTGTGGAGACAAAGGTGATGGTAAAAAATATTCACTTATATGTTGTAACGTTACGGGATGTATTTAGAAAACGAAAGTTAATTTTTTTAGATACTATTATTGTCTCCGCACAGGCAGGTAGTATGGTATGAACACATATAATGACTTAGAGCATCACTCCTTTCTTAACAACGACGGGATGTTTGGTTAGAACACAGAGAATGATTTTGAGATATCACTTTTGTCTCCTTGAGGACACAATATGGTTACAACACACGAATACATTTTTAGGTATCATTCTTGTCTCCATTAGGACAGCCGGTGTGGTACCCAGAAATGAATTCAGAGAGTCTGAATAAAGACATGCTGCAGGTTACAATACAAAAGAAAATTCAGAAAAAATATCAGTTTATTCTCCATTTGGACAGGCTGTGTGGATAGTCCGCAGAGGGTTACATTTTAGATATCCATTTTGTCTTCATAAGTACATGTACAAGCTGCGTTGTTGGAAGATATATATATGAATTCTGAGACATCATTTGTCCTTATTGGCAGCTTATTTTCATAATACAAAGTAATGAACTTAGAGATAGTCAATGGCGTAAGAATACATAAACCGTTTTGAGGCAACACTTTTTTTCTCTGAATGACAGCTGGTTGAAACGGAACAGCGGTAAAATTTGAAATATTATCTCTTTCGTCCATAAAGAGAGAGCCATTGTGACTGGAAAACATAACTGAATTTTGAGATAATATCAGTTAGCCGGTGGAAACGGAACAGAGGTGAAATTTGAAATATATCTTTTTTGTCCATATAGAGATAGCTTTTGTGACTGTAAAACATAATTGAATTTTGAGATAATAGCAGACGGACGGTGGAAACGGAAAAGAGGTGAAATTTGAAATATTATCTTTATTGTCCATATAGAGATAGCTTTTGAGGCTGGAAAACATAAGTGTATTTTGAGATAATATCAGATTTTTGTCCAGAGGGAAACACACGTTATTGGAAACTTGTGAATTTTGGCATATCACTTTTGACTTCATGCGGACAGACCATGTTGATAGAAAATAAAGTTAATATCGAGATACTATAGTGCACTTCTTTTACGAAACAATTGTGGATGAAAGCGTTTGCAACATCGTAGAGAAGGAGAACATCTTAAATCCTGTAATTTTCACTTTCCCAACAAAGTTTTCTACATTTTAAAAGACCAATCAAATCATTGAATTACTTAGTAGCCTTCAATTTCGTTACTTTCAATGACGTTTTATCCAAAAGTTAGAGTTTCAATCCAGAAAATCTGTGTTAACCGCCACTTAGAGCTTGATAATCGATGTTCAACAAAACTGATTTACACAAAAGCTTTCAATGGAGAAAGAAATGGAAAAACGGATTTCATCTGTTGGAAATTCGTCCGAATATCGGTCTCCTGTTTCAGACCGGCGGTTGAGATTATCTAACCACTAACACCATATGTAACGCTTATCAGCGCAGTCACACATCCACGCTTTAAACCTACATAGCATGTCGCATAGTTACTACCAATAATATTGCAACAAATCGCACTGCTGTAAAACTAACCCAACAGCAGGGCTGGTTTGAAGTGCTATGTGATACGAAATGCTTATGAATACCTACTTTTTACATTTCGTTTAACGGCTTCACAAGTCTCACAACAAACTTTGGCCACATAGTCATCATAACAACGCCAGTGATGTTGTGGGTGTTTGATATCAGCACAGCTAAGTCCATACGCAGCTGTTCCAAATGGTTGATCACCATACAGACAATTATCTATAAAGAATTAATTTATTTTACTCTTTCCCGGACGATTAAAAAAATGGAATCGTCCAAATCGCAAGCTTTTGCAGACATCAAATGAACTGTAGAATTTGCCCTTGAAACCACAGAAACGTAGTGGGAAACGGAGGAGATGCTCTTTATGGGCATTTTCTCATTTACCCACAATGTTTTCAAAATGTTTCTTCCTGAGGGTCGTAAAAATCTGGATTGTTTGGTAATGTTTTTTTTGTTCATCGGTGTTTTTCGGGTTATTATACTAACACTTTTTCCTACCCACTGACTGCTTTCTAAGATAGACAGAGTCCAGACATCGTTTAGGTATGAGAAAAGAATGAATCACGTGACAATTATCATTATCTTCTGAAAGAATTTCGAATAGTCTATGTTCGAACTCCCAAATCCTTAAGCAGTAACACTTTGGATCACCAGACTTTTGCGAGCCACATATAAATTGCCACATGTAAATAACATTTACATTTTGGCAGGCCACATGTAAAAGTGATTAAGATAGTGGCAGGCCTAGTGAAATGGGCAACTATGTATATATATATATATTAGCAGGACAAACGTAGAAGTACAAATATTAACATACTAGTACGCCACATGTAATAGTGCAAATGTTTAATCCTAGCAGGCCACACATTAAAGAGCAAATATTTTTGTACTAGCAGCTTACATGCAAAAGTATAAATATTTAAATCTTGACTTTTTACAGCAATAGTAATTGTTTGTTAATCATTCGATTTCCTATTACTGTTTAAGCATTCCTTCAAAACGGAGTGTGTAGAACACTGTATAATGATAAAATTAGTAATTTTAAGCAACGTTACCTTGTACTGATGGAGCTCTTGAATCGTAGACACACTGTTTGTTGATGCACCACTGGAAAAATACAGAAAATGTGTAACTTAAGGGTAGTTTTCATAGTAACAATTCTGGACAAGAAAATCCCTCTTAGGTGATTTTTCTATACCAGTGTCGATCCAGGCTTACAACATTGGTGTAAAAGTTAATGTTCTAGACGAACTAGGAGCACAACCTTGGTTGTATCGCCAATATACTGAGAAACCAGGAGAGTACAAACCGTAAACACTCGTATACCTGACAAGCAATATAACTTTGGTGGTATCGTAAATTTACTGAACGAACAATGAGGTTATTCTTTATGGTGCCGTAAATGTCCTGGATGAACCAGAGTACATTCTTGATGATATCTTGAATTTCCTGGATGAACAAAAACATGCGTGGTGGCACCGTGAATTTCCTGGACGAACCAAGAAAAAAACTTTTGTGTTACCCTAAATGTCCTGGACGAACCAGGAGAACATTCTTGGGGGTGTCGAAAATGTCCTGGATGAACCAGGAGTATATCCTTTTTGGTACCCTAAGTGTCCTAATCGACCCAGGAGAACATTCTTGGTGGTACCGTAAATATCCTTGATGAACCACTCTTGGTGGTACTGTAAATTTTGTGGAGGAACCAGGAGTACATTCGTGTCAGTATCGTAAATGTACTTGACGAACTATGTGAATTTTCTCAATAGTACTATAAATGTCCTGGATAAACCCTGGACTACATTCTTGGTGGTACCGTCACTGTCCTGGACAAATCAGGACAGCATTCTTGTTGGTACCGTAAAATTCCTGGACTACCAAGGAAAAGACTTTTGGCAGCACCGTAGATTTCCTTGACGAAAAAGAGTATATTCTTGGTGGCACCTTAAATGTCCTTGTTCAACCAGGAGAACATTCTTGCTGGAACGGTAAAAGTCCTAGTCGAACATGGAGTTCAACCTTGGTGATATCGTAAATATACTAGACGAACCAGGAGATCCTTCTTGGTGGTGTTAAAAATGTCATAGACAAAACAGGATTACAATCTTGGTGGTACTGCACAAGTCCTGGACGAACCAGGAGAACATTATTTGTCGTTCCGTAAATGTCTCAGTTGAACTAGGAGAAATTTCTTGATAGTACCGCAAATCCTCTGGATGAGCTAGCAGGTCCTGAACGAACCAGGAGAACATTATTTGTGGTTCCGTAAATGTTTCAGTTGAACTAGGAGAACTTTCTTGATAGCACCGCAAATCCTCCGGACGAGCTAGCAGTACAACCTGGGTGGCACCGTAATGTCCTGGACAGAGAGTGGGAAGGGGCATTCTGGCACAGAACAAAATGAGGAGCCCAAATACCAATCTAAATACCAATGTCCAACCCACATATCCATCATCATCAAACTTGCTAATGTACCCATCATCCAACTTTCTAATGTACCCATCATCCAACTTTCTTATACATCCCATCATCCAACTCACACTTACACATCCAACAATCTAAACACAACAGTCAGCACACACCACTCATGCACGCTAGGCAGGAGCACCGCAGGCAGCACACACCACTCAGGCTGGCGGCATGCACGGCACGCTAGGCAGGAGCACCGCAGGCAGCACACAGCACTCAGGCTGGCTGGCGGCATGCACGGCACACCGTGCATGTGCCCTGGTAGCACACAACATGCCGCGGAATCCCACTTTCTCACAACACCCACCAAATATCATCATAATAAATCCACAAATCCATATATGGATTTATTATGCATCAATTAAATCCCATACTCATTTACTTATTCACTTATTCACTTATTTCCTCATTCACTCATTTCCTCATTTACCCATTTACCCATTTACCCACTTCCTCATTTCCTTATTTCCTTATTTCCTTATTTACTCAATAACAGGTTGCCTCAATGTCACATTTACTTGATACTGAGGATATCTATAATGATTCATCGTTATTGTTGTAATTTTATCATCTTCTAATATTCTTCCATCTAATTGTGGGGTTAGGGCTATTTAAAGTTTAAAGAATATATATATAATATATTTTTAATAATATATTACATATACTTATTATATATTTACATAGTTACACTCATACTAGCTTTACCATCACCTTGAAACATTACTATTTTATCAGATAGTAATACAGCATATGCATCCATAGTATTGGCAGCTGGTGATTCAGAAAACCTAAAAGTTACTTCTACATCAACAATACTAGCTCTCAATTTAGTACTTTGTTTAGAAAGGTTATAAACAAACAAAGGATAAAGATTTTTATAATCTACTGGATTAATATTTCCATTAGATAAAATATCTGGTATACCTACACTATTTGCTTTAAATTCTTGAGCTTCAACTAATACCCTACTAAAATCATTTCTTCTAAAATTTAAATTATAATCCCTTTCAGGATATCTATCACTATTTAAAGTAACAAATGTATTGGTTACTGTTAATGGTACATCATCACCAGCTAAGTCTTGTTTCCATTGGAAAAGACCAGTATTATATGTTTGACCATCATCATAATTAGTTGGTTGAAATCCTACAATTAAAAATCTTGGTCTTTCATCAGCAGCTTTTTGACTTAACTTCCAAGTCCACTCACTACCTTGTGGGACAACTGTTTTTTCACAACGTCTAGATTTATAACCCATTTTTACTTCTATTCCATCTTCAACTTGTTTATACAATGTATATTTTATTTCATCATCAGGTAAAATGTGAAGAACATACCAAGAAAGTTTAGTTAGTACTACTTTTCCATCAGCAACTGCCCCTCCTACTGCATTATTTCTTTTATAAATAGCAGCATTAGTATCATTTTTACAACTTAATGATAATTCTTGTCTAACACCATATAGTATTTTATCATAATCTTCACAAAACCCAAATATATGGGAAAGAGGAATACAAAAAGAAAAATTACCTTTTGGTTCACTACTTTTGATATATGCTTCTCTTGTTTTACCTCCTGAATTAGTATTACTAAAATCACCTTTACCATCATCTTTTAACCAACATTGTGTTAAACCTTTAGTTCTAGCAAAATCATCTGAGTATTTTAGTAAACCTAACATTGTAGTAGTTTGACCAGGATAATTAACAGTTTCCATCCTTCTTCCACTAATATCATAAGTAATTCTATCAAATAAATGCATTATACCATTATTTACGAGTGTTATTTCATCATCATTAGTATATACACCTTCATCATTTTTAACTAACTTTCCTTGAACATACAAATAACTTTTATGAGGATGAGTAAATACATCCTGACTTTCAATTACAAAACTAATAGTTCCACCATTATTTAATTCACCAGCACCAACTTGAGGTACATATTCACGATATTGATATCGTTCAATTGATTCATCCATTAAAATTTGTTGGTCCCAAACTAATATTTTCTGTGATTGACTCATATTTTAATAAGTCTATATTATTTTTTTATAATTAAACTATTTTTAAACCAAATCCACTACTTAAAGCAGGATATTTATTATTATCATTAGGTATATCCACATTTAATTTTGCAGCTATTGGAATCACATTTTTATTTTTCTTACTCCCAGCTAACATTTTACCTATTTGAGATTTAACTTTTTCAGTTATATGTTTACCACCTTGTTCTAAAGCAGATTTACCAACATCTTTTATAATTTTTGTAGCAGCTGATTTAACTGCGCTTTTAGCTCCTGATGAAAATAGTTTACCTATCAAACTTTTTGCAATACTAGCAATTGGAGTAAAAAAGTTTGTACCACCATATATATATTTAGGTTCATAATCATAATATGTTGAAGTGACTATCATTTTTAATATATAATTATAATTCATTCATAATTGTAGAATAATCATGGTGTTCTATAGCATTCTTTCTCCTTAAAGCATCACATATAGCAACTATTTCATTTCTTAGACCAGTATTACCAGCTAATTTACTAGCCCATAAACTTGAAAGTCTATTAGCTAATTCTTTGATACTTTCAGGGATAATGAGAGTATTGTATTTACCGCCTTTTATTCCTTTACCTGAAGTAGATGGTTTAGGTTGTTTACGTTTAGCAGCATTTTCAATAAGTTTTAATGTTTCATTTGAAAATTTTATACCTTTTTTCTCATGGTCATTTTTATATTTATGTAAATTAACCATTTGCAGTTGTACAGCAGGGTCTTTTAATTTATTTTCATCCATGTATTGAAATCTATTATACCATATATGTTTAAAAATACTATCCCATTTAGGACGCTTACCTCTTAATTCATCATTAGGGAAAGATTGTGTATAATCATTATTTCTATATAATATATCTGATTTAATAAGTATATCAACATAATCTTTTACAGCATCCTTATCATTAATAGCTTCAAGGGGTGGATTTTCTTTTACAATAAGTTGAAATAAATTATCACTATTCTTATAGTTTTTTCCCATAAATTTAACTTTTTTTGTATCAGGGTTTATAGATATTTCTTTTCCTCCAATAGTAAACTTACCATCTTTTTCTTTTAATTCTTTACTTCTATCTTCTTTAAAAACATTATACTGTGTAATTTTTTCATCATCATCTTCCTCATCATCATCTTCCTCATCATCATCTTCCTCATCATCATCTTCCTCATCATCATCTTCCTCATCATCATCTTTTTCAACACTCCAAACAGATGGTAAAGCAGGTATCGTAGGAGGAGGTGGTAATGCAGGCATAGCTTGTGCAATAGCAGGTGGTAAACTAGCTATTTGTTGTCTAAGTTGTTCAAATGGTAAAGCTTTTATTTCTTTTTGAAGTTGTTTACTTTCTGTAGTTATAGGTTTAAATATTTCACCTAAATTTTCTTGTAAACCAGCTTTACCTGTTCTCTCTCTCTCATCTTTAACACGTAATCTATTTTTAAGAGCTAAATACTCTTTTACAGTTGCATCTCTTACTATAGGGTCTTTTATCTTATAAAATGGCATTTTTAATAATGATAAATAATGTTATTCCCTAGAGATATAAATTATCTCCTAGAGATTTTCCTACAGTTCCAAGAGATTCCCCCAATTCCCTAGATAAAAATATATAATATATATGTAAATATATTATATATTATATTATTCATTATTCCCTATTTCACACATACACTTACATCTAAACTTTAACTTAGGAAACTTAATATGGAAGTTCTCCACCATTTTTCTTTTCAACGAGCCTCCGAAAGGAATCCCTCGCTTCTTGCCTCCCTTTCTCAATCAAACTTTCCTTATCTTCAGTAGTCATTTTCTTTTTAAACTTAGTTCTTATTTCATTTTTCATTTCTTCATATTTACCCATTTCATCCATTATCAACTTAAATTCATCATCAGATATATGATTATCCATTAAAGCCTTTGATACATGATTATCTATAGTATTAAGCTTAGCAGCAGCAAGAGTTTGTATCTTCAAATGCTTTTCAGCTTTAGTAGTTGTTTTCCTAACAAATACTTTACTCAATAATGAAGCAAGACCTATTACAGCAGCTGCTGATTCCAATCCTATAGCAATAGGTGCCGCGGCAACCGTTGAAAGTAAAACAACACCTGCTCCTCCTGTTACTAATGAAACAACAACTAATCCTCCTTCAACATTATCAACTACCTTAGCCATTCTACTATATTTTTTATTCAATCGTTCCCTTTCATTTATTTCTTTCTTGAGAAAAAGTTGTACTTCAGATATCTTTTGAAGCCTATAAGAATGACCATTATCCATCACTTCCATTTCAATAGCTGGAGCTGATGGTTGTATTTCATTTGATATCTTAGGATAAATTTTATCACTTTTATCATCTATATCTACCATTTTATAATATTAAAATAAATATTGTAAATAACAAATTGTTTCCCCAGCTGGTATAGTAATATTTTGTTGAGAAAAATTATACATATAAATCACTATATCATTACTTTCTTCATCACTATGAATTCCATTCATAACACCAATATGAAGTTTCCATTTACTAGATATACTAACACAAACAACACCTTTACTCAACTTATACCCAAATCCTAAAGATATTCTTTTCCCATCTTTACTTGATATTTTTATATCCACTTGATTTTTAACTAACCATTTTACAGATGATTTCTTAATTGGAGGAAACATAACATTTTTATCAGGTATCCACATTATAGTATTAGGTTGTTTAACCTTTTTTTCTAAGTTTCTACCATTATCAAATACACTCATTTTAAATAGTAAAAATTTAAAGTACACCACTTATTACGGGCCCCACTAAAGGAATTGCTTTTAAAAAATTAAAAGGTGAATTTTGTCCAAACAATAATCCACTTCCATCATAAATCTTTCCATGTTGTCTTAAGAACAAACCATCTCCATGTTTTTGTAAACCATTTCCTCTATAAGGTCTTAAGAAAAGACCTTCTCCATCTGTTTCAAGTTGAACTACTTCTCCACCTCTTTTCAAATACAAACCATCACCAAATATTTTACCAACACCAGTAGCAGCTAATCCTCCTAATGCACCTTTAGCTAAAGTAGGTAATACTTTCTTAGCTACAAAAGGTAATGCAGCTCTTGCTAAACCTGCTAATATAGGTAAAAATCCACCCTCTTGCCCATCCTGTAATTTCTGATTATATTTCAACACTTTCTTAGGAACTTTCAATTGAACACCAATATTCTTTCTCCTAGCAGCATCTAATTTATTAGCTTGAGGTATTGAAAGAGCAAAATTAATCCCCTCATCATTAATTGTTCTATTTGTAAGTTTTATACTACTTTGACAATTATTCCTGGCATCCCTAGCTAATTTCTTCTTTTGTCCCTCTGTTAAATATATATTTCTTATAACATATTCAGACTGACTCATTTTATATAGGTTTTAAATTATTTATTACTACATGTTTATTTCTTTCTCTAAGATGAAAAGTAATGGTAAGTCTCTCATTTCGTAAATCTATTATTTTACCATCTTGGTCAGTTAATTTAACATTTATATCTTGTACACGGTCTAATTTCAAAGGTAGATATACAAGATTATTAGGTTCTTGTATAATTTTATAACCAGGTTCAGCTTTAGGAAAGAAAGTATAAATACTATTACCCTTTCTATCATTTAAATAACTTCCTGTTATTGTATCAACTTCTACATTAATATAATTAACTGATAAAATATCAACTACATTTTCACTAATATGAATTCCCTCATTATATTGTTTTTTATCAAAACCTAATACACTACCAATTGAATTTTCCCCTCCCATATTTACAGCATAACCTTCATCTATAGTCATGATACTCTTAAGTGTATTAAGATTAGGCTTAATTTTAATACGATACTCCTCATTATCTTCATCATAATGACCTTCATCCTTTAAATGTTCACCAATTGTTTTACTAACATCAATAATATCATAAGCCCCAACAGGAATTTTATATTCTTTCCATGTTACACCATTATCTACAGAATATCTAAACATATTATTACTCTCATTAATATTAGGTATTGAGTTATATGTTTCAAGACTAAACAAAGCCATTTCATGAGGTGAATCTAGATAAATAGGTGGATTAAGAGTTTTACGAAAGTTTGTAGTATTATCAGAAACTGTTGATAGAAAGCTACTCATTTTATAAAAGGAAGGAAATAATTAATATATATATTTCTTTTAAAGAAATTAAAATATATATATTAAAATGATAAACTCACAATATACTTTTTTAAATAATCATTTAAATAATAAAAGAAAAAATATTAAAAAAATTTTTAACAATGAAATAATTGGTGTTGATACTTATATCATAAATGAGGAATTTACAATTAATAATTTAGAAGAAGTTCTATTAAGATATTTTCCTTTTTATTATTATCTTGATAGTGAAATAACATATAGGAATGCTATTAATTATAATAGAATAATAATAAAAGTAAATATTAAATATGATATTACTGAAACATTTAGTTTCCGTATTTATAATGCTGCGAGGAATATTTTTGGAGAAATTTATAAACATATAAGAGACTTCTGTTCAGATATAAATTATGATTATCATAATTTAATTAATGTAAATAACCATGATATAATAACATCAATAAGGTTAGAGGTAGTGGATGTAACCCAAGTAAGAGAAAATAATCTGCTAACCACTCCTATTTACAATGAATATATTTTTCAAGATGCTGCTGAAATTGAATATTATGAAGGTGATGTTTATGTAACCAATGACTCTAGTGATGATGATGATAATGATAATATAATAACTATAAATGGAATAGATTCATTTTCTGAAGAAAATTGTATAATATGTAATGAAAATAAATGTAATATAATGTTTTGTGATTGTGGACATATTTGTGTATGTGATGAATGTAATAGTAATAAGAAAATGGATAGATGTCCCATTTGTAGAACAATGTCATATATTAAAAGAAAGATAAATGGATAAATATCCATTTAAAGATATAAATATAACTCCTTATTGAGAAAGAGTTATATTTATTTTTATATGATTATATTTCTAATTCTAAATCTAATTCTATTAGTATTGTCATTTGTATAAAAATTTTATTTATAATTTCATCTGCAAGAATAGATGAAAGACTTTTTTCCCCCATACAACAACGAATTTTTAAAGGATGGTTAGGATATAATTTACTTCTTGTTAAAAACCCACCACGATTTTTAGTTGGGTCACCATTAATCTTAATTTCTACATAATCTTCAAAAACTCCTGGTAAACCTTCAAACCAAATATTAACAAAATCACCTTTAGTAAGTTCTCTATCTCTATGTAACATAAATGCGATATATCTCATTAATCTCCCACGTACTGGTATATGAAATTGATTTTGTTGTCCATTTTTATGAGAAGAAAATCCAAAATCAAAATAATATTTTCGTAAGGGAGAATAATTTTCACCAATTTTATTAAATTCAGCCATTAGAGAAATTACAGGTTTTTTCCGTTGGATTAATCTATCCACATAGGTTTTAATGGATTCTTTTAATTTTTCTTCAATTTCATCTATTTCTTCAGTAGTTTTCCTTTTAAATTCATCTAATTCTTCAGTGGTTCCTTTTTTAAAATTATTAATATTTTCTTTATTTTCATTTACACCAGTATCAACATATCTCTTAGTAACAGCATCATTCGGATTACTTGGGTTAGGTAAGTTTAATAACTGTTTAAACGCCATATTAATATTCTGACTAGCCTGATAATTCCCATTCTCCTTAAAAAATACGGTTCCCTCAGCTATTCCTGGAATAGCTCCATCCTTTACATTATCAGCAATAATTGTATCAACATATTGTTTAGTAACAGCATCATTATTTTCTTTAGGTTCAGGTAAATCACTTAAAATTTGAGCAGCCATACTTATGAGAGCCGTTGGTATATATCTTCCATTATCTCTTAAAAAAGCTGCTTGAGGAAGGTTTAATATCCTATTATTTATTAACTCACTTGACCTATCTGTATACTCTTTAGCATTATTAACTAATCTATCAGTATAGGCTTTATTGGCAGCTTCACCCTCTACAGTTGGAGTGGGTAAACCAATAACTCTATTACCCTCCATATTAATATCTGAAGGACTCGTAAATCTACCTTCATCATCTCTTAATCTTTCAACAAATTCATTAGCAAATTCTTCTACCTTATCATCAACATATTTTTTATTAACAATTTCACCATCACTTCTCGGTTCTCTAACTCCTCCTACTCTTTTTTTACCCAAAAGTAGTGCTCCATTAGCAACAAATGACCCATCAGCTTTAGCTCTAAAAGCACTATTATCATCAACATATTTCTTAGTAACACCATCAGTATCATCAACAGGTTCACCTAAATCTCTTAATCTAAAATCTCTCATATATAAATTATTTTGTGCTACATATTTATTCCCACCATTACCATTTCCACTTTCAATAACAAAAGGTGAAACAGTATCGGTATATCTTCTTAAATCAGTAGATAAAGTATCAACATATTGTTTAGTAACACCATCAGTATCATCTATAGGAGGATTTAAATTCACAACTCTATGATTATTCATATTTAAATTATCATTAGCAACATAATCACCATTAACATTTCTTTCCATAAATCCACCACCTTGAATATTATCAACATAATTCTTTGTAGCAACTTGGTCATCTTCAGTAGGGTCAATAACATTAGTTATAGTATTACCACCCATATTTAAATCACCAATCATTGGTTCTTTTCCATCTCTTCTAATAAAATGATTATTTAAATAATTGATAGAAACACCAGAATCTTCAATATCTCCATCTCTTTTCCTTTTAATTAATTTATTATGTATCCCATGTTTGTGTATAAATGACATTTTTAAATATATAGAATATATATTTTAAAACAAGATAAAATATATATTATTAACCACAAAACCTATCATAAAAATATATAAAATTAGATTCTCCTTATATTACCCCCTGAGAGATTTTTATTAATACATATTGATTCTAAATCAGAATCTTTATCTTTTTTAATTAATTTATTATGTATACCTAATTTATGAACGGCACTTGTTTTAATTAATTTATTATGTATACCAAATTTGTTTACAGACCTCATTTTAATATAGAATATATATTTTTTAATTAATTTTTCATTTTCATTAAATGTGTAAGAATTGGTTGTAAATCAAATCCTTCACTTAGATTATGTAATACATAAACACATAAATGACCGCAAATATATGTATTAGGGTCTTGAATAGGGTCTGTTGAACAATATATAGGTGATTTGAGATAATCTATTATTTCAGTAGGAGGGTCAATTCCATAACTATCAAAATAATATTTTGTTTTTTTATTACGAAACCAACAAACCCAATGAGTACCTGGACCTGTTGAGTCATCTAAATTTAATATACCACAATCTATTGGATAATTAGGTTTATTAGGTAATTTATCTCTCGAAAATACTCCTCTCCATCCTGGTAAATGTTTACAAACTTCTTCTAGTTTGAAATTAGATAATGATTTCTTAGGTAGATTATCAAATACATAATCTAATTCATTATATCCTTGACCTGTTTGTTGTTTTTTCTTTATAGCAGCTCGTTGTTTCTTTAATTTTTGTCTTAATGCTTCTTTACTTACAGCTTCTAGACCTTTCATAGCATTAACTTTAAGTCTTGGTTTAGAGTCACCCATATCTTCAGTCATATCATAATCAGTCTTTTGTATTTCTTGTTTATAGAATTTACCTTTAATGATATGGTCTTTTGCATCTTGTAAAATGAAGGTTATTGGAATATCAGTTTTATTAATTTCTTTTACTTTAAATATTTCATCAGACCAATTAGGTAAATAACCTTTTGCTCCTTCTTCTTTAATTCTAGCTATTCTAACCTTATCACCTTCTTTAATATCTATTTTTTTAAGTTCTTTTTCAATAGACTCTTTTGTTTTAGGTTCTTCTTTATATATTTCATTATAGATAGATTCTTCATTTTCCTTTTTACTAGCTTCTGTAGGAGTCATTTTGATAGTTGAGTGAACTGTATTATTATACTCATCAACTAATTGAGGTAAAACATCTATTATTCTCATTTTAGCATTATTAGTCATATACTTCCATATTTTATTTTTTATAGTTTTAACAAATCTTTCAGCTATTACAGCTTTATTTCTTCCTTCAGTATGATATAATGTAATATCATTACCTAGTTTAGTTTTATCTTCTTTAGATTTTTCAGGGAATAATACGGGACAATGTTTATTTATATGTTGAGTTAATCCACTTTTATTCTTTGCTGAGAATCCACAATGAGGACAAACAAATTGACTAGTTTGTTTGTCTGATGATTTACGGTCAATTAAACTAATAAACTCACCACCTCTATCTGTCCATAACTTTAAAGGTTTTCTATTTGATTCTTCGAATATTTCATTAAATGCTTTTGCAACTGTAGAAGAAGTTTTATCTTTTACTGGTTTTACCCATGCATATTTACTGAAAACATCTAAAACAACTAAAAAGTTTTCTATATTATCATTATCTTCTTTCATGTTCTTTGGTAAAATCATTAAATCAGCAGTCCAAGTATGGTCAATATGAGGAATTGTTACTTTATTAGTTTTAAAATGTCTTCTAACAGGTTTATGTATTTCATCAGCTAATGTTAATTTTTTTTTTTTATTTCCCATACCAAATTTTACTTTAGCTCCTATTAGATTAGAGACTAATCCCTTTGTCATTCTTTCACCTAATGTTGGATTCATAATTCCTTTTAATTCTTTTAACATATTAACATCACATACATTATTTCTTGTTTGTGTATCATTATTTTGTAGATAACAAATATCATGATTATAAGCAGCTTTATCTACTCTATTAATTGGTTTACTCCATTCTTTTGGTGTTAAATCTGGATTTAATCTTTTATTTAGTTTTGTACCAGGTCCAGCAAAGTTATAACCAGGTAAATGCATTTCAACAGGTAGTCTATTAATTAAAGTATTTATAATACTTCCTCCTTCTTGACAGTCTCCTCCCTTCTGAGAAGTGGAACTACCTTTCATGAATTGTGATTTACGTGTGTTACATACTACACAGTTACCCCTTAACATCCTTCTTCCATTACGTGCAGTTTCTTCCGTTATATTATTTGAATCTGTTTTTGTTTTACATTTAACGCAATATATCTTTTGATTTACACTCATTTTAATATATAATTTTATTTACCCTTAATTAAAAATGGAGATAATCAATTACTCAACAGATAAAACATGTGATGATAGAAATAATATACCTTATTTACCAAAGAGTATCAGAGGAATTATTGTTGGTAAATCTGGTTGTGGTAAAACTACTTTACTATTAAATCTACTATTACAACCAGATTGGTTAGATTATAATAGATTAATGTTGTTTACTAAAAGTATGCATCAACCTGATTATACATTAATGAGAGATGCATTTGAAGCAGGTTTACCTAAAGAAGGTGTTGATGCTGCATTTAAAATATTAAAAGAACATAATGATGAAGAAATTAATAAGGAAGAACTATTTAAACATCTTAAGAAAAAGGTTTTTAATAAGGTGCAAGGGAGTAAGGTTGAAGCTTCTTTTCATCAAGATAATGATGATGTACCTGCTCCTCAAGAATTAAGTAGAACAAATAAAAATTTAATGATATTTGATGATTTAGCTGGTGAAAAACAAACTAAAGCATCAACATATTATACTCATGGAAGACATAGTAATACAGATTGTTTCTTCTTAACACAAAATTTTACTAGTTTGGATAAAAATACTATTAGAGAAAATGCTAATTTTATATGTTTGTTTCGTCAAAATAAGCATAATTTTAATTATATTTATAATGAATATGTTCAATCAGATATGAGTAAGGAAGAATTTCAAAGATTATGTAATCAATGTTGGCAAAAACCTTATGGTTTTGTTGTTATTGACCATACAAGTAAAAGAGATGAAGGAAAATATAGATGTAAGTTTGATGAGTTTTATATGTGTAATGAGGAAGAAAGATTTTAAATGGATATTTATCCATTTATTTTAATTTAAAAGCCAACCTGTTTTACCTATTAGTTTTCTAGATAAATCAGGTTTAACACCACGAGAAATAAGTTTATTAACTAAAAAACTCTTATTATTATATTTTATCCTTTTTTGCATAGGTATTTCTAATCTAAGACTTTCACATAACTCCATTATTTCTTGTTTAGTATATCTAATCATAAATTCTTTATATATATCATAAGACATTTTATGTAGTAATATATTTATTTAAATAAGTATATTTAAATAAGTATATATAAATTATTTTATTTAGATTTTTAGTTTAATATTTGTTTCCTTTCTACACATTGGACATTTATATAATTCTTCTCTGTTACATATATTACATATAGATATATGACCACAACTAGCAAATATTATATTAGGTTTATTCTCATTACATATGATACATGACTCCTCTAAAAATGTTTTTGTTTCTTTAATTCTATTACTTTCATTATTAATTCTATTACTTTCATTATTAATTCTAATACTTTCATTATTAATATATCTCTCATAATCATGATGAATATTATCTAGTTTTATTCCATATGCATCCAATCGACTCATTAGTATTATTTTCCCCTCAAATCCTCTCTCACTCATTTCTCTAAATATTCTATTTGTAAATTCTGATAAATATTCATGTGTTATACTCATTTTAATATATAGTAATATATTTATTTAAATACATTCAATTTAAATAAGTATATATATTTATAAATTATTTATTAATTTTCATTTAACATTTGCTTAAATCTATTTTTCCTTATTTGTTTTACTCTTACCCCTTGTTCAACCATTTCTTTTACTTTAACACCTCCCAATCTCATGATAAATCCACCTTCAGTTTTATCAAAATCTCCCCAAAGTCCTTTAACTTCTATAGCATATTCTCCTTTAGTTATTATATGAATTTCAAAGACATCATTATTAATTTTATTATTATCTTCATTTATGAAAAAATCTTCTTTAAACGTATCCTCATCTACTTTTACTTTAACATAACCATTAATTTCATAGTTTTCTAACATATTAGTAACATCAAAATCAACTTCCATAATTTGTTTACTCTTATCATCACATCTTTTAATTATGGTTCTTAAAAAGTTATTAAATTCTTCACTGTATTTTATATATACCTCATCTCCCCATTTTGTCAATGTTCCTATATCTTCAGGAGATGATGATGAAAATGTAGAATAAACTCCTTTTTCACCCAAATTATAAAAATCACTAAATAATCTCTTTTTATTTTTTAATGCTCTAGGACTTGTAAGTTTAATAGTAGAACTAAAATTCTCATTTGACGTACTCATTTTAATAAAAGAAAATAATTATTTAACTTATTTTCAAAATTAATATATTTTGAAAATTTGATAAATACATTTAAAGTTTAAATATATATATTATAAAAATGTCTAAATATAATAATATAATTGATAAAAGTAGTTTTATATCTTTTCCTTTTAAAAGGAATGAAAAAATAAATAATGGAGTTATCAATAAAAGTAGTTATACATCTTTTTCTTTTGAAAAGAGTGAAAAAATAAATAATGGAGGGGGTATCAATAAAAGTAGTTATACATCTTTTTCTTTTAAAAAGAGTGAAAAAATAAATAATGGAGGGGGTATCAATAAAAGTAGTTATACATCTTTTCCTAAAAAAGGTTATAGTATTGAACAAAAAGAAGGTAAATCAGGTTTAAATGGATTCTTTAATGATGTAGAGTTTCGTATTAAAGGTTATTCTGGTGATAATGTTTTATACATTGAAAAATATTTAAATAAGTTTACTAATAGTTTAATACAATCACTCGAGTTAAATACTAGAAGAAAAGTTATGGTAACTTTAGTTGTTCTAATGAAAAAAGATGAAATAAGAGAAAATAAATATTTTAAATCTCATACCCATATTAATCATCAATGGGATGATAGGAGATGGTTAGTAAATGAAATGAAAAAGGAAGTATATGAACGTTATCATAATAAATCATTTCAAGGAAGTGGTTGGACTATAGTTGGATTTGTATCAGTAAATTTAAGTTATGCTAATTATATACCTTTTAAAGGTGGTTGTAAAACTCATAAATTACCTAAATGGTTAAGTGATAAAAAAGCTACTATTTGTATGTTAAATACAGATAAAAAATGTTTTTATTGGTGTATATTGAGGAATTTTAACCGAATAGATAAAAATGAAGGACGAATAACTAAAGATTTAAAAGATATTGATGAAAAGAATGAAGCAGATAAATATGCTAATTTCAATGATATTAGTTATCCTGTTAGTGGAGAAGATATTGTTAAGTTTCAAAGAAATAATCCACATATTCATTTAGTGGTTTATAGTGTTGATGAGGAAAATGAAAGAACGCCTATTATATATAATGGTAAAGACCACTGTAATAGAAAAGATAAAAATACAAAAAGAATTTATTTAATATTTTACGAAAATCATTATTATCTCATAACTGGTTTAAGTAGATTACTTTCAATGCAAATAAATGATAAACATGGAAGTTTATATATATGTTACAGTTGTCAAAAACATTGTTATTCTCAAGAAGCTTTAGAAAAACATGAAAAAGAATGTGATGATGAAGCAATTTTAATTATGCCTAAAGCTAATGAAACTATTCTCAAATATAAAACACCATCCACACATAAATATCCTCCTTTAATTTGGATATATGCTGACTTTGAAACTTTTAATATACCATATAAAAATATTAGTCCAGAGGATGAAGAAAATAAAAAGGATAGATTTATAAAAAAACTTACACCATCAGGTTTTAGTTTTTATGTTAAAAGTAGTAATGAAGAAATTTGTAAATCTCATATGGTTTCTTATATTATAAAAGAAGATGGGGAAGATATTGGTAAAGTGTTTGTATATATGTTGATGAATTCTATTGATACATGTTTATCAATGTTTTATGAGGAAGGTAATCGGATACCTTCGATGACGCCAGTCTTTTTCCATAACTTGAGTAAATTTGATAGTCATCTTTTTATTATTCCATTAACAGATTATAATAATAATAGATTTCAAGCAATACCTTGTAATGAACAGACTTATATCTCATTTTCAAAGTGGGTTAAGGTAAAGGGTTATGGGAGTGAAGTAAGGTTTTTAGATAGTTATAGGTTTTTACAGGGTTCAATAGCTAATTTGGGTAAAGATTTAAAACCTAATGAAATGATTGAAATGCAAAAACATTTTAGTGATATATCAATTGATGTATTAAAGGGTAAAGGTTGTTTTCCTTATGATTATATAGATTCTATAGAAAGATTAAAAGAAACACGATTACCTCCTATAGAATGCTTTGATTCTTGTTTATATAATAAGAGAATTAGTGAGGGTGACTATAAAGAAGCTTTGGAGGGGTGGGAAATATTTGGTTGTAAAACAATAGGTGATTATCAAAGGGTATACTGTGAAAGGGATGTATTGATTTTAGTTGATAGCTTTGAAGCATTTAGGAAAACTTGTATTGATGGATTTGATGAAGACCCTCTTGAGTCTTATACTTTACCTGGTCATTCTTGGAAACAGATGTTGAAGCTTACTAGGCAAGAATATCATTTAATTACAAATGATGAAATATATAGAGATTTTGAAAAGGGGATTAGAGGTGGTGTTTCAATGTGTGTAAAAAGATATGGTAAAGCTAATAATAAGTATATGAAGGATTATAACCCTGACGAGGAGAGTAGTTTTATAATGTATTTTGATTTGAATAATTTATATGGTTTCGCTATGTCAGGGCTTTTACCTTATGCTGTAAAGTGTAAAGTGGATTCTTCTCACTTAGAAAAAATATGGGAAACAATACCTTGTGCATTGGTGGTTGATTTGGAATTTCCTAAAGAAAAACATGATTTTTGGAATTCTTTTCCTTTGGCTCCTACACATGTTGAAATAAATGGGGTTAGGAAACTTATACCTCATTTTGGTAAGAGAGAAAAATATATGGTTTATTGTGAACTTTTAAAGTTTTATATTAAAATTGGGGTTAAGGTTACCAAATTTCATTATGGTTATGAATTTTTAATGAATAAAAAGGTTAAGAGTTATATTGATTATAATACTAAGAAACGAAGTGAAGCTACTTCTAAAATTGAGCAAGATTGTTGGAAGTTATGTAATAACTCTATATATGGTAAAACTGTTGAGAATCCTAGAAAAAGGTGTAATGTTGAAATTATTAATAATGAAGAAAGAGCCGCTAAATTAGTCAGTGACCCAAGATATTTAAACCCACATATATTTAGTGAGAACTTAGTTGCTATTCATAAACAACAAAAGGTTGTGGAGTGTAAGAAGCCTATATTTGTTGGTTTTGTTATTCTCGAAATTTCTAAGTTGATAATGTATAAATGTTATTATGAACATTTATATCCTAGATTTGGTGATAGGATGACTTTGTTATATACTGATACAGACAGTCTTATGTTACATATTAAAAGTGAAGATATATATAAGGAAATGGCTCCTGATGTTGAAAAATATTATGATACTAGTAACTATGAAGAAAATCATCCTATTGGTAAAGAGTATGTTGGTAAGAATAAAAAAGTATTAGGTATGCTTAAAGATGAAGCTAAAGGTGAAATAATTACTGAGTTTGCTGGATTATGTGCTAAGTCTTATAGTTATAATATAGAACATAAGAAAAAGGTTAACAAAGATGGTGAGGTTGAGATTGTTTATGAGGTTGGTGATGATGTTGAATATGAGGATGATAAAACTATTAAGTGTAAAGGTATTTATAGAGAAGTTATTAAGGATATTACTTTGGATGATTACAAGAATTGTATATATGATGGTAAGGAAAAACATGTAAAGTTTAATAATATTAGGAGTTATAATCATGAATTGAATATTGAGGAAATAAATAAAATAGCCCTAACCCCACAATTAGATGGAAGAATATTAGAAGATGATAAAATTACAACAATAACGATGAATCATTATAGATATCCTCAGTATCAAGTAAATGTGACATTGAGGCAACCTGTTATTGAGTAAATAAGGAAATAAGGAAATGAGGTAGTGGGTAAATGGGTAAATGGGTAAATGAGGAAATGAGTGAATGAGTGAATGAGGAAATAAGTGAATAAGTGAATAAGTAAATGAGTATGGGATTTAATTGATGCATAATAAATCCATATATGGATTTGTGGATTTATTATGATGATATTTGAAGGGTGTTGTGAGAAAGTGGGATTCCGCGGCATGTTGTGTGCTACCAGGGTACATGCACGGTGTGCCGTGCATGCCGCCAGCCAGCCTGAGTGCTGTGTGCTGCCTGCGGTGCTCCTGCCTAGCGTGCCGTGCATGCCGCCAGCCTGAGTGGTGTGTGCTGCCTGCGGTGCTCCTGCCTAGCGTGCATGAGTGGTGTGTGCTGACTGTTGTGTTTAGATTGTTGGATGTGTAAGTGTGAGTTGGATGATGGGATGTATAAGAAAGTTGGATGATGGGTACATTAGAAAGTTGGATGATGGGTACATTAGCAAGTTTGATGATGATGGATATGTGGGTTGGACATTGGTATTTAGATTGGTATTTGGGCTCCTCATTTTGTTCTGTGCCAGAATGCCCCTTCCCACTCTCTCTGGACGAACTAGGAGTACATTCCGAGTAATAATGTAAATTCTTTGACGAACTAGGAGTATAACCTTGGTGCTTAAATTTCCCTGATGAAACGGGAGTTCAATCTTGATGGTTCCGTAAAAGCCCTAGTAGAACGGGCGAACATTTTTGGTTGTAACGTGAATGTTCTGGGAGAACTAAGGTTACAGAAATAGTGTTTACGTGAAATTCAATGCTGGGACGAACCAGAGGATTATTCTTGGCGGTATTGTAAATGTTCTGGAAGAACCAGGAGTACAAACCTAATGGTGCTCTTAAAGTCCTGGACGAACAAGATCTGAGAAACGATTGGAAGCCCTAGGGCTAAGCATACCTGTCCATTTCCACATGGTGTTCTATCGTCCGCCGGTGAGGACAAGCACCAGTTACTTCTGGATGGGTCATGACACTGTAAATCCCAGCAAACCATTTCTGCATAGGTCTTACCGTTGTAACGAGTGGCTCCCTGGAAATTGGATAAAGGCCAGATACATAGCCCATTAATCATCAGAAGTAGCATTTATTGATACAAGCATGGAGGGAAGAGAATGAAAATACTGGTTAACAGCCTTTTTATTGTTTATATAATATTTCCAAAAGCCTTCATCCTAAAAACACTGGATGATGTGATCGACGATCAAGCAAATATGCTGCCAGTAGAGAAATCAACTCGAAAGCACTATGGAATACGAACAGCGACAAAAATTAAATTACTCTAAATACGACAGTTTTTTTTCCTTATAGATACCGCTATGTTCTTTCTTTAACTTCTTATGTTCATTTTTTATTTACGCCTGTTAAAATGCAGTAGACGACCATAACAAAGAACTTTGTTAAGTATGGCTGGTCAACATGAATAAATGTGTAATACAATCATGTGAACTAGGCTACTGTGATAAAAAGTGACACTGTTCGTCAAATAAAGGCTTATCTTTTCACGAAATGCTTTCAAACTCTGTCTGGTGCTAGACGCAAAAAGAAGGGAAACTGTTAAATCTTTACAAGACAAAAATATTTAGACTAGTTATTTTGAAAGCATATGTACACGACAAACTGAACACTGCTTTTGAAACGGAAGAAAATTTCGTGGAAAAGGAGTAAATGCCGTTTACCGGCAGTGCTTTTGCACGGTATTTTCAAAAGCCTTCTTTCTTCGGGCTCTGAAAACTCGGGATTGTGCGATAAAAGTCCAAAGAAAATTTCATTTGTTTCACTTTAATTCTTTTTTGTTTATCGCTTACAAATACTACAAAATATAATTTTCTTAGCAAGCATTAAGAAATTGGACGGTTACACTCGGTAAAAAGTCTTCGCGTTTACATGACGGCTTGATCGCTTTGCAATCGGTAACTCCTTGTATTCTTACTAGGCCAGATACTAATATGGCGAAGTCGTGGTCACGTTTGTGTAAATACTGTCACATAAAATTTAGTGTCGCGTTATCGATCATTTGACATTCCCGTCATTCCCTTTCCAAAATTCTGGCGCGAAATCTAAAATACCTTTAGAGGCTACGTATTCCTTTACTGACACACAGTTAAAATATTTCTTGTCTTGCATTTCTCCTATTCTATCGATGGTTAGCCACCTATTGCCTTTCTTAATATAATAAAACATTTTTGAAGATTGACTCGTTTATAAAAAAATTAATAACCCATATGAAAGGTCAAACGCAGAAGAAATTGGTAAACTTACTCTACACAGATACGATCCTGATCCGTGTCTACGAGAACACTGATCATCAATAGTACCAGTCGATATGTGATGACTACTACTACTGGTAACAGGGGAACCAGTTGTGACTTGATGATGTGAACTAGTAACTGGACTTCGTGGGCTGGAACTTGGATTTACAGGACTTAAATTCGGGTTACATGACTGGCAACACGGATATTTCACGTCATTTGACCGACATACATGTAGACTTGGATCAGAGTTGACAAGTTGCTTACATGTCATGCCATTTTTCACGATGCCTGGCTGATCCCCTGCTGCACAGGAATCTGTCAGGTAAGAAAATTAACCCTGTCAACGTCAAAAATATGAATTTGACCTCTGTCATCGAATGAAAATACAATCCACTGGGTCTCAGAAAAAATTCAATCTTGTAGGCTTGACGAAACAAACGGTCAGCAGAGATCCAAGGTCAGAATAGATGTTCTTTGCAGCCTGATCTTGATCTATGCTGTCTGCACAAGCCCCTGTTTTCGCCTGTGCCGATGAAAGGGCTAAGAAGATATTAAAAGATCAAATTGCTGTTTGATAAACCAGGGAATTATCAATGTTTTATGACGCCTTAATGATACCATATCAAAATTAAAATAAGAAAGACCTTTAGGAACAAAGACAGATGACGTAAGAGCAACTGGGATATGAATACTGAATCTCTAAAATGAATTGTGAGGGACCTCTCTATAGAACAGCTTAGTTACCATATTCTCTATACATGTGTATTCTATATGGCTTACAACACACGAAAAGGGGCATACGGACATTTGCGTAAAGTGTCGTCTCGGATCAGCCTGCGCATAACGCGCAGGCTAATCCGAGACGGCACTTTACGACTACATTAGATTTTGTGATACAGTAGGCTTGCGCAAAACAGAAAATTGCATAAAAACGGAAAGTGTCGTTTCGGATTAGCCTGCGCGGACTGCGCAGGCTGATCCGAGACGACACTTTACGCAAATGTCCGAATGCCCCTTTTCGCGCGTTGCAGGCCATATAGAGCCGCCCTCTTGAAAGAGTTTTAAAAAAAGGAGGGAATTTTCAGAACCAGTGGGCCGAGATGGAATTCATTTCCTGGTGTTTTGCAATGCGAGTATTTTCTCCCGAAAGTGGTTATGAATAGATTAGGTAGCAGATGACGTGCATTTGATAAAATCTCTCTGTGTTATGATTTATATCGATATGTAACCCATTACGCTGAGTGCAACTGGGATCAGAGTATTCGCAAGTGAGGTACATGTAGTTTGACTGACTGGGTAGTGTACAGATGTTAGGATGAAATAATTATGAGGCTTGCCATTCTGCTGCTAATGAGTACGACTGGGATCAGACTAGTATTTTGTTAAGATATGGATGTTGATTTCTTGTTCTGAGTCATAATAGGAATTATATTGGTTCGAGATTAAATCACTTGTTTTACACCCATGTGACTGGGAATAAGTAAAAACATAATGATTGTATGGGGTCGAATCTCAAACCAGTATCATTGCCATTTCGATTCAGATCAAGAAATCAATATCCATATCTTTACAACTTTACAACTCATGGGCAGCATAATGACATGCCTCAGAATTACCGACTTTCATTCTTTAATCTGTTCAATACCCAGTCTGTCAAACTATCTCGTCTGCGAATAGTCTGATTCCAGTCGCATTGAGTGTAATGGGTTACAAATTTGGGCAAGTCTTAAATTTTGTCGTGTGGTAAACAGTTCAAATTTCTACAAACCGGGGACAGCTGGAGCTTTGCTATCTGTAACACACTCATCCGACATGCACCACTGAAATAGTAACAATAATGATAATAATAATTTGATAAATCAGTTTAATATACTATGATTCATAATCGACTGTTTACTTAACAGGAACAGAACCGTTTCAATAGTTTTTTCCCCAAATACGACAAAAAGGGAAAAAATTAATTGATACATCTTTCGCAATATCTACTTATTATTTAAAAATAAGCTTATGATGATGATAAATGATTACATTTAATCATATGGATATGCTTAACAGCTACATAAATTTTTCAAAATTTCCAGCAGACGATATCAAAACTTCAAATTGCCTTTTGCGATTTCCAATCTCACCGTATCGGACGATGTAAATTTATATGCAGATTACACGGGTCTGTGCAGTCTGATCTTGAGCTATACAATTCGCTTATAAGCTCCTTGGGTTATCCTTTAGCAGCCTTAACAGTTAATCTCAAGAGTACCTGGAGCTAATTACATCCTCAAACAAACACACCTTTCCGTTTCCGCACGGTGTACCGTCACCGCCGTCTATGTAATAACATGATCTCTTCTGTGGGTCATAACACTTTAGTTTGAGACAAATAGCAGAATAGTCTTTGTAGTACAAATCCTAGAGATGAATAAAGATATATATTAACCACGGTGACTGAGACACAGATGTACTTTAAAAAATTGACTCGTCTACAGTTAAAGGGTTTTTAAAAACATATGAGCCGTGCTCTGTGAAAAGGGAGCTTAATGCATCTGCGAAAAGTATCGACCCAGGTCAGTCTGCGCAGTCCGCGCAGGCTGACCTGGGCCGAAACTTTTCGCTATTGGTCAATTTTCTGTTTGTCAAAGAACCAATCTACATCATGATACAGTCGGTTATTTGAAAAAGTGGCTCTTATGGATCCATAGTCATGTGATGACTTGCTTGGTATCATGTGTGACGAAGATGCATTAAGCCCCCTTTTGCCAGAGCTAGGCTCATATGATAGGTCACAAAGTACGCACTTCTTTTTATTCCAAAACATGAGTCCATTGCTTAGTTCAGTACGTTCAACTACAACGACTGACAGTTCACATGTTACCGAGTAGAATTTGGTTCGATTCTGCATAGGTAATTTAACAACAATTTGTTTTATATATTTCCTTGGATACTTATTTTCAGTAGTTTTGGTTTATCTGTGGTCATACTACCTTCCACAATCAGTCGAGATGTTATATATAAATAACTTGGTTTATCTGTGGTCATACTACCTTCCACAATCAGTCGAGATGTTATATATAAATAACGTGATTACATTGTTTCGATAAGGAATACATGTACCATATACATAACTTCAAATAGAAATTAGTACCAAGCTATATATAAAGGATCCGAAACTTGAGGTGTTAGAAAAGACAACTAGATAAATATTACGTTATCACTATTTTAAGTTCCTGACAATGTTAAAGAGAGAGCAAATATTGCAGGCACTTCTTCTCTGTCGTAGGGTAACACACCTGACTGACTGATTGGTTCAACACTGGAGATCGGACGTCATTTCTATTGGATTTCACAGTAAAAAAAATCTCACCCTACACAGATACGAATCGGCTCCAAAATTCATTTGACATTGTTCATCCGCTGTGTATAGCTGTCCATACCAAATACTCATTAACTTTGCCATTTCCGGGTTTGGGTGAGAGTTTTGAGAGGATTTAAGACAGTTATTCCTACCTCTGCAGGGAAAAGTATTGAAATATCACTGATATTGGAAGTTGGAGCAATAAAACAACAACAATGTTCAAGTGTTGATTTTTCAGACATGTAATAAACCAGCAGTATTTATTAACCATTCTAAATTTTCATGAATAATTCCAAAACTGTGTATGCAATTGGTAAACTAGTTTTGGACTTTATAAATAGATTAATCAATGTTTTGACTCTTTGCTTTGGATACATATTTTTAACATGAAAAAATCACCCATAGTTTTCACTTTTTGCCACACGTAGTAGGATAGGTGTATCTTTGGAGCCGAACAAAAAGTGTAGGGGTGTCTTTGGAACCAAACATTTATAACTCGATCACCGGCCATTTTGTAACTATTTCTAAATTATTTACATAGAGACCCGTTGCATCATTAAGTTATAGGAGACTAATTTCCCGCTAATAGTTTGACATAATTTTGTCAAGCAATTTATCTGATCTAGATCTACACCATCCGAAAAATACGGCTTCAGAATGTCCCTGACGTATCGGGAGCTAGTCATAACACAAGTTGTTAATTCCTTACACACCATTTAACGCTGTCTCATCTATGACAATGATGCTGAAACCGGCTTAACAGCCGAAGTAATTTAATGTATTCTATAGAACTATGAAATCACTATATCATGAATAAGGTAATAGTGTTACTTACATGTACCAGCCCTTTATTATCCTCTTTTATTAGAACTTGATTGATACTTTAATCTGTTGCATCAACAGCATGAAAACGATGGATGTCATGATGCAAATTCAAAACATACGACGATGATCAATGGTTTGATATAATCAGGTGATATCAATAGGAACCCATAAAAAGCTAGTTTTTTTTTTTCCATAGGACAACCATGCACATACCCATTTAATGTATTCAGGTAATTTCTGATGTAATCCACGGAACACGTAGAGAATGTCCATTTGTTTTTGTTAGCCAGTATGAAGGAGGCCTCCATCGCATATCCCTGATACTTTGGGCAAGAGTTCCCATCCCCGTCATGCTTACAGCCCAAACTGAAAGTTGACATTAAATGTTACGAGTATATCGGTACCTCATAGATACAGATAAGAAGAATATTTTGTGGTTTGCAAACAGATACCTCTTCAACTCTTCATTTATTCCTGTGTTCTACGCACTCCTTAAAATTGTCTCATATAGACAGTTGCAATGTGTGAGACAAACATAGTTTTTCTTCAGGAATATGCTGATCAGAAATTTTGCTCTATTATATGCACCTCTAGCACTTGTATTCAGCGTGTCTTTAAAAAGATAAAAATTCATATTTTTAAAGCTTTCATAATGGATGTGAAACGACCTATCAGCCACGCATAGAATAGCTACAAAGAAGTAAAGAAAGGGTTAGTATCTATGTTTTCAAAGATTATAAACTCTTTAGTTTTTTTTATAGATTACATCTATATCTTTTTGTGGGTACACGTTATATTTGTCTCATTCAGTGAAGAAATACTCTATCTTGCAACAGATAATGTGACTACCAAATGAATGAAATTGACATTTTCAGTTGGGGAAGTTATTATAACACGAACCTTATTTTTGCTAGAATATGTTAAAGTTTACTTAAATACGCATATTATATAGATAAAAGCACCCTGCACGTTCTATCCAGTGTGATTCTGAGGTGAAATGTCCGTAGAAAGTACCATGAATTAAGTTGAACAAAAGGAGTTTATTTTTTTTTTCAAAGTTTATTTGATAATAGAACAGATCCAAACCTGTGTCCTATTTCATGAGCCATAAGTTGTGCCGTATAGAAGTCTCGATTATCCTCAACTATTGATAAACTCTTTTGCAGACATTCGGCGTCAGTGTATGCGTAGCCTACATAATAAAATAATTACTTCGGAAATATTCAGTGAAATATTTTTAAATCCTGGTAAGCTAAAGGACATAAAATACTGTACTTTTTCCGACAGGGTAGAGCGATATCAAATCATAAAGTATGTGCAGTCTAATTACTGTTCGTTATTTTGAGAGATATTTTTGGTAAAAATAGCATGGAACTGACTGCAAGTGGAATTGTTGACTGACAAATAGACGTGTCACATACTTTCCGATATGAGATGGTAACTGGCATGTTATCTTTCTCCTAATCGTTTTCAACAATCTTCCCCCACTAGGATTGTAAAAGGACAGGATCGTTTGATAATTGATTAGATGAGTGAATGCTTGACAAAGCATGTTAACAAAAAGAACTATATTTTACTAGAGTTGACCTTTGATAAATTGAAACAGTATCACCTAATGGCGTGGTTTTTTTTTTTTATTAGCATCAAAAAATATATATAAAACTTTATGGGACACGGCTCGTAATGACCAGTGTCCCTTTCACAACATTGTCTTCACGTTTGTTTAACATACTCTGTCTCACACAATTTTTCTGTCTACAATTTACATGAATTTCTCAAAGTATTCTGCTACAAATCTCTTTCCGGAGGTAATGAGTTCATCGGTGCTTTTATTATTAACAAGAAACTTTGATTACATAATTATTCAATTATATATTCAAACTTGATCCATGTTGATTACTCATATATTAAATGGAATGCAACAAATTTGTTTAAGGAGAGGGGGGGTTTAATGAGATAACAATTTACCGGAGAAGGTCCCTCCACTTCCCTGCCACAAGGAATATCTAAACATATATAACAAGTTTATTAAGATTAAATTGAAAATTCAAGCCATTACAAAGCAACGCTACTTTACACATACCACAAGTTAGTGTAAACGACACATGAAAGAAACAATTGCCTTGAAAATATTATGCAGTATCATTTAAAAAAAATAAACTAGTACAAGTGTCAGCCAGAAAATATTATTTTAAAATAATATTTTAAGTAAAACCTTATTTTGAATATAAGTAAAACATTCGGAAATTAGAAATCTTTTCTTACAGGGAATTGCTTTTATTTCCGACAATATTTTCGAAAGACGTTTACTTCTGTAAATCATGTAGACGTAGTACTTTGTGGTGGAAAACTCAACTGACGATCAAATATCTATGCATATATGTATGTCTACAAATGTCTTTAAGCCGAAAATATCAGATCCCATACACTTTTTCTACTTTCTTATATTGGATATATAGAATTACAACACCGTAGATGATTTCAAAACACAAATTGTTTTTCTCATTGAATACATTTTGAGCTTTAAGCATTCAAAGACTAATTTGTCTCATCTTTAAAAAGTGAACAACATGGCTTTATCTTACAAATATAACATCTCGATATTACTTGAGGTGAATAACATGCCTCTGTCTTACACAGTAAACAGCATCGTGCTCTATTACGAAGTGAAACATTACTCTATCTTACTCTTTAAATGAAGAGCTATCTATCACATTGAATGAAAAGTGAAAGGAGCGCTTACTTACAACGTGAACAGCATGGCATGGTCATGTGGTATGGTTGACTGTAACTCAATGGACCTTTTTTTGAATAAAGGTAAAGCTGCAGTTGGATCAACTCTGTACTTTGGGGACCCTCTAACTTTGATCGTTTCTGTCCAAGGTGAATCGGACGCTTGCTGCAACAGAATTGATAGAAGCTTTAAAAGCACAGTATACATGTTCGCCAGCTAAGTATTGCGCCACAAATTGTCCACCATTCAACGTTTGGTAAAGCATTCTTAGTTCGTCATCCTGTCAGACTTTCACCTTTGAATTATACTACAAATAACCATTAAAAATTAGCTGAAGATATGAAAATTGTTTTTTTTTTTTTGAGATGATGTTAATGATGTTATTACAAGCGAGTATAGTAATACATTTCTCTATATTTTGGTAATTTTCTCAACCTACTAATTAACATGTGAGGCCAGAATCAACTGCATCCCATGAAAATGTGTACTGTAACAACATACACAGTTTGCCTGCCTCAGTTAGCGAAGATGTAGAAAAGATTTATCAGTTATTTGTAGACCCACATTTTAAAAAAAAGTTAAAAAAAGGAGTAATAAAACGTGAATAATTATGGATACATACGAGGGGTGATCAGAAAGAACGTGGACCAGCGCCCGTATCGGAATATTATTTCAAAGAACAACTTGGAATGTTTACTGTTTTTGAAAGTAACCTCCTTTGAATTCTATGCACTTATTCATTCTTGATTTCCACAGGCGAAGCACGTGCGCGAGCGCGTCACGTGACGTTACTCTCAAGTACCCGGTCATAGCGAGGGTTAGCTCCTTTGCACTCTCGCAGTGTGTGCCATTTAGAGAATCTTTCAAAATAGGAAGTAGTCAGAGGTCACGAGGGGTCAGGACTGAACTATAAGGAGGATTGGCTAATGTTTCTGTATGTGGTTTTCGCAAAGTTTCTTGTACAAGTGTGGCTTTGTGAGCTAGGGCGTTATCTTGGTGTAAAGTGACGTCACTCCGAATAGCTTCTGGCTGTTTTTTTCCTAAGGTATTTGTGAAATTTATTTGAATAATGTGGGCAAAAAACTCAGCATTGACTGTATTATGTATAGATACAACAGGATTTAGAGGAAGAAAAGGAGAAAAGAAAAACATAATGCACATAACTTTAACTTCTGACTTAGAAAGTTTGGCTTTAAAGGTGGGTATTTAGATTTTTCACATCTCACCAAATTAAAAAAATATATATATCACTGAAATTTATATGAAAAAACAATACAAATAATCAATAATTAAGAATCATAAAATTACAAAAAAAAAATTTTTTTGATGGTGTTCCTTTAAAAGGCTACGTAGCCTCTCAAGGTATTTTTAGATTTCGCGCCAAAAATCAAAAAAGCATTGTGGGAATGTCAAGTGACTGGCACGTGACTAATGACGCTTAAATTCCATAACATAACAAACATGTAATTATTTTCCATAATGTCTTCTTCGGATGCTATGTTTGAAGCTTCGTCTGTGTATTTCTGGTATGTAAATGAGCGAGTTGCTCATGTAAAAATAGACCGTGTTTCCCGTCGGTGTCGACCTTGGCCGTAGTAAATCTCTAATTTCTCTTGTTGTCGGATGGTTTTCGACTACTGGGGTTTTATGAATGAAAATTAAAAGGCTTTGTGAGTATAAGGATGATTTTTTTTTTTGTATTTTTGTAAAATTTTCGTCCCAAAATCTGAAGAGCCACCTTTAACAGTGGAAGGCGATGTTGGATGTTTCTATACACTACTTTGTTGTTTCGATTCAGTCTCATTAAAGTTTACCTATGTTTCATGGCATATTACGATATGGCCTGTAAAGTTTTACTCCTCTACCATAATGCATTATAAGGTTTCTTAACATATTTCGACCCTAACCCCCATTTGCTCGGACGTCAATAGTCTACGTACCCACCTTGTGCAAACACGCGACATTCAAATGTTATAGGTCAAGATCTCCTTGACACTCCCATATGAAATGGTAAATGTGTCACCTATTTTCCTGACAGTATCTCGGCGATCTTGTTCTGCATGCTGCTCTACACCCGTGATGATTTTGTCTTTGATTAATGTTGATGGACGGCAAGATTTAGGGTCATCTTTAATAGTATCGCACCCGTCCCTAAGTCAGTCTGATCCATTTCGGAATATCAGATTTTTTGAGTGTAGAGTCTCCTAAAACTTTTTCTAAATCAGTTGTTATTTCCGATAAATACTTTCCGAATTTGACGTAAAACTTTATGATTACTCTCGGCCCAAATAAAATGACGTCCGACATTTTGGACCACTAATGGAGTATATGACGTCATTAAAATGACGTCACACTTTACCTGGCTGAATATGACGACATTTGAAATCCAGAGTCAGTTGCCAGATAATCAATGCTCATCCATGCAATTTTTTGTAATTCTACCTGAAGTAGTTTTCAAAATAACGAGGTGGTCCACGTTCTTTCTGATCACCCCTCGTATATGAATGAACCTGGCATCTCAGGTTATATTTATTGCACCATGCTACAAAAATAGCTTATTGAGTCTTTGAACTTGCAGTTTTTTTTTTTTTTTTTTAATTAAAAAAAAAAAAAAAAAAAAGGAAAACAAAAGGACTCACATCCAAATCTTCTATTTCTATATTAAGACGAAAATTTGCTTCCACCAATAAGAAATTGAGTGCCATTGCTACACTGCGGATTTTTTTTTTCCTGATAAAATGGTTCCACGTAATTTTGAATTAAACCTACTATTTCCATACGATGTGCTTTCTGAGTTTATTTCATGTAATTTTATGAATCAACAGGTAAATATCAGACATTCTTTCCTTTTATGTCAAGACAGACACGAATGGCAGGTGTTTCAAAAGCTTCGTCGGAGGAACAACCACTGGGATAGAAATACGACCAAGGATCTGAGAACTTCAGTTTATATCAGGGTTTTAATTATTACAGTATATTCCAGAAGAAGAAGAAAGAAAAAAAAAAAAAAAAACTCACCGTCATTACCAGAATGTCAACAAGTTTGATCTGGATGTATATGTTGTATGGTTCCAGACTATTGTAGACGATATTGCTCTGAATAAGAAAGAAATTGAATACTATTTACACCATCCTGTAGTTTAAAAAAAATTCGAATACGATCCAATCCGCCTTACTCTCCAGATTTGGCACCATTTGACTTTGCCATTTTCCCAACCATAAAGGCACAACTAAAGGGTGAGAAGTATCAGTCCCTTCAGGAACTGCGAGTTGCAACACGCTTAATTACGAAGCAGTACAAGTCCGAGTGGTACAGGGATGTGTACAGCTAATGGGTACGCCGTCACCGACGATGCATAGAGCATGGGGGCGAGTACTTCGAGAAAGAATAGGTAACGTTGCCTGATAACTTTCCGACGACGTTGATGACGTCGTATATTGTAGCGTTTCGTGCGCCGGTTCCTGGTACCTGTGCATGTTTGATTGCCTGTAAAATCGACATGTATTGTTCGATTGTTGAAATATTTTGCACTTTTGTACATAATGAATGTCGTTTTACGATGCGTAGATTTTTGTCGCATTACGATAACTCATTAAAAATTTATAGACTTCATCCGGATAATATTCGAACGACCCTCGTATAAAACCTTAATTGATGTTGATTTTTTACAATTTTTTGAACGTGGTCGGATTTAAAAATACCCACAGACCAGTAATCAGATTTATCCATGAAATGCTTGCTGGCTCTTGGCATATGTTATAAACAGAATATTTTTGTCTCAGAATACATTCTTCAGAATACAATACAGAAGGACAGTCTGTTTTTTATGAATAAAGTATCCCACTTTCAAGGATGTTGTAAAAAAACACTTACCGATTTATACAGACTGCCGAGGTAGGCTTTAAGATTGTTGGTGGCATCACTGATACGCTTGGATTGTGTATCAGAGGATGGTGTTTTGTCATACCAACTAAAAGGAAATCATACCAGGTACACTCAAGAAAAGAAAAAAACGCCCACACAACCATTTGATTGAGTGGAGCGTTATATTGTGTACCAGTACAATTATTGTGTTATATCAGTAAAGCTGCAAAAGAAAATATTTTCAAGACAAGTTCATTACTAAAGTACTTCCCACTTGAGTTTTCAGAATCTTTTGTCGTAATCGGAAGTTCTACCAAAATAAGGTTTAAGTTTGTGGTATCACAAACACAGACTATGTATCAATATTGTGTGTTTTGTCATACAGACCGTGAGAGATAAATACATCACAAGGTAAGCTAAATACCTATTTTCTGACAAGATAAGGCATTAGATTATAGTAGCATCGCAGACATTCTCAGATTTGCATGAGAGGATGTGTGTTGTCGTACAAAGGATCACAGAAATATCACATTGAACACTAAGTAATAAGATTATAGTTTTGAACTGAAAATGAGAGATTGGTAAAATGCAATTTATATACATACATACATACATATACTTTATTGCTTGAAAACATAACATGTTTAAAGCAAGTACAAATACAAATACAAATATATCATAGCAGAAAAATGAACACATTCGCTAACTGAAGAGCACATGATGTTATAGTGTACAAATTACGTTCGGACTTTGTTTGCAAAAAATATAAACTTTGCTAAATTAAGAATAGTATTTTTAGAAAGAGAAGATAAGAGGTTTTCGAGCTTTTGAATAGTTGGTGAAATGTAATAGTAGTTCTTGATGTATTTAGATCTAATATCGGAAAATTTTGGACAAACTAGCACGAAATGGTATTCATTTTCTTTTACGCCAAGGTTGCAATTTTTACATGTTCTCTCATTTTCCGGTATATTATATTTGCGGCCACTTTCAATAGCTAAATCATGTGACGATAATCTTAGCCTAGTTAAAGATGTTCTGTATTTAGATTCATGTATAATGTCCAGATACTTTTCATATTCAAGAATATGTTTAAAACGGCTATAAGTGGAAAGGCGAGAGGAATTATTGATTGAAGAATGCCAGTTCTGCTTGAATATGTCCATTATACGCTCTTTTATAGGTTTAAACTGTATCTCCATATTAAATTGATTGTCCCATATATTTCCCATGCCTATCGTTTCTAAAGTTTGTTTTACATAGGATGCCCAATTATTTCCTCTATATGTAAAGTTCCTATCGACATCTACTTTTAGCATATAGTATGTTTTAAACATAAGAGAATTTCGCTTTGAAGATAAGATTTTAATCCAATATTTAATTATTATCAATTTTCTATGTATTGTCATTGGAGTACGACCAAGCTCACCGTATATAGCATTTAAGTTCGTAGATGGTTTAATACATAGTACTCTTCTGCAGAATTTGGAAAATACTGATTCAATGTCCTGGCAGGGGTGTGTACCCCATACTTCTGCAGAATAATTTAAAACTGGTAATACAAGGGAATCAAAAATATCTAGTTTATTTGATGTTGGTATATCTATCTGGTTAAATACCGTAAATAGATTATGTATAGAAAATGTTGCATTTTGTGCTATTAATTTTTGGGTACGTTTCCAATTACCGTTTTTGAAAAAGTAAACTCCAAGGTATTTAAAAGATTGTACAATTTCTATTTTTTTGTTATACAAGAAAAAGTCGTATGTCGTTGGTCTATGGCTGTTATTTTCGAAGATCATAATTTTTGTCTTGTTAACGTTTAGTCTGAGACGCGATACGTTACTGTAGATTTCAATGTCATTTAGTATAGATTGAAGTGATTTCGGCTCATGACAAAATACTACGGCATCATCGGCGAATAACAACATGAATAATTTGAGATCATCAAGTGTAAAAATTCCTTCAATATTGCTGTTTATATTATGTAAAATGTCATTTATGTAGAACAAACACAAAATACTACTGCACGGATCTCCTTGTTTTACTCCAACCTTTGATAATATAGGATCTGATTTCATTGAATTATAGCGAACAGACGCTTTTACTACATTATACATGGATCTAATGGCTGTAACAAATTTATTACTAACGTTTGAGTCTAAAAGCTTTTTCCATAATAGTGTTCTTGAAATTTTATCATACATCTTTTCCCAGTCAAGAAATGCTACGAATAATTTCTTCTTTTCCGACAATGTTTTAGATATAATTGCATGTAATATGAAAATACAATCAACTGTAGATTTGTTCTTTTGAAAACCATATTGATTATCTATTATTTTCTCATGCTTAATTGACCACTTTATCAAACGATCTGTAAGTAATTTTGAATATATTTTCGACAGAATGTTATTAAGTGTTATTCCTCGATAATTTTTTGCTTCATCTGGACCCCCTTTAAATATAGGCACTATTATACCATCACACCATCCCTCTGGGAAAGTCCCATCTTTAAAGATTTTATTATAGAAATTTAGTAAAAAGTCTGAAATGATATCAAATGAGCTTTTGAATATTTCTGCTGTAAGCGTGTCCGTACCTGGACTTTTAGAATTATTTTGAGAAAAGACGGCGTTTTTAATTTCGTGTATTGTAAATTCACTGTCAAGTTCTTCGTCGATTATGATACCTGTAGAAAGGAAGTCATCTTGATTCTCTGGCGGCGAAGAGCCATATAATGTATTAAAATGTTGAAACATATCTTCGATAGAGACGTTTTTTGTTTTGTTTGTTGTATGCTTGTATTGTCTCTTAATGTTTTGCCAAAAACCTTTGGGATCGGTCTTAGCTAAATTTGTAACTCTTTTTCCCTCAATAGTTTTGAAAGCGCGTTTACTATTACGTTTAATTTTTGTATATTCACGTTTATCAGATAGATAAGCTTGTTTATTTATTTCATTCTTATTTCAAATGAAAATATTTCTTGAAACATTAAATTTTTTTCGAGCTTCATAACACTCTTTATTAAACCATATATGAATACTAACTGCTGATATTTGCAACGATCTAAAAATGTCACTGATTTTCATGGTGATACGGACAAAACTGATTGTTTTGCGAGCATTGCATAAATCAAAATATAGCTGCACTGGGCGTGCTTCACCTGGGATCCACACTGTCAATTGTTTGTCACAATTATTTGACTCAAACAGTCATGTACTTTTGTAGTTAGGAAACCCTGCAGTTAGAGGGTTAAATATTTTCACAACTCTAACAAAGTTGTTATACCTTTTGAAAGCGCTGTAGTCTGCTACGATAAGTAATTCAATCACGTGATGAACGGGATTTGCACGTACTGTTTTGTTGGCAAAAAACCCTGAAAATACAGTTTCCTTTTATTCTTAACTACGTAGGAACATGCGGTATGACCTTGTATCCGTTTTGTTCTATGGCCCAAAGCGACCGAATACAACGTCTAACTCCTTTCAAATTTTATTTTTTTTTTTTTTTTTAATTTTTTTAATCGACCCTTTCCTCCCTTTTGAGGAATACAGAAATTCGAGACAAACAATTGAAAATAGGAAAAATGGTCTCTTACGGTAGGTGGTCTTAAATGCGAATTCAGTTAGATTACAGTAAGACGGGGATGTGTATTCAAAACAGGTTTCCTAAAGCAGTCGATGGTTTAACCCTTTGCAACACATTCCCGAGGTTTAACGACCTTGAGGTAGAAAGTTTATTTAAAACATGGTGGGAAAAAATAAAAGGCTGGCAACCTACGTTTTCTCCTTTGCCTCCACAACCTTTTCTACCCTCCCAAAACAAATTTCGAGTTTTCAGTCACATCTATTTTGTTGTCTGCAAATACTTTCAATATGGACAAGCCCAAAATTTTGTCATTTGGTAATGAGTTGGTAGAGAAGATCTCCATGACAAGGTTATTGTACGTGCACCACAAACTGACTTAGCTTACAAAAAGATAGGAACGCATTTCCAAAACGTTGCCATGAATTGACTGAATTTTGGGGTTATGGTTTCTTTGTTAACATCAGACTGGTACCTGTATGAAAATTGCATTTTGTTGTTGTTCGTGAAAAAAAGGATGCAAGTATTTTCTACTTAAGGTCTACGGCCCCTAACTCTCATATGAAAAGACGGAAGCTGCCGATATTGGCCGAATAGCATTTACGAAAACGTCGATGTTACGTGATATTTGCCAATGAGTTAGTGAGTCTATGGCCCTTAACTCTAATATTAAAAGACGGAAGCTGCCGAGATTGGCCGAATAGCCTTTACGAAAACTTCGATGTTACACGATATTTACCGATGAGTTAGGGGTCGTAATCCTTAATAGCATTGAGAAATTATATTTCATGTCTGCTCAAGATGAGCGATAAAATCTTAGAGTGGCATTTTCAATTTTTCCAAATTTGACTCATCTGTTTTTTTTTTTTTTTTTTTTTTTTTTCCGCACTGCCTTTTATTTGTCTTTAGATAGCATATTCTATTATGTACTAAGCCAAGATATTTAACCTTACAATGCTTTCAAAAGCTCGAGATGGCAGTTCTGAGTGAAACATGTTGTGATTCGCATAAAGGGCGGGCAGTGCATATTTATATAACATAAATTCAAACCTTCTGCTGAGTAAATAGAGGAGAAAATTCCAAGAAAAGCGAAAACAATTGACGACTTCATTGTTTCCCCAAAATAAATGTTTCTGTCTGGTTTTTGTAGGTCGGCTGATAGGAAAATGATAAAACGGTCCTGAATGTGGCATTTAAAGATAGCACATTAAAAGAGGTGATCTGGCTTTGACTTAAAGAATGAAAAACTACCATTCTAACTCTTTACCACTTAAGGCTACTAAAATAGTCTTTGTGGACTGCGTGTATCAAGATCAGACAGCACAGATTATGCAGTTTGATCTTGAATATACATTGTCCGCTCCCTAATGCTAAACTATGACAATTCTATATTCACTTGCAGCTTCATTAAAAAACAGCAATTTCAATTTTTTTAAGGTCAAAATATTTCACACAATCAAGATAGCGAACAATTGGAATTTGTCGTGAGTTGGTACAATAATTCTAAATGCCGTTTGAACTGGAACATTTCACAAGAGTGTTTCACAGAGGGCGCCTCCCACATCAGAGGTTACATACTGAAATCCCACGTACGTCGGGTCAATCTTTGGAAGTACCAATATCGTTGAACGAGTACTGGTCTAGTTTCCAGGGAGAAGCCATCTAGACTGATTGAGTTGTAGAACTTGAATGTAAAACTTGAACGGTTTCACACTTTCAGCGCCAAATAGATTTGAGCCGCGCTCTTGCAAAAAGGGGGGGGGGGGAAGCTTAATGGATCTCCGTGATCCATTATACCATGCAAGTCCTCACATAATTATGGGTCTGTAAAACCAATCAATGTTTGACAACGGGCTGAACCATGTGATAGGCTGGTCATTAGACATGCAAAAAATGAATATATAGCAAAAAGTTTCGACCCATGTCAGCGCAGGCTGATATGGGTCAATACTTTTTGAAGATGCTTTAAGCTCCCTTTATACAGAGCATGGCTCATACTCATATTCTTTGTCGACCGCTGAAAATACAGTTTACTAAAATTCAGAAAGATATTTATCTTATTTATCTTGACTTAACAAGGGAACGGTTTAGATCAATATAAAAGGGATCTTCCGTGCAGTCTGATCTTGACCCATGTCGTCCGAAAAAATCAATAGTTTCGACTTTTGCGCTTAAAGGGTAGATTTAATACTAGTATATTGCAGTCAGTTGGGCGGAGTAGATCATTTTGTGCTATCCGATCCTGAAACAAGAGGGCCATGATGGCCCTGAAGTCGCTCACCTGAGTCTTTTGACTAAACAGGACCCATTTTCAATCTCTTTCGAGATATTATGAAAAACATTCTACCAAGATTTCAAAATTATTGGCCTAAAAATTTGGCCTCTAGTTTTTCTAGAATTTCTCTCAGTGTCCTACTGTTAAGCAAAACATAGCCCATTTTCCCATTGTAGATATTATGAAAACAAAGATTCTGACCAACTTTCATAAGTATTGGACAGAAAATGTGGCCTCTAGAGTGTACACAATGTTTTACCAAAATTTGACATGGCGACCTAGTTTTTCACCCAATGTGGCCCATTTTTAATTTCATCATATTGATCATCAAGACAAACATTCTGACTAATTTTCATAAGTATTGGACAGAAAATGATGACTCTAGGGCAACACAAGCTGTTTTAAAGATTTGACCTCTTGACCTATTTTTTGACCCAATGTGACCCATTTTCAAACTCATTCAAGATATCATTATGACAAACATTCTGAGCAACTTTCAAGAGTTTTGGCCTCTAGAGCATACACAAGGTTTTTCTAAGATTTGACTTAGTGACCTAGTTTTTGACCCGACTTGATCCATTTTCTAACTCGTCCGAGATATCATCAAGACAAACATTATGATTAACTTTAATGAGTTTTGGACCGAAAATGTGGCCTCTAGAGATAACACAAGATTTTTCTAAGATTTGATCTAGTGACCTAGTTATTGGCCCGACATGACCCATTTTCAAACTTGTCCGAGATATTATCAAGGCAAATATTCTGACCAAGTTTCATGAGTATTGAAATGAAAATGTGGCCTCTAGAGCGTACACAAGGTAAAGGTTGACGACGGACGACGCACGACGGACGACGCACGACGGACACAGCACGATCACAAAAGCTCACCTTGAGCACTTTGTGCTAAGGTGAGCTAAAAACAATTTATGCAGAAATTTTTTAACCCTTTAGGCGTCTTCCGCTACTAAAGATGCCGTTACAGCCAGTGTAAATCAATGATCAGACTGCACAAAATATGCAGTTTGATCTTTGATCTACATTGTCCGCTTTGCTGAAACGGTACGGACAAAAGACAGCCATGAAATTGCAGTTATTTGGGTCTTAATCTTTAAAGAAAATGTCCAGTGAGTCTATTAGGCGCTTCACGTTGAGCTGCTTAACGCGACTGACCTTTTATGCCGAGCCCCGGTAGCTCAGTCGGTAGCGTTCAGGACTTGAGAACAGGGGGTCGTGGGTTCGATCCCTGGCTCGGCCAATTTCTTTCCGAGGATTGATGATAGTCATTGCGACAGGATTCATTCCTCTCTCAGCGCTGACCATTGTTTGGACAATGGTTATGTGGGAAAGCAGCCAGTGGCTTGGAAAGAAAAGTGTGCGGAGTACTGGTAAAAGAGACTCCAGAAAAGCATTGATAGATGCACTGGCCGCCGCGATATAACTGAAATAATGTTGAAAACGGCGTTAAACACCTTACAATCAATCAATCACTGACCTTTTATGGACAGTGTAGATCAAGATCAGACTGCACAGAACGTGCAGTCTGATCTTGGATCTACACTGTCCGATAAGGAGATATCTTTCTCCAAAAAGTAAGCTTGAAACAACATTATTCGGGTATTTTTTTATCATTGGTTTGAAAGCTTCATTTAACATATTTAGTAGAATAAGGTTTAAGGGTGAAGTTGCTCTTAATGTCTGGTTGGTTAACCCTTCGACAGCTTGGCGAGAATCAGTGTGCAATTGCGGACAGGGGAGACTAGATAAAACTGCACAGATCGTCCAGTCTTATCTAGGCTCCACACTGGCCGGTACGGTGAGAATTTTACCGTTAAAAGAACTTGCACAATCCAAAATCTTGGCTTTTGATATCGGCTGGCCGTCTTCATTTATTTGCCAGTTTTTAAAAGTGTTAAAAAGGTCTTATCTTTGTCTTTGTAAACTTAAAGTTCACCGACTGATATACTTTGCCCTTTCATTTATCTATGCTTAGATCCTCCTTTTTTCATTGCAAAAGGCATTTGGTACTTAATCAGGGAGTCCTGGTTTGATTCTCGCCGTTGGCGAGAATTGGTGCAAATGGATTCAGAAATGATTTTTGCAAGACATGAAACCTAGTGAAATCTAGAATTAGACTTAAAATGTGATTTAGAATGGTTAGTGAATACGTAATCGAGGATTTCAACTCCAGTCCCGGGTGTCAAACTTTTAGAAGGCAGTATGGGTGTTGTGGACCTAGTCCAAGTGTGACTGCATCCTTAAATTAGCTAGAATATAAAACGTAAGAGATGTGGTGCGTTCTCGATAAAGAGAGCTCGGGCGTTGAAGACGCAGTGCATTCTGGTTGAGCGTAGAAAAGACGTAGAATCGTCTTGAAAACCGTGGATTTTTTTTTTTTTTTTCTTTCATTATTTCATCCCGTGTCCCTTACCTTTGTAAATTTGAAGAAAGCGATACGAGATTCTTGGTCTTTACTTCTTTGAGGCTGGGGCCCAAGAACACTATATCACGTGAACAGACCTCAGCTGTGCACATGTCAGCAACTTTATGTTTCTATGCTACTAGGCCGCTGTAGGGACCCCTCAATGATACATCCATTCAATGCATCCAGTTATTCAAACAAACTTATTTGTCATTTGCCATTTCTACAAAAGACTATGTACAGGCAAGTGAACAGATCTACTAGAAGGAGCAATTGATAGTAGTAGCCACGTAAAGTTGAATCGAAAATAAAACTAGATTTAACCCATGGAGACCTGAATAAATTAAATGAACCTCTTTAAACAGGAAAAACAGACAAAATACATAAGCCGTCCAAAAGGGCGTTTAATGCAGCTCCGTGATGCTTTATACCATGCAAGTCATCACATAACGAGGGATCGATAAAATCCATTTTTATGACAATAGACTGATTTATGAGGTAGAATAGTGCTATGACATACAGGAAATTTAACAATAGCAAAAAGTTTCGACCCATGTTAGCCTGCGCGGATTGTGCAGGCTGACATGGGTCGATACTTTTTGCAGATTGTTATGTAAATAGGATATACAGTAACCTGTTTTCAGAATATTCTAGATACATAAAGAACATTCATTGGTTTTTTATTGTAGTTATTTTTAGAAACAGGATTGTTAGTATACAAGTTGTTTATCAATCCATTTCTATAAATAGCTTGTTGTCATCTTTCTAGAAGACTAATCTATAATTTTCCAAGCTGATATAAATAGGAGTGACTTACTTGGTGATTTTGGATTTTGAAGTTAGACTTGTGGCTTTGTGGATACAGAATTAGTGAAAAGTGTTGGATTTAACTTGGGATATACATGTGTAAGTTGGAATTATCTTTTATTTAAACAGGTTGCTCATATCTACTTGCAAGTTAAACTATTGTTAATTTAGGTTTTAGGAACCAGAAATTTCATTCTTTTTGTAATCTAAACCTACTTCTTAATTTTGAGGGACTTGTTCTATTTCTTGTTCTAAGATTAAAAATTGTCAAATTTCATTCAGTCTTAACTCTTATTGTACTCTTTTGTCTTTGTTCATTAATAAATATTATTAATTGTTAAAGGCTTGTTGCTGGTTTTCTTTCTCGTTACGCTTGTCTCGTAACAAGATGCATTAAAACCTCTTTTCACAGAGCATGAGTTACATGTATTGCAATTTCAAAGGTATTTTGGCTAGAATATGTTTTAAAGTAACCGACAGAGTAGATTGGAAATCAGACTGTAAGTTCTCTGCTGTTTGATCTTGATCTAAACTGTCTGCAAAAGCAACATATTTTGTGCTTAGCGCTTTGAGGATTAAAAAAAAAAAGAAACAAACTTACAAAACAAAGAAACTTTATTTATAACTCTGATTGTATTTCTCTTAATGACAGTAATGATAAAAAAAAAGCAATCTGACGTAAGTTGGCATTTAAGATTTTAAATTTAATTAAACGGGGCTAGAGAAATGTTTTTAACCCTTAGGCTGCTACGCGGGACTCAGATAATTTTTTTGCGGACAGTGTAGATCAAGATCCGACTGCACAAACGTGCAGTCTGATCTTGGATCTACACTGTCAGATAAGGAGATATCATTTCCCAAAAAATACCTTTGAAATGATAAAATTGCGGTTTTTTACTATCGGGTTTGAAAATCTCATTTTAGTTATTAAGCAGGTTAAAGGTTAAACAAGCCTCTTGACGAGTTTAATAAAATTTAACCTCAAAAGCCAACGAATGTTAGATTCTTTTCACCACATATTTATAGCTATATCTCAAGAATAATGGGCGTAATGTGCGAAAACATAGACCTTCGTGTAACGTTACATGTTTTTTTTTTAATTCATATGAATGATTTGTGAATTTGTATTAGAGTTTAACGCAGTTTTAACAACCTAGGTCAGTGCACCTATGCATGAGTTTCCTGTCCTCCCCACACTAGGACTGTCACAACTATCTTTCCAAGTCACTGATCACTTTTCTCTAATGCATCAGAAGTGAAAGTTTGCCTCTACCAGGTGTCGAACCCGCAACCATCAGGTCACGAGTCAGATACGCTACCCGCCCGGGCTCATATGGATGAGACCTATTCGCTTCTTTGTATGTATGTGTCGCGACTAAAAAAAATCCAAAAATTGATTTGAGGACGAAAGGGGGCTTAATGCATTGTACCAAGCAAGACAGCTTATAGTAAGAGATCCATAAAGTCCACTTCGTCTAAGAACTGACAGAATCATGAAGTAGAATTATCCTTTGACATGCAGAAAATTCAAAGATAGCGAAAAGTTTCGGCCCATGTCAGCCTGCGCGGAGTGCGCAGGCTGACATGGGTCGATACTTTTCGCAAATGCATTAAGTCCCCTTTTCTTAGAGCATGGCTTATATACATTTGTTTCATTTTAGATCTAAAATTGAAGTAAATCGTAGCACTGTCACGATCAGCAATTTTGACTGCGAAATTAACATGGAAATCTACAGGAAAGCAAGTCGTATGGTTATTGAGCTCTGGCTAATGACAGCACTATTTTCTTATCTCGGAAGTGCGAAAGACAAGAAAATTCGTAATGGCTATACTACACTGCGAAAAATGAGTAATATTGTTTATATTGTTGCAATTATGGAGGGGGGCGACAATAACAATTTTCAGTCAAATAAACAAAGCATGCTTTCTTATATTAAACAGTAAAACATATTCTGAAAGCCTTTTAACAAATTTGAACACACACTTTGAAGCAGCAGCACTGCGGAAACTTAAACAATCTCTCTTCCATCTTTGCCCCTCTCTATCAGTTATACTGTTGTCGTCACACTGAATTCTATACATCGAATAAATTTTAAATCTTGCGTTCGTTCTATCCAAACAGTAGTCTTACCATACATATAAGACATGCTCTGTGAAAACGGTTTTTTTGTTATTTTAAAATTTCTGCATGTCCAAGAACCTCTCTTCCCCGAGATTCAGTCAATCGTTAGACCAAATGATTTTTTTTTTTATCTATAATTATGTGATGGCTTGCTAGGTGTAATGCATTAAGTCTCCTTTTGCCAGAGCATGTCTTATATATACATGTATGATAGAACCAGTTTTCGAAGCTAATTTCAAATATTTCTGGTAGCAGGCTGACCTGGGCCGAAAGTTTTCGTTATTGGTCAATTTTCTGTATATCCAAGGACCAGTCTAGCTCAGGGTTAAGTCGTTTGTTAAAAAAGGTGGCTATTATGGGTCCATAAGTATGTGATGGATTGCTAGGTACCATGGGTCACGGGGATGTATTAAGCCCCCTTTTCACAGAGCATGGCTCAATTGAAATTGCCATAAAGTCATTGATATACCGGTACTCCAACGTAAAATCCATTTGCAAGCATTCGATTAATAGCTTTCACATCTTCATGTAGGTATTTATTGAAGAGCAAAACAGTTTCTAGGAAATGCTGAAGTGTGTCTTTGTCCTTAGGCAATGAAAATTGGCCCATACAAGTAATTTTTTCAACAACCGGCTGCATCTTGGGATAAAATGACTTGCACGGACTCTGCTGGCTGACCTGGGTTGATCGTTTTTGCATATGCATAAAGTCCCCTTTTCACAGATCGTGGCTCATATGTTTGTATAACGAAGAAATATATAAATATATAAAAAAACAAGAAATATCTTTAAGAAAGATAGGCGGCGTAAATTGCCAACAAATAGTCAGGGACCCTTAGAATAAACATATCTCAGTCTATATTTTTGACAACAGGGGGCCTTAGAATAAACATGTCTACATTTTTTAGCAATTACAAATTTCTATTCATTCATTTATTATCAATACCAAAAGGAAGGTCAAAAAGCTAGCGCATTCAGCTACCCCGAAAAAAAAAATGTTGAATGCAATTGGAAGTATTCGTCTACATCCTCCAATATTCGGTCCGGTATTGTTCTGTAGGTACAGTTCTTAGTACTTCACTATAAATAACCCAAAGTGTTTACTGCATCGGATCCTGAAAGAGATAGAAAGAACAAAGAGGTTTTAACTTAACTCTTTACCACACAATTCAAAGTTTTATTAATCCTGAAAGAGGAGGCTTTTGAAAACACTGTGGTTACGAAAGTTTTCTCCTTTTTCTTCCATTTCACCGACAACAGTTATCGTTTGAGCCACATGTAATTTGTCCTATTCCATACTATGGTGGCATATTTCTGCCGCGAGATACGAGATAGTTATTGCGATGATTTAAGAGAACTATCGTGATAAAACAAAGTTTCCTGGAAATACTATCTAGATAATAAAAATTTTCACGATAAAGATATCGCGATAATTCTAACTGCTATCATGATTTTTTTTGCTTTCGTGCCCACAACTGACATTCACGGTATCTATAATTAGATACGGTTTCGTCTACAACCTTATGAATTCTCCTTTTCCCTGAATGGTTTTAAAGTTGTTTGTAGGAGGCATTTCGAGTCGTCTTTGTGATTTAACAGACTTCTGTTCATTTCGCGTCTCGTCAAAATTTATAAAGTAAGCTGCAATTGTTAATAATTCAAATTTTTACTCACTGCAATCTTGTGATATCAAAAACTACCGAGTTCATCCAAATGGTGAATTTTCTATTGATAGATGTCGAGCAGCGGAGTGAACTATCACGATAATTTTATCTCGAATGTCAGCTTCGTGCACGATTGAGAAATTTTGCGTTAAAATATTAAGTTTATCGTGTTATTTTTTTCAGGAAACTTTTCACTATCTCGATAAGATTTCCAGGAAACTTCAATTTATCGCAATAGTTTTCTAAAATTATCATGATAGCTATCTCGTATCTCGTGGCAGAAATATGCCACCATACAAATGCTATCATTTTAGAGAAGTCTTAACTTTTTGTGTGTGGTCAGAAACTGGCTGCGAATCCAGGGTTATAAAATCAAAACTGAATATTGATAGTACCTGACGATTTGGTCCTCCTAACTGGTTGACATACACTAGGATAGCTCTTTTTGTTGATCTGCATTGGCTCTGGATAGGGAAAGTCGGTGACATCATGAAACGTAAATCGCCTCTCTAAATCTGAATTTACATAAAGGATCTGACGTTTATTGGAATTTGAGATTATGTTTGATTGAAGTACTTTAAAGCAATATTGGTAAGCGAGTCTTTTGCGGGCGTAATAACATTTTTTCCTTGACGAGTATAATGCACTTTTACCCCAAAAGCCAACAAATGACAAATTCTTTACATCTGATAATTGCATCTTAATAATTAAGTATATAGGTCACGCGCCGTCATTTGTCTGTGTGTTGAAACCCAGGTCAGTAATGTTTTTTCTTTTTTATGTAAGGTGCATGATTACAGTGCTTAGACAAATGACGTCATAAAAGGCTTATCTCAAACGTGTGAGAGATAAGACGAAATTGTTATTGATATAATGCAAGTGCGCTGCAAACAAGGCCAGTTATGTACAAATAAATTCAGACATGCATTAACAAAATTTAGGTTATCTGTTCACAATTTTTCGATTGAAACCTGCCGACATGATGGAATTGATAGACATCTTAGAAAATGCCAAAATTGCTCACTGAATAAAATTGAGGATGAATATCACTTTTTATTTGAATGTCCAAAATACTGCAACCTAAGAAAAAGAATTTTAAAACCCTATTACTGCAGACGACCGACTGCTTTTAAATTTATCCAAATTATGTCATCAAAATATTCAGAAGAAATAAATAAGCTCTCAAAATATATCTTCTTTGCTTTCAAAGAAAGAATTCCATGAGTACTAAAATGAACTTTTCCCCCCTCCATCGGATACATTGAATTCTCTGTATACTTCTTTTGTTTATTATCCTTATTATATTATTGCCACTGTTTTACACTCCACATCGATATTTGTATATGTATTGGCTATAAATTGTCACACTTTAATGCCAAATAAAGCTTATGTTATGTTATGTTATGTAATGTTATGTGAAAATGTTTTCTTGACCCTTAACCTGCTAAGTAAGTGAAAGGAGACTTTTAAGCCCATAGTAAAACTCCAAATGTTCCTATTTCGAAGGTAATTTCGGGGGAAAAGTATCTCCTTACCGGACGGTGTAGATCCAAGATCAGACTGCACGTTCTGTGCAGTCTGATTTTGATCTACACTGTCCGCAAAAGGTCCTTGAGTAGCGCTTAGCAGTCCTAAGGGTTAAGATTTTTAGTTATCTCTCTCATCGAAATAGTCGACAAAAGGAGTTTTTTCTTTAGGAATATATCTGAAGCAAACTGCCAAGATCGTGCAGTCTTATCTTGGGTCTTTATACCGTCTGATACATCGACCTAAACTATGGCAATGTCTATGCATCTGCAGTGGAAAAATGACTTCTTACCCTAAAAGAATCTTAATTATTTTCTGATTAGATTACTCAAGTTTGATGCATTTTAAAAAGGAGCCGTACCCTGGGAAAACGGGGTTTAACTCTACATCGTAATGCATTTATACCAAGTAAGCTGTCCCATGAAATGTATCAGAGAAGCTGAATCATAAGGTAGAATGGTCCTTTAAGATGTTGAAAATGTTAACATACTGAAATTTTACCAATAAAAAAAAGTTCTGGCCTAGATCAGCCTGCGCGTACTGTGCAGACTTCCACCAGTCGATACTTTTTTGACAATGCATTAAACCCCCTTTTCACATAGCATGACTCATTGATATTGGCGGCATCTTTGAACAATAGATAGATTGTTCAATCGATTGTTAACACATGCAGTTCTTTTGATATATTGATTATTCGAAGCATTGGTATAAACGGACTAAAAACATTTTCGCTTTCTGACACCAAGTTTTAAAAAGTGTTGGACTATCAGTGACGAAAAAATGGCCTGCTGATAGCAATGGTACTAACTATTGGATTGCTGGGCGCGATTCAAGGACCTTTAATGGACAATGTAGATCAAGATTAGACTGCACGTTCTCAGAGAACATCCAGTCTGATCTTGATCTACACCGTCCGATAAGGAGATACTTTTTCTCCAGAAAAATAACTTTGAAATAGCAATATTTGGTTTTTTACTATTGGCTTGAAAGTTTGACATGAGTTATTTAGCAGGCTAAGGGTTAAGCAATGTAAAAAAGTTCTTACCGTCCATGGTCGGACGTACTGCATTTGACTTTGGCGGTCTCGCTGGTGGAAGTTCCGGTGGTGTGTCTGCAAATTATAACCGTTAACAAAGTAAATCAAAGTACTGAAAGTACTAATATCAGGTGATGGTAGAAATTTGCAAGCAAATAGGTTTTACCGGTAGACCATTTCATTAAAAAGTCATTCATATGACGGTTGAAAACATTTTTTAAGAATGATAGCATTATTTCGTGACTATTTTTCATAAAATCTTGTATCTAAGCGTTTTGCATGCGGTTTATAAGTGTTAGGAAAAAGCTTTTAATTGTAGTGGTTTGATGTGTTTTTCGAGTTGGTTGGGTGTTTATTTGGGAGTGCTTCTCTGACTTATTCATCCACGGTGTAGACTATAAACACTAGGTCATGTCAAAGCCGGGTAACGAGACCAATTTCATATCTAGAGCTAGATCTAATAATTTATTCTATGACATTTAATTCTGAAGCTCATTGTTTATGTAATTTGCTTGCACATTTCTTTTTCAATCTTCATGGTGTTTTCACATATCAAATGACACAGACGCATCTGATCATTGATCTATGAGGACTCATTTTTCTTAAAAATGAGGAGTGATTCGCCGTCATTGGATTTCAGTTTGACGATTGACACAAGAAGGTGAGACCTGAAAGGTCATCAGTTCTAAAACAGCTTGTATTCCATGCCGCTGTCGACGTTTCAATGTAGGCGAAAATGGAAAACTAAAAATTATGAATCATAACTCTTAGTTTTTCTGGCTAAAACTAGGTCGAAAGATTTTTGAAAACGTCAAATATAAAAGTTTCTACTTATTGTGGGAATTGTGGACATAAATTGTTCGAAATGGGGGTGGGGATGTTCCTCATTTATTTCCCTTCATCAATCCTCAATACATCTTTGGTCCTTGTGAGGGCTTCGGGCTTATGTGATGCATTACATTCCCTAGCTGTCATTGTATATACGTATTAGTTATGCTGTGTGAAAATGGGGTTTAATGCATTTGCAAAAATATCGACCCAGGTCAGCCTGCACAGTCCATATCATTATACATGACTTGCCTGATATAATGTAGATCATGGAGAAGCATTAGATACCCTTTTGCCAGAGTCCGCTGTAATATATTGCATCTTGCCCATCATCATTTCTTGAGACAGAAAGCGTCGTATTTTCTATAGTTCTTTATTAAATCTTACTCATCAACAACTGTGTTGTTCTATTTATTTGTAAAATAACTTTTTCAATTTTCCGTCTCGGTTTATTTCAACATGTGTTGTACTTTCTATCATGTTTAGTTACGACACATCATTCTGTTACATGTTTGAGTGATTTTAAAGGTATTTGAAACATCTTAGCATCCTAAGCTGGTATAAAAACATCTCTTTCACATACAGCCACGATTATCTCTAAACCTTCTTCAGTTTATGCTATTTGATTAACATTAAAAATGTCCTTTTTTTCAAGACCGTACAATATTTAGTGCTTTTAGCGCTTTGATTTTTACCAGCAATCGTCCAAAGCATCAATACATTGATTGCCAAACTGCTGGAGCTTGAAACACAAATTTATCTCTGAAAGTGTTCACCGAAGGACAGACAGACGAAAGAAATAAACGGACTGATAACAATCTGTCCAAAAACATTTATTTTGCGGGAGTTATATTGATATAAACTTTTAAGTTAGTTTAAAGAAAATGAAACCCAGATCTTCTTATTTAATACTGCATTGTGCCAGAATAGCTCACAAGCATTTGACAACAGGCTGCACGCTGAGAGAAGTCTGATCTTCACCTCAGCGTCTTTACATCATCTGAGGTCAAGCACAGGAGCGAAAAGTGTAAATTCTATACCAAACAAAAGTATCTTCAAACTATCTGAAGTCGTGCATGGCAGCGAAAAGTATAATTTTTATACCAAACAACAGTGTTTTAGACGTGTCAAAATTCATAGCAATTGCAAATGAAAAATTAAATGTGGCCCAAGTAATGAATTTTTCTTCTAGGCATTTTTTGACCGAATGACAAAATTATAGCCATGTCCAAATTGAAACACCTTGCAGACCACAAACTAAATCTGGTTCAAATGACAGAAAACATTGTAGGAAGAAGGAGAAAATGCTGGTGACCAGCATTTCCCCTTTTCCCACAATGTTTTCAAAAGTTTATTTCATTATGGTCGCTAGAACCGAGATGGTGTCTAAAGGGGTTTAATAGTATAAAACATTGTTGGAAAAGGAGAAACTGTCGGTTACCAGTATTTTCTCCTTTTCCAACATAGTTTTCAGTTAGCTTCTAGCTGGGGTCATTAGAACTCGGGACTGTTTGGGACTGAAGGGTTGAAAATCATACCCGTGCATCCCTGTTGGGGATTCTGACGGTAAGTTTGTGGATCTTGAGTATCTGAAAAAAGAAAATGGACCAAAGGTGCGTGCTTGTTAACATAAATATGAAAGTCACGAAGAAACAATATTTACGTTAGGACAGAAGATAAACTCGGGTAATGAAGAATAAATATTCACTGTAGAATCGAGGATAACGGTCATGAAGAATCAACATTTACTGTAGAACCAAGGGTATTGGTCATGATGAAACAATATTTACAGTACAACAAGATAGTGGTCATGAAGAATCAACATTTACTGTAGAACAGAGGAAAAAGGTGATGAAGAATCATTATTTACTGTAAAACAGAGGACAAAAGTAATGAAGAAACATCACACACGGTAGAACAGAGTATAAAGGTCATAAAAAAACTAGAACTGAGGATAAGGGTCATGAGGAATCAATATTCACGGTAGAACAGAGGATAAAGGTCATACAGAAACAACACTTACTGTTGAACAGAAGACAAAGGTCATGAAGAGACAATATCTACTACAGAAACGAGGTTAAGGATTATAAAGAAACAATATTTACTGTAGAACAGAGAAAATAAGGGTTGTGAGAAAACAACTTGAACTGCAGAAGAAATAATATTTACTGTAGAACATAGAAAAATTATCATGAACAAACAATATTTATGGTAGAACAGAGGATGGCGGATTGTACTGTAGAACAGGACAAAGGGGATTAAGAAACAACAATAATACAGAAAAGAAGGTTAAAAGTCAGAAAAAAATATTTACAGTAGAAGAATTCATAAACGTTACAGAACAATAATATTTACTTTGGAACAGAGGATACGGGTTATATAGAAACAACATATATCGTGTAACAAAGCATACGGGTCATGCAGACACAACATTTTTATAGAAAAGAGGATGAAAGCCATGATGAAACAACACTTACTTATGAAAATAGAATAAGGGTCAAGAAGAAAATAATATTTACGATAGAACGAAGGTTAAACATAAGCAGAATTAGAAATTTTCTTCTTAGGTATACTATATCTACTTCTTTAGGTTAATCAGTCCCACAAATGAAAGAAAAGGAAAAGTATTTGTTTTAAAAATGTCCCCCCCATCCCCCGATTCAAATAAAAAAAAAAGGAGATGGCGAGAAAAATAGAAAATTTATATTTTTGCTTCGACAGTTGTAAAAAAAAAAACATCTAAAACATTTGACCTCTATACCACAGATTTACCCAGAATGAAAAAAAAAAATACTGGTAGTTCGCTTTAACTTCAGTTTTTCTGCGTAACTCTACGTTTACACCATGTTCCCGGCAGCCACGGCAGCCCCGTTTCTGACAACCGTGAATAAAACGGGATTGATGTAATGGAACGCAGAGGAACGGGATAAGCAAACTTGATCGCATCAGAACTTACCAGCACGTAACAAGCCGTAACAAGACTCAGTGACGATCCGTGTTTGGAGGTGGAAGCCCTTTTTTCACAGGTATCGATCAGGCCGTAATAGAACGCGACGATCAACCAGTTCCGCTACGGTCTGTTAGGTTTTCTCAGCAGCACCAGGACTGCCGTGGCAAATTGTTTGACAATCAAGAAATCTTGCACTGCAACCCGGCAATCACGGTCTGACAAGTTTGCTTATCTCGTTTCTCTGCGTTGTATTACGTCAATTCCCGTTTGGTCCACGGTTGTCAGAAACGTGGCTGCCGTGGCTGCCGGGAACATGGTGTAAACGTAAGGTTCCCTCCACGGCTTGTCACGGATACCGTGAGGTACCGTAAAAAGACTTAACTAAACTTGGTAAATGAAGGAAAAACGAACAAAATCTAAAAATCTAACGGCACACCACGTTTCGGACAAACGAGGCTGCCGTGGCTGCCGGGAACATGGTGTAAACCTAGGGTAAAAAGGTGGAAAGTCAGTAGCGGGAATAGTATCATCAGCCAGTAATTTACCATAGTCAGTCCGTCGCTGTCGTTCGCTTTTTCTCTTTGGTAAAGTTTTGGTTGAAGGCGGGGCTGGTGGAAGGGCATCTTCTTCAAGTAAAAATTTCAAGCAGCAATACATAGATTTTAACAAGATGACAAATTTTTAGACGTGTCCGTAACGAAAGCATTGCCGACGACAACTGCAATGTTCCTAAACTGATTGAAATTTGTCTACTTAAGCGTGAAAATAATGCATACAAATGTTTAAATGCTGGCTACAAGCATAATTACCATACCTTAATCAGAATATTTACAAAAGCCATCTTTTTTTTTCTGGCGTATTATCTACTTCATTTAACCTGACCCAGTCAAAATCATTTACATAAATCAATATTCTATTTTTATCCTCGGCATCGCTCGGCATATGTCCCGAATGGTCTCGGAAATATTTCGTGCGGTTTACGCCAATCAACCTCTAACTTACTAGATAAGTAATTGAGACTTTCCGGTCAATAGTGAAAAAAGCAAATATTGCAATTTCAAAGTTATTTTGTGGGAGAAATATCTCCTCTTCGGTCATTGTAGATCCAAGATCAGACTGCACGTTTTGTGCAGTCTGATCTTGATCTACACTGACCGCAAAAGCGCCATAAGTCGCGCTTTATAGGCTCAGGGTTAAATTGATTACCTGTGTATATAAATACCTTCCCGTGTATATATAACTTTCCGAATAATAGTCAAGAGTTCTATTTATATGCCTACTTATATATTCAGCATAAAGGTCAGGATCAGGTTAAATGAAGTGGGCAATACCACTGTACAAACATGGACTAGTGCGAGTATGTGCAGTCCGATGTTGATCTACACGTTTTGCTCATGTCTCATATATTCGGACATGTTATTTGTACCAAACAAATCGATAAACTGAACGAAACCTAGACCCACCAACCATTCTAAATTGCATTCTTAGCCTTATTCTAGATTTACACAAGTACACAAGTGACGCAGTTTATGACTGGCTAAACCATTTGGTTTAGCCAATCGGAAATTGCGTTACTATAAATTACTATAAATTTTGAAAAAGAAAGACATTGGCCCTTTTTTTCTTTTGTATAAAACATTGAAAATTTTCGGGGTCCCCCTTGATTACTCAAGGTCGATTATGTGTATTCTTTTAAACAATTTTATTCTATTATAATTGGCAATAATCATCTATGAAATGTTTGTTGTATTTTGAAATTGTAGTTTAACAATTTCGGTCATTTCACGCTGATCAGTGTACCTACGATTGTGTTTCCTGGCTTTCTCAGATCAGTACTAACACAACTTTCTCTCCAAACCACTGACTACTTTTCTACATGCATCTGAGGCGAGAGGCGAAAAATCGCCAGGAAAAAAGTTTTCCTCAAACGGGTAACCACCAGGTAACGAGTTAGATTCGCTTACCTCCGAGCTACCCGGTTGGGATGAAAAATTATTACTTTTAAGTTTTAGGTACGTAGAGAGACAGACAGAAGAAATAAAAGTTTATATATTACCTTTTCCGGGATTTGAGAATGCCCTGGCTGTGTGTCTATCGATAAACGCTGAAAGAAAGAACCAACATAGAAAGGAAATAACAAACTTTCAACATAAACTTAACAGTTTCTGCGCCATAGACGAAAAAAAGGACTTTCTGCAGATGACTTAGAGCAAAACCAGATCGTATCTGTCCGCTTGCTTCGCAAGGCTCATAAAAAGAAAATCTTTTGAATTTCAGTGCAGGATAACTGCTAAATAACTAACCTGAAACTTTCAAGCCGACAGTAAAAACCCAAATTTTGCTGTTTCAAAGGTATTTTTGGGATAGAGATATCTTTTTATCGGACAGTGTAGATCCAAGATCAGACTGCACGTTCTGTGCAGTCTGATCTTGATCTACACTGTCCGCAAAAGGTCAGTGAGTCGCGCTTAGCAGCCTGAGCGTTAAATTATCAGCAGTCGAAAGAGATCGAGTTTATAAATTTGGCGCTAAAAGTGTTGATCAAATAAACCGTTGATCTACAGCATTGAGAACAGAAAGTCAGTTTCCTTTTTTTCAGATCGATACTAGCCCTTAGAGTCCCGAACACGGTGCAAGCTGCTTTGTTAGATCAATAGATCAATGTAACGCTACAAAATAAGACATCTGTATAAATCAAAATAAATCTCGAACCAACACACCTCTATACTTTTTGAGACATTTTTTCCACCACGGCCTTATAGTTGTCTTAATCATGCTTTATGTTTTTACCTAGCTTGAAATTGCATGTACGTATCTATGGCTTAAAGATGAACAACTGCAGGTATCGTTCAGCGTTGACCGTACAGTCTGAGCTTTGATCTACAACATCCGCAATATCAAAACGCCGCTTACCTCAAAGCTACAAACATATAGAACTATTCAAAGCCGTGTACTTCATTTATTTGGGCAGCGAAAAAGGTAACAAGCTTGACTGATAAACATACACATGAACTGGAGAATTATGTCAAAGGAAACCAATTACAATGACTTTGTTTAGCAATACAAAATGAATAAGGAAAAAAAATGTGATGCTTAAAACTGCTGAAGAGAGCAAAACACAAGGACATTTAACTCATTGCTAGCAAATTTCAGGTTTGTGCAATACAGTTTTTTGAAAAAGAAAAAAGAGAAGAAATCTAGCAAGTGAAACCCAGTTCCTGATTGAACAAAATATAAAGTGGAAAAATAGTTAAGCCTTAAGGATTACGACCCCTAACTCATCGTGTAACAACGACGTTTTCGTAAGGACTATTCGGCCAATCTCGGCAACTTCCGTCTTTTTATATGAGAGTTAGGGGCCGTAGACCTTATTTCGCCTTTCACAGCATTTGCGGCCATTGTCAATCACCCAATTCAGTATGATCTTTGGTCTACAATTTCTGTTTGTCTGATAAATAGTGGACAAGACCAATCTCGAAAATGCAATCTTGTTTCTATACTGGTTGTGTCTATAAGGTCTATACAGCGCTCTAAGGGGTAATTAAAAGAAAAAAAAAGTATCAACATACATGTAGTCTCGATGGTCTTCCTAGCAATTGGTGGAGGTCCATCCGGATTTGTTGTAAAATCGCGCTGTGGCAACGGAGGCACTGATTTCATATCTGCATTCCGTTCACCTCTTGATACACCTCCCCTGTTACTTACAGCACCTCCTTGTGGTTCTATCATTTTATGTCGATAATTTAGGGGCGGGGCGGGATGCGGGACGTCTGTATCTGTGGAATGGTTCCTTCTCGGAAAGTTCTTGACCTTTGGGCTTGTATCAACGGATAAATGGCTTCGATGTACGGGTCTGCTAGGAACAGAATCTCTTGCTGGTAATGGTGGCGGCACTCTATCGGTTCTGTGTGACATCATTACTGCTGCCATTGCGTTTATGTCATGTCTGAAAACGAAAAAGCCTATACATGTACTCTACAAAACACAATTTGCCATTACGCATGTACTTGCACATAATTGAATAAGCCATTACAGATCACTTTGGGTGGTTACTTCTTGCTATTTTCAAATAATTTAATATTAGTTTTTTTCATGAACATTGGCGAGTTCTGATTGGCTGAAAATTTTTTTTCATAGCTCCATGAAAAAAAAAAAAAAAAAAACAGCAGTGCCGGAACTACTTTTGCAGTCAAACTAATATAAACAAACATGTATACGAGATTTCATAATGTTTTTTCGTCTGATTTTATATCGAGTCCGAAGTTCAAATTGATAGCTGAATTTATTTTTTCTGAATACTGAAAAAAAAAAAAAAAATCTAACAGTAAATTAAAAGAGAGAGCTGAAAACTCATTGTTACTCTGCTGGGTTTAAACAATCTTATTTTCAATTTAATTCTAGCGTATTGAACTTCTAACAATAAATCCACTCAATCTGCAAATGTTCAATACTATAATGACGTCATGAACGTCATTTTTACGTCATGAAGGAGCAGTTTTACCGCGCTATGAAATATGAAAAGGACAGTAAATAAATACGCAATGTTGGATTTACAAAAAAAAGAGCAGTTAGAATTATTTAAGTGCATATTTGTTGTCTGTGATATTGAATTATAAGGAATGAAGAGATTTTTTTTTTTGTTTTCATGGAGGTAGAGCGCTCTATGAAAAAAAAAAAAAACCTAATCACACTTTTGTATGAAACCGCAAAGCGGTTTCATACAAAAGTGTGATTAGGTTTTTCTTTTTCTTTTCATACCTCCATGAAAACAAAAAACAGTTCTCTTCATTCCTTAAATGTGCTGCATTTCAAAGGATCACAGACATGCATTAAACCCGTTTTTGCCTGAGCTTGGCTCAGTTTTGTTGCATGGTTCATCTCTGTCTTCCTAGCAGTTCGAGTTCTCTAACACTTGCTCTTAGATGTTTAATGAAATAAAGTATTTTCTCAGATTTCGAACTGAAACCTTATTGTATGCAACTTTAACGGTTAACTCTAAAAACGCTTTCCACCATTTTCATTACTTTTGCGACCAGTGTAGATCAACGTCAGACTGCACAAGACGTGCAATGTGATCTTTGATCTACACTGTCCCCTTTGCCAAAAGTTTTTGTGGAAAAGCAACCCTGATATCGGTCAACTCTTCGAGTCATTTATTATGTAAATATCAATTTTCAAGCAGTAGAAACATTTTAAATCATTTTCTTAGAAGGTAGCGAACATTGCAGATGCAAGACCAGACTGCGTGTTATGCGCAGATTGATTTTGATAAACTTTGTCTTCAATAACATTTGATATTGTTACCAGGATTTTTACAGCTGCATTAATTTGAATTTTGACGAAAAGTATCTAAAAAGAAGTTTACATTTAGAGAGGAAAAACCGTAAGAACATGACTTTTAACTCTTAATTTGAGGGAAATGAGCAACAACGACAACGACGCCGAAAGCAGCAACAACAAAAGCAACAACAACAATCACAATAAGTTATTCGCCAGCAGCTATAGAGTTCATACATTAGCGCCTGTACCGACTGAACTATCTGTGCAGGCGAAAGAAAATTATTTCTTTTTTCCCCTTTTTATTCTGAAACATTCCGGACCGAAAGCTGATTGTATGCAACTTTACGGTTAATCCTCAACGCACAGGTCATCATTTTGTTTCTTTGTGGCCAGTGCCGATCAAGATCAGACTGCACAAAAGATGCAATCTGATCTTGGTCTACAATGTCCGCTTTGCAATGACATTTAGAAGATAAGAAAAATTAACATTTTATTAAGTAGGTTTTTTTTAAGTCAAAAATTACGCTCTTGGTTTATTTGGGACTTTAGGGGTAACCATTAGTCCGCTTAGCGTGACCCAAAGACTTTTTGCGGACAGCGTAGATCATGATCAGACTGTACAGAACGTGCAGTCTTATATTAGATCTATACTGTCCCTTCCAGAGATAACCCCCATAACTTTAAAAAATAATAAACTTTGGCTTCTTACTATCGGCTTTGAAGCTGTATTTCACTTATTTTGTAGGGTAAGGGTTAAGATAGGAATTGAGAGTATCAGGTAAACTGGTGGACTTATTTCAAATGAAATAAATCTTGAAAATGCTATTTGCCCGAGCTAGTTAATCGTACAGGAAAAAAAGAGTATATTTTACCGACTCACACACTTAATAATAAAACGGCCAATTAATCAATCGGTTGATAGATGGACAGATCGAGTAATCAGTCAATCAATCGATCAATCAATAAATCCATCGATCTCTGATTCAATCAACTAACTACAAGTCGATTGATCACGATCAACTGAACGATCAATCAATCGAATACACGAGGCGTGGATTGTGGATCGTGGATCGGTGGATCAGTCTCAACATTTGAATCCCCCTGTATATCAGACTGCATTGCGTACTGGGACGATTCAACGGACCATTTAATATACGAGTACATACTGATACTGCACAGTGTAGTTAATCTGTTACTGAAGTATAAAACCGTATTAAGACTATTTCAAGAGGTCTAGCTACTGAAGTATGTAACGAGCCTTTAAGCCTGACGACGTCATAGGCTAAAACAGCAGCATTGGCGGACGGCATAGATCAAGATCAGAGAGCACAGAACGTGCAGTCTGATCTTGGATCTCTATCGTCCGCTGGTTTAAGTAAGTCATAAAAAATTCTATCCAACTCACTTGGATTGTATTTTTAGCCTTCGATAGAGATCGGGTTTCTATATTTGACGCAGACAGAGTTAAGGATAGGGCACCCTAATGGGATTTCTGTAACATCGCCTTTCATCGCTAAAACCGTACGGACTCGGTTAATCCGTAATCGATACGGGGATCCAGCGTCTATAGGCCGATCGATTACGGATTACCCGAGTCTTAGCCGAATGCGTAGGTGTTTTCGGCGATGAAACGCGATATTACATGAATCCTATTAGGGTGCCATATCCTTAATATCTTTACGTTCTTTTGTTATCACTTTCTATGCAAGATACGTATCAACACATTTCTCTTCCTTGTTTAGAACACAGGCTGTCCTATAACCTAACAATGTGTCGCAATATCAGTTTCTGTGCGAAAATACCGAGCTTTTATAGTATCGTATTTCGTCGTTTCGAATGAACGCTTTAACGCACAATCCTGAGTTTCACCGACCCTGAGGAAATAGCATTTAGAAAACCTTGTGGGAAAAGGAGAAAATGCTGGTAACCAGCATTTTCTCCTTTTCTCACAAGGTTTTCTATACTTTCACAGACAATTACCGCCGTTTTTGGCTTCACTTTTGTTGTCTGTAAATGCTTTTAATTTGTACAAAAGACATTGATGATCAATAAGTTGTAAGATCGAATCCTAGATCGGCTGATTTTTTTTCCTCGGTGCGATCATAGCACGAGTACAATGATAGTGATCGCCAATCGACGTTCTGTCGTTGCTCAAGAGTGTACAATATGACCTTTCCCCAAACCCCTCTCAAAGAAATGTAGGATAAACCTGTTTGTACACAGAATACTCTGATGCTCACAATAACGCCTAAACACGAGACTGTATGGCCTGCAACACGCGAAAAGGGGCATTCGGACATTTGCTTAAAGTGTCGTCTCGGAACAGCCAGTGCAGTCTGCGCAGGCTAATCCAAAATGACACTATCTGTTTTTATGTAATTTTCTGTTTTGCGCCAGTCTACTATGGGATAAAATCTAATGTAGCGCAGTTTCACTATATCATCTTTAATACATACATGTGCGCTAAATGACCAAAGTTGTCGTTGCGCCATAAAACAGCATTCGCTTGTTTCAAATGAAAGATTTAACGTTTAAACAGGTAAATAACAATATGGGAAAAGAAGAACCAGCATTTTCTTCTTTCCCTACCATGTTTTCTAAAGATTTATATTTTACAGGGTCATTTAAACTCTGGATATTTTGGGGGAAAAAGTTCATAACTGGCTTCCTACACGCGAAAAGGGACATTCGGACATTTGCGTAAAGTGTCGTCTCGGATCAGTCTGCGCAGTCCGCTCAGGCTAATCCGAAACGACACTTTCCGTTTTTCAGTAATTATCTGTTTTGTGCAAGTCTACTGTAGCACAGAATCTAATGTAGTCGTAAAGTGCCGTCTCGGATTAGCCTGCGCGGACTGCGCAGGCTGATCCGAGACGATACTTTACGCAAATGTTCCTATGCCCCTTTTCGCGTGCTGCAAGCTATATTATAGGACATGCATGTAAACCCAACCACTTTTAACAGCTAAAAAACAATCCATCGAAACACAGAAAGATTCTTAATTCATAGTCATGACTCAAAACAAACTGACGGTATAGATCCAAGATCAGAATGCACGTTCTCTGCAGTCTGATCTTGGATCTATGCCGTCCGCAAAATTTTCAGCTTTCGCCTTTTGCATTTAAAGGGTTAAAAGATGACTTTCATCTTTCTCCAGAGTGTTTTGATCAGTTTCTTGACCTTCGGTACTATTTACACAATAAAATACTTGAACGTTTTATAAATATAACTGGCTTGCAACACGCCAAAAGGGACATTCGGATATTTGCGTAAAGTGTCGTCTCGAGACGGCACTTTCCGTTTTTGTGTCATTTTCTGTTTTGTGCAAGTCCACTGTATCACAAAATCTAATGTAGTCGTACAGGGCCGTCTCGGATTAGCCTGCGCGGACTGCACAGGCTGATCCGAGACGACACTTAACGCAAATGTCCGACTTCCCCTTTTCGCGTGTTGCAAGCCATATTATGAGTCAAGCTCTAATAATAAGGGGGCTTCATGCATCTTTTTGTATGTATTACACTAAGCAATTCATCAAATGACTATGGATGCATAAAATCTATTTAGTGAAACAACCGACGAAATCATTTGGTAGAATGATCCTTGGACATACAGAAAATTTTCCAATAGCAGAGATTTTCGACACAGGTCAGCCTGCATTAAGCCCCCTTTTTACAGAGAAAGGCTCAATTATCTTTCTTTTCCTTTTTTTACCTCTTTATTAGTCGACAAAATTTTCGACTTAACAACAATTGACTTAACAGCAATGAAATTGATCAATTGATTGTATGGTGTTTAACGCCGTTTTCAACATTATTTCAGATATATCGCGGCGGCCCGTGCACCTATCCATGCTTTCCTGGAGTGTCTTTTTACCAGTACTCCGCACAATTTTCTTTCCAAGCCACTGGCTGCTTTCCCACATAACCATCGTCGAAACAATGGTCAGCAGTGGGAGAGGAATGAATTCTGTCGCAATGACTGTCATCAATCCTCCGAAAGAAATTGGACGAGCCAGGGATCGAACCCACGATCCCCTGTTCTCAAGTCCTGCACGCTACCGACTGAGCTACCAGGACTCGGCAACATCAATGAAACCATTTGCGGATGACAATTCAGACGTGCCTCAAATAGTGGGAATATTTTTGAAAAGAGTAGAAAACATTGATGGAAAAGGAGAAAATCACATCGCCACAATATCTTCAAGACCTGTCTGATTCTTGGGTTGACAAAAAAAAAAGAGGATCGGTTGGTAAAGTGTTAGACCCCAACCCTTACAGCAGTGATAGGCGAAAACAGGTACTTTTGGGGAGGGCATAAATCAAGATCAGGCTGCAGAGAATGTCCAGTCCGATCTTGAATCTATACCATCCGCTGGCTTAATCAAACTTATTATTTGAAAGAAAGAAAAAAGATATGAGCCGTGCTCTGTGAAAAGGGGGCTTAATGCATCTGCGAAAAGTATCGACCAAGGTCAGCCTGCGCAGTCCGCGCAGGCTGACCTGGGCCGAAACTTTTCGCTATTGGTCAATTTTCTGTTTGTCAAAGGACCAGTCTACTTCACGATTAAGTCGGTTATTTAAAAAAGTGGCTGTCACGGATCCATAATTATGTGATGATTTGGGGCGGTATCATGTATCACGGTGATGCATTTAGCCCCCTTTTGCCAGAGCATGGCTCATATATAAATTTCAGTGAATTATAATTTCAGCCGTCAAAACTCGTCCAGCCTATATTACACTGTATTTATCAGTACACTTGTCCATTGTCCAAAGTAAAACCATTTGCCGGCGACAATTTAGACCAGGCTTAATTAATTGGATTTTGTCTTTTGAACTTCTAAAAGCATTGTGGTAAAAGGAGAAAATGCTGGTTACCAGCATTTTCTCCTTTTCCAACAATGTTTTCAAATGTTTTTTTTCCCTCAGGGTCGTTAAAACTGGCCATTGTGTGTGGTAAAGGGGGTATGCAATTTAAAGTATACATAACGACTGGATTATGTTATCTACAGGTGTAATACGATACATCAAATTCATCCGTCTCTAATAAAACGACTTGCATGACATGCCGTTATCTAATTTAACAAACCACCGTCTACATGCATGGGTTCTTTCCGTCTCTTAGCAGAGCATTTGCCGAGCCCCGGTAGCTCAGTCGGTAGCGTACAGGACTTGAGAACAGGGGATAGCTGGTTCGATTCCCGGCTCTGAAAATTTCTTTCCGAGGATTGATGATAGTCATTGCGACAGGAATCATTCCTCTCTCACCGCTGACCATTGCTTCGACGATGGTTATGTGGGAAAGCAGCCAGTGGCTTGGAAAGAATATTGTGTGTAGTACTGGTAAAAAAAAACTCCAGAAAAGCATGGATAAGTGCACTGGCCCCTACGATATAACTGAAATAATGTTGAAAACGGCGTTAAACACCATTCAATTAATTAATCAAGCAGAACACTTTCGCAAAAATTGACGCAAAGGGAGAAATTGCCCAAGATGAATCGGGTCGATACCTTTTAGCAGGTTGGTTAAGCCACTTTTTCACAGAGCGTGCCGAAACTCATCCTCGTTAACCCAGGTCCATTTCATCTCCTTAACTGTAACCTGCTGTTTAAGTTAAATGAAAATTTCCAGCCAATAAAAAAAATCTAATACTGTAATTCAAAAGGTTTTTTTTTTTTGGAAAATGCCTTTTTATCGGACAGTGTGGATCCAAGATCAGACTGCACGTTCTGTGCAGTCTGATCTTGATCTACACTGGCTGCAATACCGTCTTGAGTCGTGCATGACAGCCTGAGAATTACTAGAAACTACAATCATCACTATAATAGTATTTAACGAAATGAAGTGCACCTGGGTTAACGAGGACGGTCTCAACTGCACAACTATAAAATTTACAGCGACGATATGGATTCATGTAATTATGAGTATATTGACGTGTAATTAATGTCATTGTGTCAAGGGACGATGCGACGGATTGGCCTTCGCATAACATAAGAACCAAAATGTTCAACGATATGTATGATTTACAATGTATTGATTGTACGAGTACAATGAGTATGTATCATAATTGGCCTGCAACACACGAAAACGGGCATTCGGACATTTGCGTAAAGTGTCGTGCCGGATCAGCCTGCGCAGTCCGCGCAGGCTAATCCGACACGACACTTTCCGTTTTTATGTAATTTTCTGTTTCGCGCAAGTCTACTGTAGCACAAAATCTAATGTAGTCGTAAAGTGCCGTATCGGATTAGGCTGCACGGACTGCGCAGGCTGATCCGAGACAATACTTTACGCAAATGTCCGAATGCCCCTTTTCGCGTGTTGCAAGCCATATACTTGTGTGCATAATTAAGTAATTATTATTACATAAGTATACTGAACGGTGTTGTACGTCGCTTTCAACATTACTTCTGTCATATTGTCATGTTACGGCCACAATTTATTTATTCGGATATGTTATGAGTTTCAACCCTTTGCCTCCTAAATAAAAAACCAAAATGTTGCTGTTTCAAAGGTCCTTTTTTTGGGGAAAGATATCTCCCTATCGGTCCGTGTAGATCGAAGATCAGACTGCACTTTCTGTGTAGTCTGATCTTGATCTACGCTGTCCGCAAAAGGTCCCCAGATAAGAAGACAGACAGACAGACAGACAGACAGACAGACAGACAGACAGACAGACAAAGGGGGGAGGAGAAAACATGCAGAAATAGAAATAGCAGATGAATAGAGAAGAAATTATAAAAGCTTCAAAAAGAGGTTATACCTTGAAATGTAGATATGTACATACATGTACGAAAAGGATGAATTTCAAAGAGAGGGGGAGAGAGAGAGAGAGAGAGAGAGAGAAAGAGAGAGAGAGAGAGAGAGAGAGAAAATATACAGGAAAGTATGTAGATGAATAGATAAGAAACTTCGACGGCTTCAAAAACAGGCACAACCATGAGCTGTAAATACGGAACGCATCGATTTGGGCACGGAGAAAAATGACAAACTAGATTGTTTATAGCACCATTTTGAACACGACATAATTGGCCTGCAACACGCGAAAAGGGGCTTTCGGACGTTTGCGCAGTCCGTGCAGGCTAATCCGAGACGGCACTTTACGTCATCATTAGATTTTGTCCTACAGTAGACTTTGCGTTAAACAGAAAATCGCACACGATCGGAAAGTGTCGTCTCGGTGAGCCTGTGCGGACTGCACAGGCTGATCCGGCACGATACTTTACGCAAGTGTCCAAATGCCCCTTTTCACGTAATGCAAGCCAATTATCATAATAGATGCAAATTTGTTTTTAATCATCTTTTTAATACATTTGTATAGTTCATTACTTTCGCACAATACCTGTTTTTTGTATGCGCTTTAACATATTTTAACCTGCACATGCCTTTTTCTTTTCGTCTCGAGGCAGGTCAGTTCTAAAAAGGCTAGGGCAAAAGGAGGCACTGCCCATAAGAAGCGATCCATCTCGTGTCATGTACAGTGTGTACAAACATGTATTAATATTTATCGAAAAAAAAGCGAAGTAGAAATGAGCAATGCTATGTGGAAAGGGGGCTTAATGCATCTGCAAAACAAGTATCGGCTTAGGTCAGCCTGCACAGTCCACGCAGGCCAACCTGGACCGAAACTTTTTGCAACTGGTCAACTCCCTACATGTCAAAAGATCAGTCTACCTCACGATTCAGTCGGCTGTCAGAAGAAGTGGATTTTTATGGATTCCTTGCTCTGTGATGTCTTGCTTGGTTCAGAATTACGAAGATGCATTAAGCCCCCTTTTGCCAGGGCATGACCCAAAACGTGTAATTCGAGCATATGTATTGCAGTATTTACTATCCAAATCATAATGAACGATTTCGCATACTGAATTAAACGCTACACCACAAGGGCCCGTGTTTTAACGACCATAGGAAAGATAACTTCCGAAAACATACTGGGAACAGGAGAAAATGTAGGTAACCAGCATTTTCTATTTTTCTCGCGATGTTTTTCCCAACTCTATCAAAGGCAAATCCCTTCATTTTAGCTACATATGCTTAGGAAATCTAAGATTTTGCCGTATGATTAAGACAAAGTCTTATCTAACACTATAGATAGAAATATACCGAGCGTATCTTCATATGCATCCTCCAGATAACACTTGAGCTATGCTCTGTGAAAAGGGGGCTTAATGCATCTGCGAAAAGTATCGACCCAGGTCAGCCTGCGCAGTCCGCGCAGGCTGACCTGGGCCTAAACTTTTCGCTATTGGTCAATTTTCTATATGTCCAAGGCCCAGTCTACCGTATGATTAAGTCAGTTGTTAAAAAAAGCAGCTACTATGGATCCATAAGTATGGGATGGCTTGGCTGGTATCATGCATCACGGAGATTCATTAAGCCCCCTTTTGTCAGAGCATGGCTCATTTATAAACGAATTCGCTCACTGTATAAATCCTTTTCGGGATAATGGCAAAAGCAGATGCCGTTGCGGACGGCAAAGATCAAGATCAGACTGCACAGAACTTGTTATTTGATCTTGGATCTTGGATCAACACGGGACCTACCGTCAGATTGTTTTGTCAAGTCTCCGAGATAAAAACTTTCTGATTTTCAGTTCATTATGTTTTCAGCTCTCACGAGAAATTAAGATTATATATTTGGGGTTGGTTGAATGTGCCCAGACTAAGTAAATTACTGTACAAATACCACTTTTTACACCCCCTGCATTTGACATTTTTAAAACATTGTGTGAAAATGAAAAACTGATTGTAACAACTAATTTTTTCATTCTTCCACAGAGTTTTCTGTACAGTTGGGGGGGGAAAAAAAGTGTTTTTTTTTTTCTTTCCTTGCTTGTAGGTTGAGTACATTGTAATGCTTTTCGGTACGTCTAAAAACCAAACTGTATAGTAAACCCAGAGGGGTAACTCTTTACAAGACGACAAAGTTTTATAGGTCTCAAAATTAATTGTTATCCTGCTATTTAGGTTAGATGAAACTTTCATGCCTTAATAAAATCCCGAAAAATGTTACTTCAAACTTATTTTTTGAAGAAAAAATATCTCCTTATCGGACAGTGTAGATTCAAGATCAGACTGCACAGAACGTGCAGTCTGATCTTGGATCTACACTGTCCGTAAAAGGTGAGGGAGTCACTATTGAAAAATCAAGTCTAGCTTAAATAATGTAATTTTGTCTTTATATGGGTAGAAAATACTATAGAAAAAGGAGTCAATGCTGGTAACTAGCCTTTTCTTCTCTCCCCCAAATGTTTTGAAAAGCTTTTTTCCTATGGGGTTACATCTGTAAACTCACCTGCGGTCCTGCTTGACTCAGTGGTAAAGTGTAGGACTCGTAACCTGAAAGTCGCAGGTACCAGTCTCACTGGAAGCGCTTGGTTATTCGTGAAGAGTCCTTGGGCAAGAAACTTCAGAGTCCAAGCTTCGTACGGGTGAAACCCATGACATTCATGAATAAGCGATGTGTCGCCGTAACACGACTGAAATAATGTTGAAAGCAACGTAAAACATCATTTAATCAAATTAAACTCACCTTTAGTATAAAACTCCCTCAGAAGAATCACAAAATGGATTTATATTCCGCACAAAAACGACACTACTCAAAAACACATAAGGAAATTCATTAAAGAAAAAAGAAAGAAACAGTTACTCAATAGACAGTGAATCAAAAGTGAAGTAGAGTCAAAGATTGAGAAAGTTACACGATTGTGAAATACACACGATACTCGTATGACTGTATCTTGACAGTGTATTCATAATAAAAAAATCTGTGTCAAACAAGGAAGTTTTGAAACGTTTGATTATTCACTTCAACAACGGGACCTTTTAATTTATCACCGGGATCCTGCGTGGTTCAGCGGCTACCGTATAGGAGCCGTTATCCGCAGGTCCCGGGTTCGATCCTTACTCGAGACGGTCGGCTTTCTGTAAGATTTGAAAGAAACACACGTTCTGATTGGCTTAACCAAATGCTATAGCGAATCAGAAGATATGTTACTTCTAAATGTAAAATTTCTGTAACATTTTGAAAGAAAAAACGTTCTGATTGGCTAATTCCAATGCTTTAGCGAATCAGAAGTTGTGTTACTTTCTAAATGTAGAATTAGACCAAGAATGTTCTTAACCTTTCACAATACAATCCTGACTTTTCACGACCTTGAGAAAGAGGACTTTTGAAAACATTGCGGGAAAAGGAGAAAATGCTGGTAACCAACATTTTCTCCTTTTCCCACAATGCTTTCTACCCTTCTCAAAACAAGTATCAATTTTTCAACCACCGATATTTTGTCGTCTGCAAATGCTCTTAATTTGGAACCGTCTAAAATTTTGTCCTTTTGGTAAAGGGTTTATCCTAATCCTGCCAAAAAAAGTTACCTGAAACTTTCAAGCCGATAGTAAAACCCCGATCGTTGCTATTTCAAACTTATTTTCCGGAGAAGAAAATCTCCTTATCGGACAGTGTAGATCTAAGATCAGACTGCACGTCTGTGCAGTCTGATCTTGATTTACACTGTCCTCAAAAGGCCAGTGAGTCGCCCTTAAAACCCAAAGGGTTAAGAATGGTTGATGAATACGGACCCTCCTTGTAGTTGTGGAACCCAGGACACACATATTTAAGTGAGCTGTCGACTTGGTATGACTGAAATAATGTTAAAAGTGGCGTAAAACGCCACCCAGTAAAGCCTAAGTTACCATACACCCATCCCCATCGGTGCAATGTTAATCATTGACCTGCTAAATAAATCAAATGAAATTTTCAAGTCGAAACTAAAAACCAAAATATTGTTATTTCAAACTTATTTCTGGAGGGGTGGGGGAGGGGGCGGGTTTATGTCCTTATCGGACAGTATAGATCCAAATTCAGATTGCACGTTCTATGCAGTCTAATCTTGATCTACCCTGTCCTCAAAAAGGTCCTTGAGTCGTGCTTAGCGGTCTTAGGATTAATCTTTCACTAGGGTCCAGCGTCGCTGCAATATCATGCTATCAGGGTCCTGCGTGCTCACTGATGCAAGCCTCACTTAAAGCACTGGGTTTTTCGTGACAGTGTCCTTGAACAAGGTAATTCAGAGCCCTAGCCTGGTAATGGTGAAAGCAGGATATGCATGGATATGTGAGCAGTCGCCGCAATATGACTAAGATGATGTTGAAAGCGGTTGTAAAACACCATTCAATCAATCAATATTATTGAAAACATTTATGTTAAAATGAACCACAGTAGATAGTAAAATACCCTATCTGGCTTATTTTGATCGCGTTCAAAAATGAGCCAGCTAATTTCTTAATTAAACCCACACAAATTTCTTAATCGACTAACTAGTTAAGCAGGCAAACCGATTAACTAGTTAACCAGACAAACCAACTACCTAGTTAACCAGGCAAACCGACTAACTAGTTAACCACGAATCCAAGGCTAACTTAAACTTTAAAAAAAATTAATTTTTATTTTTAAAACTTTTTTCTAACTTAAAATTTTTTTTAAAATTTTTTTTCGATCAATCACATATGTCAGTCCAAAAATTTTTTGAAATTTTCTATTTTTACATAAACAAATTTGTCAAACAATAAACATGGAACCATTAAAAGAGTTTCTCGGAGAGATAAATTTAAACGATGAAGGCTTACTAAAGTCAATAGAAAACATGAAAGAAAATTTAGTAAATGTTGATACAGCTAAAGATAAATTCAAAAATTTAATTTTTGATTTCCCAAAAGAATTCCAAAGGATATATTCAGCTAGATTTGCTACGCTTCTAAGTAACTACATGAACTCCATTTTAGATAGTATAGATGAAAGAATAAGACAACATTTACCAATTAGAGCAGCATTATGGAAAAATTTATATACTTTTAGTAATGCACCTAAGAAAGAGATAGCATCTCAAGCGAATAAACAGCTTGGAATAAAAATAAAAAAGAAGGGAAAGACAAGAAATGAAGTAATATTTGAAATGGTAGAAGATTTTTTATTAATAGATGAACATAATCATTTATCAAACATCAAAAATATAAGAAGATTAAGAGGAAGCTGTGCTAGACATATAAATGTAACAAGGAAATTATCAAATAATATAACAAGCAACATTCCAGATATATAACTTACAATGATAAGTTATATATTACAACTTAACATTTTCATAAATTCATTTCTTAAAGTTATATTTTATAATGCCCCCAAGCTAATGTATCAATCTTGTTTTTCAAAACAAACCTTTTATCATCACTTGATCCTAACGCTTTTTTGTTTAACTCTTCAGTATACATATTATGACCCCTACTTCTTAAAACAGTCATCTTTCTATACTGATCCTTTTCTGTAAGCAAACACTCTTTGTAATTATCAAAATTTATCTCTTTCTTAATAACCGCTTTTTTAACACCTTTACATCTTTTATCTTCCTCACCATCTAAGGTTTTATAAGCATACATTTTTGCTCCTAAACCAACAAACTCAGTCATAGTCTTACCACCTAACTCATCTTTAAACTTTCCAACTACTCTTGCATTACAATTATTTTTTAAGAAATGATCTTTAGGATAATTGCTTGTATCAAACATTTCAGGTACATCTTTTTCCATATCCTTATACAAATTTTTAGTTTCTATTTCAATAATAAAACTATCTGTATCAGTATAACACAATCTAACCTTTTCACCATACTTAGCTTTAAAGTAATTATAATAAGTTTTTTGCATACGTGTTTTACTAATGTCTACGATGCTTAATCCTGAGTAAATAGGTTTAATATATTTTAAATTAGTGTTTTTCATGTGTACCGCTGTTAGGTTTTCATAAAATATTGTTGTGTGGTTATAGTTTGGTTTTGCTACTAATTTCCTATAACGATCCTCACTATAAACCAAGTGTATCGTTACTCTATTTCTCAGGTTTTCCATAGTCTTACCAAAGACTGAATTATTCATCAACTTAAAAAAATCTTTCTCAAAATTATTTTTAGCTGCTTTTCTTAGTTCGATGTTTGTATTAATGTATGGTTTAAGCCATGCACTTTCCTCAAACTTAATTCCTCGATGTATTTTACTAATCTTTAAACCTAAATCAACACATGTTTTTAAGGCTTCATGATGAATAACATAATTCTTTTTGTTATTTAAGTTTGGAATAAGTTTTTCTACTTTTTCTATCTTTAAACGTTCAGGTGCTAAAGGAAAGTCATTGTGTAAATCAGATAATTCTTTAGGATATTCTAAATCTACTTCTAATACACAAGGAATTTTTTGCCAAATTTCTAATTCTTTATTTTTCATCCATTTAAAACCATGTGTAGGAAGAGGGCGACTCATTGCCCAAGGATAAAGGCTGTTTGCGTCTATATATAATGAATATTTTGATCGTTTACTAGGATCATATAATTCACCCATATCCTCATTATTTGCTTTTGCATATCTTTTACTACACATACTAACACCTCCTCTAATACCTGATTCTACCATCAAAAGCATATCAGGATCAGATAAAAGCTCTAGGTTTACTTTTGTTATTTTCAATGCTGCATCCCAAGCTAAACCAGGAGCGGTATAATACCAACTAGGATCTAAGTCATAGTTTTCACGGCAAACATCTCTAAAGTTTTCGAAAACATCTGCTAAAAGCAATACATCTATTTTATTGTAAAGTTCTAAGTAATCCTTAAACGTTTTCATATTAAAAGCTTTCCAAACCTTTTGCGCATGAGCAAAATCTTCATTTGTAATTCCTTCTTTGTTCAAACTCGAGTAAAATGCTTCTTTGGGTGGTAATTTCTCTTCTTTAAGTTTATCAAATGAATCTAGGTACTCATAAGGAAAAACTCCTTTTCTCCTAACCAAAGGTAGTTGTTCTTTAGTGAAATATTTTGATAAAATTTTTAATTGATTTTCCTCTAAATTGCTTGAAAGTTTATCCAAACTAGAACTCATAAACTTAAAGCTATCAAGGAATCTAATCGTATGGTTTATATTTTCTCCTACCCAAATGTCTTTACTAAAACTAATATATTTCTCTTCATTATTTGGAATACAGTCAATCTTCCCATCAGATTTACCAAGACATTTAATAAAAAGATGAGCATCATATCCACTAAGATTATGAAGGTATACAGGTGTGAAGTTAGGATTTCTAGCTTTTAGGTTGCATTTATTATGTGCGGCGCCTCTATATTTACCTGTAAAATGACAGTGATCCCTTACTCTATAATTAACACGATTAAATTTTCCACCACAAATCCAACAGTGTGTTTGTTGTGTATGTTTCATTTTTTCCTCTATTGTTATTTCAATAGGCTTTGGGTTTTGGTGGTACTGTTGATGAATTTTTTGTATATCATCTTTTAACTGGTTTATAAAAACTTCCTCAGCATTTTCTCCAATATAACTTCTTTCTATAGGAGCACACACAGCATCATCACAACATTTTATAATATAATAAAAACTGCAAAGTATATGCTTTTGACGTTGTATAGTATAACTTTTTTCTGGGTTTGGTTGGCATGTGTGTATTGGTTTTAAAACACTTTCAAAATCAGCGTATGCAACAAAGGGAAACCCAAGTTTTCTAGCGTGGTTTTCAACAGCTTGCATGGTACCTGGTTTTGGCATTTCTAAAGCAATATTTTCATGTTCATTACAGTATTGTTTATGTTTTTCCAAAAGTTCTTTACTACCAAAATGATTCATGCATCGTTTGCAATATTCCATACCACCATTGTTACTTACTTGTTTTCTCATTAAACTACTAAATTTTTTTATGAGGGCATAGTGCATGCTATCGTCATTAGTAAAAAGAAGATCAACATGTTTACTTTTTTCATCTTTTGTAATTCTTAAAGGATAAAATTTACAATCGTTGGTATACCCATACACGTTTACACTAATTTCTGAATTTTGTTATTCAAACTTATCTATATCTTTAAACGAAACAGGATACTTTATTCCCTCCATGTTTAAACTACTTTCCTTTGCTTGCAAAGCCTTATCAGCTATCTCTGCATTATGCTCTTTAGAGTTTAACGCTCTTAAAACACACCATAAAAAGCATTTATCATCTTTATTTTTCATATTGATAACTGCTTTTTTGTTAGCAATCCATTTTGGCAAAGGTAAGTAACCATTAGCTCTTAATGGAGCATAAACAGCTGTATGTAGTTCTAACCGCACTATACTTCCAAATGTCCAACCACTACCTTCTCTTTGAAAATTAGCTAAATTTTCTAAAACTTCACCTATCATTCTATTCAACAAATCCTCTATTTCTCCTCTGTTTAAATTTAAATGTTGATTACTATGGAAAGCGCGTTCAACAGGACCTTGGTTAATATTTGTCATTAACCATAATTTGCACCTAAGTACAAGTTTTACCTTTGTTTGTAAATTACTAGGAAGAGTATTTATAAGAGACATCCATGTTTCTGCGAAAAATCTTTGTGGGTCATAGCCTTCTCTACCCTCTATAACATGTTGTGTAGCATACCCTCTAAATGCGGATTGAGAAGCTCTAATCTCAAATGGTTGTCTTGGAGGGTAATTTTCTCTAACATGTTCAAGAATTTCATCTAACACTTGTGGTATTTGTGTTGTTTCCACATTACCGGTTAACCAATTAGTAAAATTATTTATTCCTGTTTGTACAAAATCTGGTACGAAAGCTGAGGCTAGTCGTCTTGTTCCAGAATAAACATTAGACGCAAGGCGTCTACCAATGTTCATATATCTATTAAACAAACTCATTTTTATATAACAGATATAATTACTTAAACAATTACATTTTTTTTATTTGTTTCAAAAAAATTTATTATAACAATAATGTCATAATAAAATTACTGAATGCAAATTTTATATTTATTTTTCCAAACCTTTCCATTCCAGTTCATAATTGTTTGAGGACAATGATCTATGAATTTACCAGCCTTATAAATTGATGGAAAGGTTTTTATTTCACCAGTTTCAACATCCTCTAAGCTAACCTCTTTAGGATTATGCATAATAGTTTTTAATCTATCAAACCTAGGGTCCTTACTTCTTTCTTTTTTAGGCAACATGGGAGACTCCTCTGGTAACAAACCATGTTCTTTCACCAACCTAACTAACCGCTCTTTATCCCAGTAAGAGCAGAAATTTATATTATTCTCTTTGAGAATTTTCTTTAAATCTGTAGTCTTTATCATTTTTATATAAGAGAGAAATATCTTAATACACCACACTCATTTTATTTCCATCAGACTGGAAGTTAATTAGCTTATCACTAATAACAACAGCATATGCCTCTGTGTTTACAGGTACATTTTCACTAAAATTTGCTTTGATATGGATATCGTTGACTGGGTATTTTAATCTCTCACTCTGTTTGGAAACGTCAAACACAAACAAAGGATAAAGGGTTTTGTAATCTGGGGGAGTAATGTTAGGGTTTGACACCATTTCATCCATGTTATAAAACTTAGATCTAAATAGAGCAGCATCACCGTACACTCTACTAAATTGATGCGCAACGAATGAAAGATTATAGTCAACCGCTGGATATCTAACAGTATTTAGCGTAATATAGATATTGTTAACGTTTACATGATTAAATGTTGCTGGATTTTGCTGTTGATCACCACTTTTACCAGTCTGAAAGCCAACAATGATAAAACGTGGCACCTCGGGTGATGATTTGGTAGAAAGTCTCCAGGTAAATGATGTTGTTTGAGGAACTGCAATAGAGTCACACTGTCTCATTCTATATCCAACCGGTAATTTTTCTTTTTTCTCGATAATGTTATAAAGTACCATCTTTTTTCCATCTGCAGGTAGCACGTGTGGCATAAACCAAGATACTTTAATTAAATTAATTCTACCATCAGCAGGAGCAGCACCATCTCGAAAGATTGCATCATTATCATCATTTCTTGTTAAGGTGAGAGTTTGCTTCATTCCATACAATATTCTATTGTAATCATCACAAAAACCAAATATATGTTTTAATGGAACTCTAAAGCTAAAGGTGCCTCTTGGAAGGGCATCCCTAATAATATACCTTCTTCTTACTTCAAAACCAGTGTTTCCAACAGCTGCAGCATTTGTTGTATCCTTATACCACAATTGGTTTAACCCTTGTGATTTTGAGAAGTCATCCGGGTATTTTAACAACCCAAGCATTGTAGTAGCCTGACCAGGATTCAATATGGGTTCAATCTCCATACCTGAAAGTTGATACTTAATATTTTTAAAAAGATACATGAGACCATTGTTTGTTAAAGAAATATTGATGGCAGCATCGTAAGCTGCTCCATCATCACTTCTTACTAATTCACCTATAATAAGCAAATAACTCTCACTAGGATGTGTAAAAATATCTTGAGTTTCAATGTTAATCCTAATTTCTTCTCCTGAGTTGTTGAGATGTGTACCTGTGATCGGTTCATACTCATGGTGTTCATAATCATCAATACTAGTATCTTTTAAAATTGGTTCGGTTACTTTTAAAATGTCCATTTTATAATTGCAATTATAATTTTTAAATAAAAATTATAATTGTATACTTTATTCCTACCAAAGCTGTGTGAAAGACTTATTTCCAAATCTGAGTGAAAGACTTATTTTCACCATCTAACCAAAGCTGAGCGAAAGACTTATTTTCATCATTAACAAACACACGTTTAAGTTTAATGTTTTTTGCAGTATCTATTTTAGTTTTAGGATAAACTCTATTACCGTATACAAGTGTTATTTGGGGTATATTCCACTTTTGTAAACGTTTATTCACTTCTTCCTCAATCTCTTTCATTTCAATTACCTTTTCAGGAGATAACTTCACAGTAGCTTTTTTATAACCATATTCGGTGTCATTAATTTCAAGGATTTCACAATCTTCTAGTTTTAACAATGCACCTACTATAGTAATAGAACTAGTATTGTGTTTTTTATAATATACACAATCAAATTTTAATTTCAACATCTTCTTTTTTAAGTAATGTTCTTTTCCTTAACTTATTTCTATTTTTTCTTCATACTACTTTAATACCTGCTCCACTGTTTAATTTTTTAACTAAATCTTGAATAGCAATAGCACTTCCTTCTATTAAGGTACTAATGTCTTGCGTTTTAGGTGTATTAACAGGTTTTGGTGGTGTGCTATATTTTTGTAAAATTTTCTTTGATTTTGGTGTCAAAGCTTTTGTAACCATTTTTTTCCCTGTTTCTACAGCAGCACTTTTTCCAACTTCTAAAGCTTTCTTTGCTCCTTCCTTTGCTACACTCTTTCCCACATCAAGGGCAGAAGATGCAATTTGTTTAGCTGCACTACTTGTAAAAAGCCTCGCTAAAAAGTTAGCAATGCTATCAAAGATTCCGGAACCACCGTATGAATACCTTCTTTTAAATCCGTGTTTCTTATTGATAATCATTTTTATAGTATAGACATTAAATTTTTATAAGTGTTTGTATTTAAAACACCTTGTCTTTTTAATTCATCACAAATGCTCACTAACTCGTTTCTTACACCTGTGTTACCTGCTTCTTTACTTGCCAACAACAGGTCTAGTCTTTTTATTAATGCGTTAGGGTCACACGGGATAACAATACCCATTCCTGTCATATACTTATACCTATCTTTCCAAATATAGGTTAGTAATCTTTCCCATTTATAACTTTTACTAGAAGCAGGTTTTCCTGTGGTTGGATCGTAATTACGATAAAGAGCACCTGTTTTTACCATCAACTTCGCGTAATTGGTGAAATCTTCAGTTGTATAAATATCAATATCTGGTAGTTTAGATGTGATTAAATGCCATAAACCAGGTGTTCCTATATATACATCTTTACCAATTATAATACCATTTTTATCAAACATTGCTATTTTGTTACCAATATAAAATTTACCATTAGTTTTATCATGCCTTATTCCAAATTTTGTATCTGCTGCAGCTGGATTGTCAGCATTTTGTAAATGTTCCTCCGCCAGTTCTCCAAGATCTTTTGAATATTTTTCTAATGATTCTTCTATAGATGGGGTTTTAATCGTAATAAGCCGCGGCCGCGGCAATCTTTCTGCACCTTCTCTAATAGGTATAAACCCCTCAGTAATCTCCCTTGCTGCAGCTTTTTGTGCTTCTGTAATATCCTTTGTTGCAATTTTTTGTGCTTCTGTAATCTCCTTTGTTGTAGCTTTTTGTGTTTCTGTAATAGGTTTAAAAAACTTTGAAAGATCTGTTTGGAGTTGTTGTTCACCTGTTCTCTCTGCTAGCAGATTATCCCGAATCCTCTTTTTTGTTTTAAGATACTCCTTTACAATTAAGTCCCTTTTTGCAGGATCAGTGATTTTTAAAAAAAACATTTTTTAATTACTAAAATAATTTTTTATCCTAGTTTTTATCCCAGTTTTTATCATAATTTTTATCATAATTTTTATCATAATTTTTTATCGCGTTTCATAACTAAAACTGCATGAAAACTTTATTTTTGGTTTTTTAATATCCAAGCGGCCCACCGTGATTTTTCTCAACCAACCTCCGAAAGGACTCCCTTTGCTCACGCCTCCCTCTCTCAATTAAACTTTCTTCATTTTCGGTAGATATCTTTTTCTTAGTCTTTGTTCTTATTTCATCCTTCATCTTCTTATACTTCTCTAGTTCTTCCATGATAAGTTTGAACTCTTCATCTGATATACAATCGTCAACTAAAGCTTTAGATATATGTGAAGCAATTGTATCAAGTTTAGCATCAGCTATCATTCTAATCTTTTGATGTTTTTCTCCCTTTGTTTTTGAATTCCTTACTACATACTTACCTACCATTGAGAGTAATCCGGTTGTTGCACTTGTAATTTCTAAACCTAATGCTATTGGTACCGCTACAACTGTACCCAATAATATGGCTCCCCCAACACCAGAAGCCATTGTTAACCCGATCAATGCTGTATCAACACCATCAACAATTCTTGCGACTCTAAAATATTTCTTAGCTAAAGCTTCTCTTTTTTGAATTTCGTTCTCAAGAAACTTTTGTACTTCAGATATCTTTTGTAAACGGTAAGAATGCCCTTTATCATCTCCTATTGTGTGCATCTCAATAGGTGGAGCGCTTGCAGTATTTCTTTCTTGAGGTAGTGAAGGATAAACTTTATTAGGATGTTCTTGATCTGTATCTGCCATTTTTTATTAAAATGATAATTTTTTATATCAAGATTGTAGATACTTTAGATAGCAGAATAACTCACCCTCAGGTATTTTAATTGGGTTTTGTGAGAAATTATAATGTAGACTAAGATATCATTAGTCTCATTATCAAGATGTATTTCATTAAGAATGGTTAAACTACCTTTCCATTTATTACTAACAGATGCTACTACAACTCCTCGTGTAGTTATATAACCAAATCCTAGCGAAAGTCTCATACCATCACGAGGAGGAATTTTGATATCTGCTTGTGAGTATATTTTCCACTTTAGAGGATCTTGCTTTAAGGGAGGATATCTTACTCCATCTAAATGAGGTTTCCAAAATATAGTTTTATGTTGATTAGTAATATTAGGTTTTATACCAAATTTGTGTACATTCATCTTTTATTTTGTTATAAATAATATTTAAATATTATTTGTAACATTACAATATAGCTCCTAAGATAGGTATATTAGCAAATGGACTATTAGGTCCAAGTAAAAGTCCTTTTCCATCATACATTTTTCCTCCTTGCTTTAAATACAAACCATCACCAGCAGACTCTAATCCTTTGCCTTTGTATGGTTTTAAGTATAATCCAGATCCATCAGTTTCCACTTGAAAAACGCATCCTCCTTTTTTAAGATAGAGACCTGACCCCATTGCTTTTTGTACTCCTGTTTGGGCTAATCCAGAGAGAGCACCAACGCCTAAAGCTGGTTAGGTGGTTTTTGCTAACATTGGTAAAGCTCGAGCAGCTAACCCAGCTAACATTCCAAGAAAACCTCCCTCTATTTTCATATTATATTTAAGTTGTTTCGCAGACATTCTAATAGTTATACCCTTACCACTCTCATAGGCTTTAGCTATTTTCTTTGCTTGTGAATTGGTTAATGCTACAACATCATTACCTTGTAAATCTTCATGACCTAAACGGATACTTACTGGGCAACCAGCTTTAACAGCATGTTGAAGCTTTTCCTTTTGCCGTTCAGATATATTTACTTTAACATTAGTGTAATTTGTCATTTTTATATATAATTCTTTTTTTATTTTATCTCGCTTCTCTAATATGAAATCTAATTGTTAAATTTTCACCTCTAAGATTTAGTAAATTACCATCTTGATCTGTAATATTTACCTCTAAGTTATGTATTTCATGTAATGTTATTGGTAGGTATACTAAATTAAGTGGCGACTCAATTATCTTATATCCAGGTGCAACATCTGGGAAAAAAGAGTAAATAGTGTTTTTTGTTGAACCATTAACATAACTTCCTGAAATAATATCTATGTTAACAAGCAAACTATTTATACTAAGAATGTTAACTACATTCTCTGACTCGTAAAATCCTTGTGTATATTTAGCGTGAGTAAATCCTAATACTTTGGCAATAGAGTAAGGTTGATTGAAATCTACTTGATAACCATTTTCCAGAGTAAGAACAGACTTTAAGGTATTGGTGTTTGCAGAAATGTTAATATAATACCCTTCATTAACTTCATCGTAATGACCCTTTTTTCTCATTTCCTGGTGAATGGTATCATTAATGTCAACAAGGTCATAACTTCCTTCAGGTATTTTTATTTTAATCCATGTGGTACCATTGTCTGGAGAATAAACGAATATGTTGTTTGTTGCATCAATATTTGGGAAAGAGTAGTAAGTTTCAAGGTTTACTAAAGCTATTTCATATACTTCATCCTTTTCCAGTTGAATAGGAGGATTAAACCTTGTTCTAAAACGTGTTTTGTTGTCGCTTACTATAATTTGGAATGATGTTTTGTGTTCTGTATTTTTTACAATTTGTTCTAAAAGTTTTTCCATTTTTTAAAAAGGCAAAATTATTTTTTATACTGACTTAGGTATGTAGAAGTTGTCAAAACCGTTCCTGTACTTTCTATCATGTTTTTTACTGGTTAGATCAATGATAGCAAAACCATGCGGTTTTTCCCATGCCCTTTTACAAAATTCCCTAAATTCATCCTTTGGCATATCATCACCTACATGATCACTATAAATATGGTTAATGTTTTTTAGGTCTTGCCGGAAAAGACAAATAAAATTAGCGTTTTCTCTAATAGTTTGCCTTGGCAGTCTGAAATAATTTTGTGAGAGGTAAAAACAATCTACATTACTATGTCTTCCCCGAATGTAGTAACAGTCACATTTGCTTTGCTTTTCTAAAAGTAAATCATCAAAAATCATTAAATTTTTATTTCCTGGGTTTAAATCTCTCGGATCAGGCACATCACTCGCATTTTCAAAAAAGTTACAATTTATATCCGATTTGTTTTTAAACGACTTCATCCATTCTTCAATTAAAGCTATAGGGGAAACATCTGCATCCTGTATTTCATCTCGCATGTTAAACAACTTTAAGATATATTCTTTTGGTAGTTTTTCTTCAAAAGCCTTTTTTAGTATTCGGTATTCTGGTTGAAAAAGACTTTTTCCAAAAACACTTAAATCATTGTAATCTAACCAGTCTGGTCTAAGTAAAAGGTTTAACAATAGAGTAGTTTTACCACATCCTGATTTACCTATAATTATTCCTCTGATACTTTTTGGTAAAAGGCAGTGATTAAATCTCTTTGATACTTTTTCGTTCCATGATAAGTTTACAATATCCATTTTATATAACTTTTTTAATTTTTATATATAAAAAATGTATTGTGTTAAATGTAAAAAAGTTACTGATACAAGCAATATAGAATATGCTGTTTCAAAAAATGGAAGAAATATGAAACGGGAAAAATGTGTAGTTTGCGGAATAACTAAAAATCAGTTTGTTAGGGGAACAAAGGGCGGATCTTTGCTAAATAAAGCTATAAATAATTTACCTTTTGAAATGCATCTCCCTGGTCACAATTTTACGGGACCTGGCACTAAATTAAAGAAAAGACTCAATCCAGATTTAACACCAAAGAAATGGAGCAAACCAATAAATCGTGTTGATAAAGCTGCTTACCATCATGATGTTTGCTATCTTAAGCATAATGATACTGCCACAAGAAACGCGGTGTGTGATAAAAATATGTTAACAGAGTTAGAAGGTATTTACAATCCTACTATTAGAGAAAAAATGGAAAGGGGGTTGGTAAGTAAACTTATTGGAACAAAGAGAAAATTTGGAATGGGAGTTAAAAAAAAATTTTCGGTATGATAAATTTAGCGGAAGAATTACATAAACCTGTAAAAAGAAAATTTAAGAAAAGGAGAGTTAGAGTAAACGGTATAGATAAAATATGGGCTGCGGATTTAGTAGACATACAAGCATTTCCTAAGTTTAATCATGGTGTAAAATACCTTCTCGCTGTCATTGACATCTTTTCTAAATATGGATGGTTGATACCATTAAAGGATAAAACTGGAAAATCTGTTGCTATAGCATTAAAGAGTATTTTTAAGGAGAGAAAACCTGAAAAAAATGTGGGTGGATAAGGGTAAAGAGTTTTATAACAAAGATGTAAAAGACTTGGTTGAATTGTATTCCACTGAAAATGAGGAAAAATCAAGTGTTGTTGAGAGATGGATTAGAACAATGAAAGAAAAAATGTGGGAGTATTTTTCTGCTCATTCCACAAATGTTTACATCAATGTGTTACCAGATTTTGTTAAAGTATATAATAACACGAGACATTCATCTATTAAGATGACTCCAGTAAATGCTAGTAAAAAAGAAAATGAAACCAAAGTTTGGAGAAATCTTTACCCTGATCATCTTGAAATAAAAGATATAAAACCTAAGTTTTCCGTTGGAGACAAGGTAAGGATAACTAAAAAGAAAAAGACTTTTGAGAAAGGTTATACAACAAGATGGACTGAGGAGATTTTTACAGTTTCTGAAGTAAAACATACATCACCTGTAACATATAAAATTAAGGATTTTAATGGAGAAGAAATACAAGGTACCTTTTATGAACCTGAACTGCAAAAAACCAGTCAAGAGCTGTATAGGATAGAAAAAGTTATTAAAAAAGGAAAAAAGAAATCTCTAGTAAAGTGGAAAGGTTATCCCAACGAATTTAATTGATGGGTTGATAATAAAGATATTAGAAATATTTAACTATAAAAAATGTTAGATATTTCGATTGAAAACGTAATTTTACCAAATAAACCGTTGAGCAATTTCGAGTTAGAAGATGCTGCAAAAAGATTAAAGATTCCTTCTTTTAGGGGAGTTTTTTTACTAGATACGTTACCGAAAAAACCAAATAAAAAAGAATGTGGTATAGTAAACTTTGATAAAAGTGGTGGACCTGGTACGCATTGGGTTGCTTGGTATAAAAACGGTAAAACTAAAATTTATTTTGATAGTTATGGAATACAACCACCTAATGAAATTCGAGAGTACCTAAAAAGTCAAATACAGTACAATACCGATCAATTACAACAAGCTGGACAAGTATTTTGTGGGCATTTCCGTTTATACATTCTAAAGGAGTTAAGCTTAGGTAAAAAGTTTCAGACAGTGATAAATAAACTTTTTTAATAATGAAAAAATACCTGTTGATAAATTCGGACGAATGAAAGATGATAAAACAAGCGGTGATGGTGTGTCACTCGCTTACATAAATAATAATTTCTTACGTAAAGATGGAACAAGTGTTGTTTCTGGTTCTATAGACATGAATGGTAATACATTAACGAGGGTTAGTAATCCTGTAAATCCTCAAGATGTTGCTACAAAACATTACGTTGATGGAAATTCTGGTGGGTTATTAAAAGAAAATGGTGGATACCAAGCCCTTGGATTTTTAAATATGGGTTTCAATGAAATAAGAAATGTTAAGGAGCCTAAAGAACCGAATGAAGCTGCTACTAAAAAATATGTGGATAGGAGTGGTAAAGCTATAGTAGAGAATCGAGACGGCACCTTTTCCGCTGTTGCAAATATAGATATGAAAGGATATAGTTTAACTAATCTTTTGGATCCCGCAGATGCCCAAGATGTAGCAACTAAAAGATATGTAGACAGCGCAAATAAAGCTTTTGTTTTGTGTTCTTCTAAATTCAATTAATTCTCTACATTTAACAGCTTTTGAAGGAAATCGTTCGGGTGTGTAGTTGAATTTATAGTTTAGTATGTTGGTTAATTTATCACCAAAGGTAGATATCATTGTTTTAACACCCATGATTACTATATGATGATTTTCCTGTAAAAATAGAAAAATTCAAACATTTTTTTAATCTAAAATTTTTCTTTTTTAGATAAAACTAAAAATGTTGGAAGAATATAGAGGTATTACATTAAACCATTACAATACTAGTGCCATTTCAGAAAATGGATTAGATTTACTTCACAAGTACTATTTGTTAGATGGGGAGACCCCACAACACGCGTTTGCTAGAGCTAGTCTTGCATATTGTGGTGGAAATTTATTTTTTGCTCAAAGGATATGTAATTATGCATCTACTCGTAAATTCATGTTTTCTTCTCCTATCCTTTCTAATGCTCCTATAGATAGTGGTAGTGGTCAAAAGAGTCAACCTATTTCATGTTTTTTATCCTATGTGCCGGACAAGATAGAAGGTATTATAGATCATCTCAAGGATATGTGTTGGTTTACTGTGGTAGGAGGTGGTGTTGGTGCAGATTGGAGTTCTATTAGAACTATGGATAGTAAATCACCTGGGGCTATAGCTTTTATGGCCCCGGTAAATGCTGCTATCAATTCTTACAAGCAGGGTAAAACTAGAAAGGGTAGCTATGCCGCTTACCTAGATGTAACCCATCCAGAGATATTAGAGTTTATATCTATGCGGATTCCTACCGGTGGAGATATCAATCGAAAAAATTTAAATCTTTTTAATGGTGTAAATATTACCAACGAGTTTATGGAGGCTGTTCGAGATGGTAGAAATTACGATTTGGTAGATCCTAAAACTAGGACTCCTACCAATGCTAGAAGGATTTAGGAAACTATCCTAGAGTCTAGAAGTAGAGTAGGTACTCCATATTTAAACTTTATAGATACTATCAATCAAGATTTGCCCCAGGCAATGAAAGACCAAGGGTTGGTGGTGCATAGTAGTAACCTTTGTAATGAGATTCATTTACCTACAGATGGTACTACAGATGCTGTTTGTTGTATATCTTCCATAAATCTGGAGTTCTATAGAGATTGGGATGAACGATTTATCCGGGATATTATTCGATTTTTGGACAACGTGTTGGAGGCTTTTAACCAAAACGCACCGGATAGTGTTGCTAAAGCTAAAAAGGGTGCTTTTAGAGATCGTCCTCTAGGATTAGGGGTAATGGGTTTGGGGTCTTTATTTCAAAAAGAGGGTATCGCTTTCGAATCTGATGAAGCTCGAGCCCTAAATATTGAAATATTTCAAAAGCTAAAAAAGTATGCTTTAATGGAAACTATGCAATTGGCAAAAGAAAGGGGTGAATGCCCATCAATGAAAGGTACAGGAAGAAGGAATTCTCATTTACTTGCGGTTGCTCCTACATCTAATAGTTCTCTCATTGTGGATTGTAGTGCTTCTATAGAGCCCCAAGTAGCTAATGCTTATGTGCTAAAAACAAGAGCTGGTTCATTTTTGTGGAAAAATAAATATTTGAAAAAGGAGCTTGCCCAATTGGGATTGGATACTAAAGAAATTTGGGATTCTATTATACTATCTAAAGGATTGGTTGCTCATCTACCTGTTCCTAATCATATCAAAGAGGTTTTCAAAACCGCAAAAGAGATTGATCAATTTAAAATTATAGAGTATGCTACGGATAGACAAAAATATATCTGCCAAGGTCAATCTCTAAATGTTTTCATCCCTGCTGGAGCATCAAAGAAGTATGTTCATGATATACACTTCAAAGCTTGGGAAATGGGTTGTAAAGGATTGTACTACTATAGAGGAGAAGCAGTAGACAAAGCGGAAGATATATCTTCCTGTAATAAATGTGTTGTTTAAAACTTTTTTTGATTTTTCGAAAATTTTAAATTCGTAATACTATCAAGTAGTATTAGGAATTTGTGGTTGTTTAGGATTCATAGTAGTAGTGTCGGAGGTATTTGATGCGGTTGATGAGGGTAGCGATTTGGTTGTCTCGACGGATGATTTCATTTTCGAGATGGATGGGTAGATTGTTGCCCGCACGGTTGTCCCAAAATTCTTTTCGGCAGCCTATACATATTTCGATGGGATCTACTTCTTCCTCTGGGATGGGTTGTTGTAGTTCGAGTGGTTGGAGGTACTCGCGTATGTAGTCGATGAGATTGATCTGCATTTTGAGTTGTTTTTTGTATAGTCGGTCTATGCGATCGGCTTCTTTGTAGGGGTAGTGGTGTTCTGATGGTGGGGGTTGGCAGCAGGGTGTGGGTGGTGGGGGTGGAGGTGGTTGGTAGACTAGTGGGGGTGGTGGTTGGTAATATTGTGGAGGTGGAGA